>CM035299.1:264458-342021 GCA_020226075.1 Hydropotes inermis
CACCGTGGACCTCACCATGGACCTCACCATGGACCTCACTGATTATTCAGTGCTACATCAGGTCCCTGCCCAGTGCTGCTCTCATGCCAGATAACAGATGACTGAGTGAAAACATAAATTACAAAAGGCTCAGAAGAAGGAAAGAAAGAAATGCTGAGAAAGATGTGGTCACAAGACGTGGAGGGGAACCTGTGTTTCACAAGGTAGCAGGAGAAATTGTCTCGGAAGAAGTGTCGTTTGAACACAAATCTGAAAAATGGAAACAGCAGTAGAAGTGAAAAAAGGACAAAGCCCAGGAATGAGGGCGTGGAGATGAGGCTGGAGAGGAAAGAAAGTCTTGGCTGCCTGAGAGAACTACCTCGTTTGCTTTCTTGTTTCATCATGAGGTCAACATGCCCAAGTGAGACAAGTTTCCCCAAGCGTATTAAAAATACAGTGAAAAGACCAAATGCAGATTTGAATCTTCATTAGCTTATTCATCTGTCCATTCAGCAAATACTGGTCTTATGCCCACCGTGTGTCAACAGTCTTAGCAGATTTAGGAACACTGCAGTGTGCAAAGTCTACGTTCTCACTACTTGGCTTAAGAGGTAATGTTAGCCACTTAGAAAAAATAGGCAACAAAAACCAAAGTTTAAACAAAGGCCGTAAGCTGCTCTGTGTCAGGAGACACAGTCACACCCCTGGCTGCTCCTCGCCACTGCTGCAGAAATGTGAACAGTGTCCGGTACAGCAGAGCTTAAGCCAATGGCAGTGGGGTTTTCCCCCACAGAGTGGGCGCATTTGAGTTTGAGAGGAGACAGCACCTTAAAAGGGACACTTTGTTTAGCATTGTATTGCATCTATTTTACAAAACAGTAACTGGATATAAATAGCAAAAAGTAAATCCAGTTTGCATTGTTCAGAATCTTGGTTATCAGACTTCCTTCAGGCAGGCCCTGACTAAATGTTATCAATACCATAGCTTTGATGAGGATGTAACTAGTCTAATGGAGATCTGTGTTGGAACAACCTAGAATTGACTGGTGTAATTTTAAAAGCGTTCTTAGTTGAAGTGATAGCAATAAGCAGTTTGCAAGGGACATTTTTTATAAAAATTAATTGATGTCCTATTTACAGTGGTTGACAGAGTTTCTTACTTCGTAACTGTGCTCCTACTCAGATCCTGATGAATATTTCTACTGACAAATTCCATGTGCATACCACAGTATGAAGAAATTCCATTTTCATTGTCAGCATATTGAAATTAGAGCGATAGAAAATAGTAGAAACAAATTTATATTAATTCCAAATTCGCAGCTTTCACTGGGTCCAGCTTTTTCCTAATATAATTTGTATGTACAGAAAGTAAAACAGTTCTTTACACTTTTGACTTCTATTTGAACCCTTATGATTAGCAGGTTTGTGAAAGAATAGTCCCATATGTAGGGGTTTAGTAATTGTAATTTCCTCCATCCTTTAAAATGCACTCAGTTTTGAGAAACTGATATATAGTATGACAATATTCACTCTACAAAAGGCAAGAGCATTCAGATGAAAAATGAGTAATGGTATCAATCATTTCTATGCTTTCAAATGTTTGGCATCTGTAGAAATTCCATCTAAATAACTAGCTCATTTTTTAGAAAGTATTTTGGTAGAGCTGACCCTGAGAATATGCTTGTAATTACTTATGTGTATTCCTGAGAACATGGGTGAAATTTAAATTGAGTTGAATCCTAAACATACTAAGGGTGTTTGTTATTTAAAGAATCTGGTTTATTTGTTTTTAAAGAAATTTATACTTTTTAAAATGAGGAAAATTGACACTCGTTATTTTTGCAAATTTAAATTTATTTCACTAAGTAATAATAGATTTTTAAAACAATCTTGGATGCCTTAGGATTCTTTTGATTATTTCCTTACATTTTTACAATAGTTATTTTAATCCTCATATTTAAATTATAATAAGCTATGTAAGAACACGGTGGTATCTGCAGAAATACAAAGGCTTCATGTTTGCCACTGTGGAATTCTGCATTTCTAAGTCTCATTGCCTCCAAGCAGACTTGGCTTAACTTGAATTTGGGGCTTTGAAAGAGTCCATAGAAGTGCAATGCAGCCCATTTTCTTATTCAGGAAGGATTCATCTTTACTGTTGTCAGTCTTATTATCCTCATTGTCATCATCATTCATCATCACTTGCTGGAAAATCTTCAAAGGTCAAGGAGAGACACTTACTCATTATGCCACATTTTCTATGTATACACTGTCCTTTCCAAAAATGTTGACTTATAAGGGTCAGATCAAGTAAACAAGCCTCAAACAGAAAAAAACCACCCTCAGAGTGAGGCGCTGAGTCCTCTCCTCTCCAAGGAGATGGTTCCTGAAGCTGTTTCTTAGGCTGGTGCTGGACCCCAGGTGCAGGTGGTACCTTGGGTCACTGGCCAGCATGGCATCCCCTTGGCATAACCATCTCCACACCCTTCACCAAGAATCTGCATCTACATTTCAGTAAGACCCAGTGATTCCGCACTCCTTAAAGGTTAGAAGCAGTCATTTACATTATGCTAAACTCATTAGACCAGAGAAGGCAATGGCAACCCACTCCAGTACTGTTGCCTGGGAAATCCCACGGACAGAGGAACCGGGTAGGCTACAGTCCATGGGGTCATGAAGAGTCAGATACGACTTCACTTTCACTTTTCACCTTCATGCACTGGAGAAGGAAATGGCAACCCACTCCAGTATTCTTGCCTGGAGAATCCCAGGGATGGGAGCCTGAGTCCATGGGATTGCACAGAGTTGGACACGGCTGATGTGACTCAGCAGCAGCAGCAGCAAACTCAGTAGATGATTTAAACTTGCCCTGTGATGTCTGGATGTGGTCTGCATCCTCTCAGCTCTCTCCTCCCATGAGACAAATGGAATCGTTTCTCTGCATTTCGCTTTTCCACTGGTTCCACTGGAAGTGCACACACTTTACTCTCTTACTGTAGGTAATTTACCTGCCCTTCTGCTCTACAAGCACTTAATTTCTTTTCCTCTGCCCCTTCCCGACCCCAGCATCTAGGCCTCTGCATTTTACCTTCAAGGCTGATCAGTCACACGTTCTGTTTAGACCACCATCAAGACTGTCATGCTTGGCTAGAGGTGACCTAAGAGTTGAGAATGATGGATTTAGTGATAGTTTTTTAATAATGGGAGGAAACTCAAAGGGGGCTAAAAACACACATGCACAATGCATATACACATGTGCCTGTGTGCGTACACCGCACACATACACAGAGCCAGGGTAGGAGTTTTGGGGGTTGGTCAGTGGCTCTAGGACGTCAGTCCAACACCTCCGTCGTTTGTCTGGATGCTTTGTCCTGGTCTTACGCTCAGGGTTTTTTCCCCAGTCCCCAGTGGAGAGTCTTCCCAAGTCAGTGACTGAAGATATTGATAAGGGTTTACTGTGTGATTTAGTTCTGTTCCTGTTTCTGCTGCACCAGAGTATATGCATGGCAGCAAGTTCTAGCCTTTAAGAGACTGGGTTGGTGGACGGGGGGAGCCGCCTCTGGTCTTCACTTTGTCTGCAAGCCTGGATTTTTGAACTGAAAGCAGAATGCATGTGAAGAGAGCAAGAAGCCCTGCAGAGGAGAGTGTTCGGGGACTGGCTGGCCAAAGGGGGTGCACTGCGAGAACACGGATCATGGCTACACTCATCTGTCATCAGACGTAGGAGGGGACATTTAATGACGTGATGACTAGAGACAGGCCACGGGAAGCCACAAGGGCTTCCACCTCCCACCCCCAGAGCGATGAGGGTGAGAACACCCAGAGGATCTGGTTTCAGGAGAGACAGATCAGCTCAGGTGACTTCACAGGCAGGGAGCAGGGGGGTGACAGCAAAGGGCATTCTCTCCCTCCCTCTGTTGGGCTTCCTGCTGGCTGAAAGAACCTCGCTAAGTCTAGGGTATGTGAAGCAGAAGGCCAGTGGGAGCCTGGTGATATTGTGGGTTTGCTGTTTATCTGCTAGTTTGCCTAATGGCACCTGCTTATTTTATGCAAAATATAATTTTCTATGTGGTCAAGCGATTGCAAGTTGGGTGTCCTGATCCATGTGGCCAAAGGTGAAAGAAAGGAAAGAAGGAAAGTGAAAGTCACTCAGTTATACCTGACTCTTTGTGATCCTGTGTTCTATACAGTACATGGAATTCTCCAGGCCAAAACACTGGAGTGCGTAAGGGGGATCTTCCCAACCCAGAGATTGAACCCAGGTCTCCTGCATTGCTGGCAGATTCTTTACCAGCTGAGCCACCAGGGAAATCCAAGAATACTGGAGTGGATAGCCTATCCCTTCTCCAGGGGATCTTGCCAACTCAGGAATCAAATCGGGGTCTGCTGTATTGCAGGCAGATTCTTTACCAGCTGAGCTACCAGGGAAGTCCCCATATAACCAAACTCAACCTTAATATATGCTACTTTATCAGTGAAATAACCTACCACACAATCAACTGCTGCGACTTGAGGCTGCTATTGTTGTTAACCTGGGTGATTCTCTTCATAAATTACAACTTCCTTGTATCTTCCTTCATCAAGAACTGAGACATCTTCATTTTAGAGACAGCACCATTTTTGTTCTTACCGTGTCTTTGTGTGGAAAACCCCATATGTTTTTCTTGTTGTTGAGTTACTTGATACAATCATGTCAAATTGCATTTGAGCTAGTACCAGTATTTCAAGAGCTTCCAGGAGCCCCACAACGGACATCTGGGCTCTGATAGCAGGGCCCTTAATCTAGGACAACTCTTTCATTTTCACACTGAGCTTCTGCTTAACATTATACTTTGGAAAAAATTAAAGGATTTCACTGCTTAATAAAGATTGAAAATTACTGATCTATGGTCATGCTCTCACCTTTGTAGGAATGTATTCAAAAAAGTTACTGGAAATCCATTTTTCTTAAGATTGCACAGCTGTTAAGTGGTAGATTTGAGGCCTGAATCAAGGCTTTGGTGTTCCCACTAGACTCCTAATTTCTTATGGTGACCTTTTAAATATAACTATGTAAACAAGATGAACATGCAAGCTTATTTTATAAAAACAAGGGTCGAATATCTGAGTGGATGTCAGTGTTCATGGGGACCAACTGGGCAAATGATGGGCAGGGGGCTGGGCCACGCCTCTCACAGAGCAGCAGGAGGAGGAGGTGAAGACTCTGCCATCCATGAGCTGGAGCTTCGGGGTCTGAGCATCTCAGACATTAGGAGGCTGGTGGGGAGCAAGTCCCCATGGTCTCCCGAGCTTCCTAGGACCCCTGGACACCGACATTAGGTGAAGTGAGTTTTCAAGCTGAGGATATCTGGGAAATCTCAGTGGTGACTGATGGTCAACAAAATTCATCTGTCTTGCATGTATTTAGTATTTTCTGTTAGTTTATTTCTTAGTGTATTCAATAATTTATGTAAACACATTGGTCCTGTATGGCCCAGTTTTTCTGAGACAGGGTGATGGGCATCAGGTGAGGGTCAGTGCATAAAGGATCAACTACAATGTTACCTGTTTTAATGCAGGTGCCCCAATACCCTTAGCCTCCCTTTGTTGCTATGGTAACCACTCTGTTAATTTATCCTTTCTGCCAAATGGAGCTTTAGTTAGCATTCAGTTTCAGTCTTTCTGCTGACAGAAGGACTTCAATCTAGGGATTTTATAGCCAGTTAGTCCTTTGCTTGCAAGCATTTTTCTCTCCTGAATCTTTTTTGTAAACAGTATAAACAGTTACTTATTGTGCTGCATCAATGGCTAATCTTCACTAATACATATCTGAAAGTACAGTATGATACAGTATATTTAGAACAATTTTGCTGAACAACACCAGTGACCTGAAAACACCTTTTCACTGTGTTTCACTGTGAAATAATTTATTTTGATGTAAGGGAGTAAATCAGGACAGTCCTCACACCCCACGTGCCTCCTAAGTGTTTGGAGACTCTCCAGGGGTCTGTTTGTTCACATTTCATGTAAACAGAGAGACAAATACAGCACCCCCTCTCTTTCTCTCTCTTGTCTGCTTTCTCTCTGTCTCTGAATCTTTTATACACTTGAAAATAAAACAGTTCAGTTCAGTCGCTCATTCATGTCTGACTCATTGTGACCCCATGGACTGCAGCACACCAGGCCTCCCTGTCCATCACCAACCCCCAGAGTTTGCTCAAACTCCTGTCCATAGAGTTGGTGATGCCATCCAACCATCTCATCCTCTGCCGTCCCCTTTTCCTCCCGCCTTCAATCTTTCCCAGCATCAGAGTCTTTTCCAATGACTCAACTCTTCCCATCAGGTGGCCAGAGTATTGGAGCTTCAGCTTCAGCATCAGTCCTTCCAATGATTATTCAGGACTGATTTTCTTTAGGATGGACTGGTTGGGTCTCCCTACTGTCCAAGGGACTCTCAAGAGTCTTCTCTCCAACACTACAGTTCAAAAGCTTCAATTCTCTGACACTCAGCTTTCTTTATATTCCAACCCTCACATCTATACATGACTACTGGAAAAACCATAGCTTTGACTAGACTGACATTTGTTGGCGAAGTAATGTCTCTGCTTTTTAATATGCTGTCTAGGTTGGTCAAAGCTTTTCTTCCAAGAAATAAGCTTCTTTTAATTTAATGGCTGCAGTCACCATCTGCAGTGATTTTGGAGCCCAAGAAAATAGTCTGTCACGATTTCCATTGTTTCGTCATCTATTTGCCATGAAGTGATGGGACTAGATGCCATGATCTTAGATTTTTGAATGTTGAGTTTTAAGCCATCCTTTGACTCCCCTCTTTCACTTTCATCAAGAGGCTCTTCAGTTCCTCTTTGCTTTCTGCCATAAGTGTGGTGTTATCTGCATATCTGAGGTTGATATTGGTATTTTTAATGGAAATCTTGATTCCAGCTTGTGCTTTATCCAGCCTGATGATGATTTCACATGATGCATTCTGCATGTAAGTTAAATAAGCAGGGTGACAATATACAGCCTTGATGTACTCCTTTCCCAATCTGGAACCAGCCTGTTGTTCCTTGTCCAGTTCTAACTGTTGCTTCTTGACCTCATACAGACATCTCAGGAGGCAGGTAAGGTGGTCTGGTATTCCCATCTCTTGGAGAATTTTCCAGTTTGCTGTGATCCATAGAATCAAAAGCTTTGGCGCAGTCAATAAAGCAGAAATGGGTGTTTTTCTGGAACTCTCTTGCTTTTTCTATGACTCAATGGATGTTGGCAATCAGATCTCTGGTTCCTCTGCCTTTTCTAAATCCAGCTTGACCATCTGGAAGTTCACAGTTCACATACTATTGAAGCCTGGCTTGGAGAATTTTCAGCATTACTTTGTTAGCATGTGAGATGACTACAACTGTGCAGTAGTTTGAACACTCTTTGGCATTGCCTTTCTTTGGAATTGAAATAAAAACTGACATTTTCCAGACCTGTGGCTACTGCTGAGTTTTCCAAATTTGCTGGCATTTTGAGTGAAGCACTTTACCAGCATCATCTTTTAGGATTTGAAATAGCTCAGCTGGAATTCCATTACCAAATAGCTCCAGAAAAATGAAGAGGCGGAGTCAAAGCAAAAACAGTGCCCAGTTGTGGATGTGACTGGTGATGAAAGTAAAGTCTGATGCTGTTAAGAACAACATTGCATAGAAACCTGGAATGTTAGGCCCATGAGTCAAGGTAAATTGGAAGTGGTCAAACAGGATGGCAAGAATTAACATTGACATTTTAGGAATCAGAAACTAAAATGAACTGGAAAGGGCCATTCAGATGACCATTATATCTACTACTGTGGGCAAGAATGCCTTAGAAGAAATGGAGTAGCCATCATAGTCAACAAAAGAGTCTGAAATGCAGTATTTCGGTGAAATCTCAAAAACGACAGAATGATCTCTGTTCCTTTCCAAGGCAAATCATTCAATATCATGGTAATCCAAATCTATGCCCCGACCACTAATGCCAAAGAAGCTGAAGTTGAATGGTTCTATGAAGACTTATAAGAGTTTCTAGAACTAAAATCAACAACAAAAAAGAAAACATGAATCTTATTTTGTCCAAGGGTTTCTCCTGAACACTTCTTGCTTATCCAGACATCAGTGTTTTTCCTTGGCAGGTGGTGACTCAGCATCTGATTGGAAATCCATATTGAATGACATTGACTATTTGATTGAAGAATTTATCTTCAATGTACAAGATTCCCTCTACTAGAGGCTAAAACATCTCCTTTGTTATTGTTTAGTCATTAAGTCATGTCCAACTCTTGCAATCCCATGGACAGTAGCCCACCAGGCTCCTCTGTCCATGGGATTTCCCAGGTAAGCATACTGGAGTGGGTCGCCGTTCTCTCCTCCAGGGAATCTTCTGGACCCAGGGATTGAACCCATGTCTCCTACATTGGTAGGTGGATTCTTTACCACTGAGTCACCAGGGAAGCACTAAAACATCTCCTTAGATCATTCCATAAAAGTTTCAACATAATAAAATGGAAACACATCAATTGCTTTCACTAATAATTGATGACATAATTCTGTGGGTTTGACAGTGAATTGATTGCCTTGGAATCAATGTTGCATTGAAACATGACAGTGTTCAGTGATCTAGGAATCAGTTCAGTTCAGTCATTCGGTCATGTCTGACTCATTGCAACCCCATGGACTGCAGCACGCCAGGCTTCCCTGTCCATCACCAACTCTTGAAGCTTGCACAAACTCATATCCATCGAGTTGGTGATGCCATCCAACCATCTCATCCTCTGTCGTCCCCTTCTCCTCCCACCTTCAACCCTTCCCAGCATCAGGGTCTTTTCAAATGAGTCAGCTCTTCCCATCAGGAGGCCAAAGTATTGGAGTTTCAACTTCAACATTAGTCTTCCCAATGAATATTCAGGGCTGATTTCCTTTAGGATGGATTGGCTGGATCTCCTTGCAGTCCAAGGGACTCTCAAGAGTCTTCTGCAACACCACAGTTCAAAAGCTTCAATTCTTCGACACTCAGCTTTCTTTATAGTCCAACTCTCACATCCATACATGACTACTGTAGGAACCATACCATCGAGTAGACAGAACTTGGTTGGCAAAGTAATGTCTCTGCTTTTTAATATGCTGTTTAAGTTGGTCATCGCTTTTCTTCCAAGGAGCAAGTGTCTTTTAATTTCATGGCTGCAGTCACCATCTGCAGTGATTTTGGAGCCCAGAAAAATAAAGTCTGTCACTGTTTCTAGTTTCCCATCTATTTGCCATGAAGTGATAGGACCAGATGCCATGATCTTAGGTTTTTGAATGTTGAATTTTAAAAGTCAGGTTTTTCACTCTCCTCTTTCACTTTCATCAAGAGGCTATTCAGTTCTTCTTTACTTTCTGCCATAAGGGTGGTGTCATCTGTGTATCTGAGGTTACTGATGTTTCTCCCAGCAATCTTGAATCCAACTTATGCTTCATCCAGCCCAGCATTTTGCATGATATACTCTGCATATAAGTTAAATAAGCAGGGAGACAATATACAGCCTTGACGTACTCCTTTCCCAATTTGGAACCAGTCTTTTGTTCCATGTCCAGTTCTAACTGTTGCTTCCTGATGTGCATACAGATTTCTCAGGAGGCAGGCAATGTGATCTGGTATTCCCATCTCTTGAAGAATTTTCCACAGTTGGTTGTGATCCGTGCAGTCAAAGGTTTTGGTGTAATCAATAAAGCAGAAGTAGATATTTTTGTGGAATTCTCTTGATTTTTCTGTGATCCAGTGGATGTTGGCAGTTTGATCTCTGGTTCCTCTGCCTTTTCTAAATCCAGCTTGGACATCTGGAAATTCACAGTTCATGTACTGTTGAAGCCTGGTGTGGAGAATTTTGAGCATTACTTTGCTAGCATGTGAGATGAGTGCAACTGTGTGGTAGTTTAAACATTCTTTGGCATTGCCTTTCTTTGGAATTGGAGTGAAAGCTGACCTTTCCCAGTACTGTGGCTATGTATGAGTTTTCCAAATTTGCTGGCATATTGACTTCAGCACTTTCACAGCATCATCTTTTAGGATCTGAAATAACTCAGCTGGAATTCCATCACCTCCACCAGCTTCATTTGTAGTGATGCTTCCTAAGGCCCACTTGACTTTGCATTCCAGGATGTCTGGCTCTAGGTGAGTGATCACACCATAGTGGTTATCTGGGTCATGAAGATCTTTTCTGTACAGTTCTTCTGTTTGTTCTTGCCACCTCTTCTTAATCTCTTCTGCTTCTGTTAGGTCCCCACCATTTCTGTCCTTTATTGTGCCCATCTTTGCGTGAAATGTTCCCTCGGTATCTCTAACTTTCTTGAAGAGATCTCTAGTCTTTCCCATTCTATTGTTTTCCTCTATTTCTTTGTACTGATCACTGAGGAAGGCTTACTTATCTCTCCTTGCTGTTCTTTGGAACTCTGCATTCAAATGTGTGTATCTTTCCTTTTCTCCCTTGCCTTTTGCTTTTCCTCCTTTCTCAGCCAATTACTACAGAAAGCATTTTGTTCTTAGCAGAAATGTTAACATTCTTAGTAGAAATGTTACCCTCCTCCACCAAATAATGAGAGAATGGAAAGATTTCCTTAAGGTGGACCAGAGGTAGCCCAGGTTAGTCTGAAGAATTGGTCTGCTAAGTACACATCAGCAGTATCAATATCATTCAAACATGGAAATCTTGAGCCTGTAGTTTAAAATCTCAACCTAAACAATGAATTGAATGACTGCATAAAGTCTACACATTTTAAACGACAATGCCCATATTCTGAAGTGACTTGCCTTCTTGGATTCAAAGCACTTTGTTTATTCTTTGTGCTTTGCAGCTTTGCATATTTTAATACCATGAAAGAAAATATGCCTACTGAAATATATTTTTAAAATTTCTTTGCATTTTTAGCAAAGTTCTAACCAGTCCAAAATGTTCAGCTCTGTTTTCTTTACTCCTATAAAGAGGATAACCGATGATGTCGGTAAACAGACAACTTTTGCCATAATTTAGCAATGAGTAGTTAGTTACCCTGATTTATTGGGCTGCTTGTTTTCTCAGATTGGCTCAATGCACATGTACATTATAGCCAGTGGCTGATACATGTCTGATCATCGATGCGGATGACTAGCTCCATTTTAGGAAAGCAGTGAATGCACTCTGAATGCATTTCAGCTGCACGCAGCACTTCGTGGCCTCTGAGAAACGAGGAGAACTTCACTTGGTGCTTCAGGTCCTGCGCGCGGACCTTTGCCACCTGTCGTTGTGAAGTGTCTTGAACAGCCTCCTGTCTTAGGCGCCCCCGGTGCAGCCTGCAGGTGTGTGACCTCAGCTCTCAGTCAGACCTGGTGGCCCACCGGGGAGGGGCAGGGGGATGCCCCCGCACTTGGCCAGCCCTCCAGATGCCGCGTGGCTGGAGCAGGAGCACCTATCCGTGGAGGCCCTACAATGGCACCATGTGAAGCTTGGGGCCTGGCTGTGGCTGTTGGAGATATTTTCACCATCTTACACCTTTAGAAGAGTTACTTTGCTGCTTAAACCATCTGTATTCATCTCTCTTCTTTGTAAATAGGAACAAAGATTTGGTGATTCCTATGTAGACTAAGAATGCCATGGAAGAGAGTAAGATATTGTTCCCATCAACGGTGAATTCAGGTTCAGTAAGGAGGACTCCAACCATATCCACACGACATGCACATCACATCTCTCTCTCTGTCCATCTGTCCATCTATCTCTCTATACATATATGTATATTCGTGTAGACATAGTATGTTTGTTCAAAAGCTCCCCTAGTTCATCTGATGCTTGCGGTTTACAGAGCACATATTCCAAATACACTCCAGTGCTCCATGTAGAAGCTACTCTGTAAGTACATGCTGTTTCATGAATAAAAAGTACTGTTCTTTGTTGTGGGTTGTAAACAAGAGAGCAGACCCTCTACAGGTGACCTTCTGGGGCCAGCACTGTGGCTGCTGATACTCAGAGAGTATGTCCCGTGTGCCGTGAGCTACGTGAGCTGGAAACACACATTCATTCTTTCAACAAACGTCTGTGCCCTTAATGTGTCAACCACTGTTGTGTGTGCTGGAAATGCAGCAGTGAGTAAATAGAGAAACCCTGTTCTCATGACATTTAATTCGAATGGGAAGGGCACGATGATTAGCAGACAAACAGAATAAAGCATTTGTGTGTCAGATGATGAAACAGTACGGAGAGAAATGCAGCCAACAGAGGAGAACTGGGTGTGCGGGGGTCTGCAATTCGAAGCAGGGTCAGAGGCCCCCTTCTTGCTTCACGAGGTCAGTGTCACACATCCCCACTTACAGACATAGAAACCCAGTTCTAGGGCCTTAACGATGGCCCCCTCCCTGTGCCTCAAGGCAGTCAAGTAGCAGAATCAGAATTTAATCTTGTGAATCTAACAAGAAATTGAGCATTTAAAAATATGCAATGAAAGAGAAACAAGATGAATTTGTTAAGGAGGAGAATGGAGGAGACATAAGAAATATTAATGCTTATACTCACAACTGCATCTTAAAATGAGCCCAGGTTTTATACTTAAGATCCCCTGGGAGCCCCCGTGTTGCTGTCGGGTGTGAAAGCTCTGTAGGTGTTATCTGGGCTTGCAGAAGGGCCTGTGTCACTTATCTGACCAAAGGGCAACATAGGCCCTCCGTGCTTGTCAAAGATCTGGTGTTCAGCTCAGAGGCAGAAAAGGCTCTGGCTGCAGGCAGCGAGCATTCAGGCTGCGCTCGGTCCAAGCGCTGGGCCCAGTTGGCCGTTCAGCATTTGTTCACTGAGAGAGTCTGAAAGTAGCATTTAGTGCAGCTCAAAAAGTCACAACAAGCCTCCACTTAAGTGAGTCCGGAGAAAGCAAAGGTTACAGAGCAGTGCTGGAGGCAGGACGAGAAGGAGGACAGACGTGCTTCCGTCTCCTGCCTCTCACTTCCTCCATCACCAGGTTCAGTGGCCAAGCCTTCTGCCTGTTGTCTCAGGGGTCTGCAGCCGGGGTCGAACCTGTTTCTCTCTGGGAATCTCTTGAAACAACTGCCGTCTACCAGGAAGGGTTTCCAGAGATGTGGTCACTAGATGGGGAGGGCAAGCTGTATAGATTTATGGCCTTTGGGGTGTGTTTCTGTTCCCCAAATTGGAAACACACGGGGTCTCCGCTGCAGCCCACCTGGCCCTGGACTGCCCTGCGTCTCCGTGGGCCTGGCTGCCTCTCCCAGACCCGCACACCTTAGCTGCTTCCTGCCAGGATGGCTTACCTGAGACTGCCTGAGATGCCGCTTTGGCTTTGGGTTTCAGCTTTTATTACTAAGTGCATTTGTTTAACATTTACTGGATCTTTCCCCTTGGGCTTTATGGAAAGAATGTCTTTGAATTGAAAACAGGAGAAAGAAGGAAAATGATTATTTTTTGCACAGTAAACTGAGGTCACGCAATGCCTTCAAAAGTGAGCCTTACAAGTCTCTGCACCGAGACTTCTAACTTGTGGTCCATATGTGGCAGGAGGCCGTGGCCAGGGCCACTGTGGTTCCGCTTCCTGAGGAGGTAAACACGTGGCTTCTGTAAGTCAGTGCCCTCCCTCTGGGGTGTGGATGTGGGTCAGAACCCTTAGGGCATCTGCTGTCCGGCATCCTGTAGTCCCACAGTGCACAAGGATGCCGGCCCTGGTGCCCACGGGCTGGGCCTCCTGGTGAAAGTGTATGATCCTAGAGCCTCCAGCGCTCCTGGAGAATCAGCGAGTGAAGGGCAAGAATGGCCCTGTTCTGTCTCCTGCAGACCGCACAACACTGAGCTGAGCAGACACTCTGTGAATGTTTCTGAATGATAGAATTGATGCCTTTACTCAGTTTAATGACCAAGAATGGAAATTTTAGGCTTTCAATTCTTTCCAAATCAAAACCACTTGTATAGGTAATATTGAAAACACTCTACTAAAATAAATAGCTATTAATATTTAAATAGGGTTATAATGACTATCATAGAAAAAATGCTCACAAAGTCCAGATTAATCAAAATAGAAGTTAATATTCAAAGAGGAAATGTCTCTTTGATTGGACCTGCCAGCAATGTAGGCCCCAAAAGGTACTATCCTCCCAATTTTTTATATGTATCTAAGGTAGATCAGTCCTGGGTGTTCATTGGAAGGACTGATGTTGAAGCTGAAGCTCTAATACTTTGGCCACCTGATGGGAAGAGCTGACTCATTTGAAAAGATCCTGATGCTGGGAAGGATTGAGGGCAGGAGGAGAAGGGGATGACAGAGGATGAGACAGTTGATGGCATCACCAACTCAATGGACATGGGTTTGGGTGGACTCCAGGAGTTGGTGATGGACAGGGAGGCCTGGCGTGCTGCTGTTCATGGGGTCGCAAAGAGTCAGACATGACTGAGTGAGTGAACTGAACTGAACTGATACATTTATTACATATACAACCCAATGTTCCCTGCATCAATAGTAAATCAATACCCAACATCTAAGTCATGGCCATGCTGGAGGGTCATGCATGGAGCTCACATGGATTTTTGACTCACTGCTAAACAAGCGTTTACCAGTGGGAGGGGCAGGTGTTCTGGGGGGCTCCTTCCACCGTCCACCCTGGCTTTAGACATTGGCTGAGAAAGAATTGAGAAAATGCCTTACAGTCTCTGAACAGTGAGCACTACGCGTGTTCTTCCGAGCGGGTCTGGTAGGCATCTTGTGGGGGCGGAGCTCCGCTGAGAGTGTGTCTCAGGTGCTGCCGGGCCTTGGCTCCGGGCAGCGCTCTGGGACCAGCTGCAACTAAGTAGCTTATGACCCTGAACTTCAGCCTCTGTGCCCTTCAGTGAGAAAAAAGAAGATGAAGTTAGAAGGTCGCCTAGGACCATTCACAGTCTGTGCAAAGTAAGTGGTTCTAGTTTCGTGACTAACCATTCATCCAAGTAAATGGCATTTTTCACTTTTCAACTAAATTACCTTCTGTTGTATAGGCAGAGCTGTCAACCCACACAAGAGTTGAGTTGGAGGCTCTAGTGTGATTAACACATTTGCTGTGATGGAATAAAAATCTGAGCCTGTTGCTACTAGCCTGTGAGTGGCATGGATCTTTAGCGTGATCTGTGGTCAGTGGGGCCACAGGGTCCGCTGGGTGGCCCTCGAGTCTCTGTCCTGCTGGTCAGGGCCTGAGGCTGTGGGATGGACAGGGCTGCGGTCAGGCAGGCAGCAGCTGTGGAGGCCCTGGGCTTCCAGAGTCTCCCGCGGCGACGTCTTTGACTCCAGAGCGCCCCCGTCAGGGTCCCAAGGCCCAGCACCTCAGCACCTCCTCTGTGAGTCCCCATGGGGCGCGATCGCTTAATCAGTCAGACCTGAGAGCAAATTGCCCCAGACTGGCACCTAAGCCCATGCTGGCTTCAGGAGAACTGGTCTCTGTCATTTTGGTAAAAAGTTAACCCTATCTTTGCAAACAAAAATTTGGGGGGGCTTCTCTTCCTCTAAGATTCAGAGTTCCTGTTGCCTTTCAACATATCAGCTTTGTTTTATGAGAGACAAACCTTCGCGTTTAGCAATGTGTAAATTTGAAAGTAGTGGCTGTACTAGTGATAATATGAGGAAAAGTAGATTAAGAAATCTAATTTTTAAATTGTTTTCACAATAGAACAACAACCAGATACCCATAGAATATGGTGTCGGCCAAAAAATGGGCCCATTTCAAGGAGCAGAAGCAATAAAATACTGACCCCCACCCCACCCACCTTCTAAAAGCTAACCCCTTACAGTGTAACGCCAGAACAGGCTAAATCGCTTCACATGCCCAAGTGTAAACCATCCTGAGCACACGTGGCCTGGCGGGAAGGAGGGGCTGTGTGTCTGGCACCTTATATGTCCTTGTTTAATGCCAGGCAAGCATTCTGTTCCTGATACGAGACATCTGTTGGATGTATCAGGCACGCGGAGCGGGGCGCTGAGGGCTGTGAGAGGGTCTTTCATTGGCACCAGAATGTAAGGACAAACCCTTATCCACCCAAAATCAAAATTCAAAAAGAAAGTTGAGTTTTTCATCAAGAAGATATTCTTAGCTTCTATTCAGCTCACTTGCTCATTTCCTTTCTTCCTTTGGTACCAAATAAAGGCAAAATTCCACCAGCAGCTTTGCATGGCAGGCCACTGGCCACTCTTGGCATCTGGCCAAATTACTTATGCACCACCGGCACTCAGATTTTTCATTTCCCCCATGGTGGCTTAGCGAGTGACAGAAAAAGCCCGGGATATAAACAGCCCGCACTGTGCTTGCAGGGAGGCTGAGAGGGCCAGCCCACCCCCACCCTGACCCAGCATCGCTGGACTTGACCTCTCGTAATTCAGGCTCTTCAAACTCCCTCTGCTTTTGGACACAGGCAATCAATACAGCACATGCTAATTAGGAAAGGGTGATTAAATCTGGGGTTTGGCTTTAGACTGGCCTTGGTGGTACTCCAAGGGCGCCCAGCAGCAGGGCTGACTTCTAATCAAAGGCCGGAGTGGTCTCCGTCTTCAGGAGCCCCCACCTCAGGTCAGAGCGCCTTGCTCTCTGGGAGGTGGAGTCCAGTTCAGGGTGCTGTTGGCCGTGGGGCAGGTGTCGCAGACACACACTTGGGTTTCTGCTTTCCTACTTGCAATTACACAAAATCAAAGCAGAAGATGATGTTTCCTAAGGCCTGATTCTCTGCACACATTTGCTTATCCGGGTGGTCTAGAGAGTTTGCATGTAGTTTCGTTCCCAGGGTAAGCGTGTCCTCTGACCTCACTGAGTGAGACAGCCCCTTCTGCTCACCTGGTGCCTTTTGAGCTGAGGGCTCATGCGGGTTTTGCCTTGGCTTTGGGACCCCCACTTGCCTACCTGCCCTGCCTGCAGGGAGATGTCAGATCCCGTCTACCTGTTTATAGGCTCCAATTAGTGGGTGCTGATCACTCGGGGCTATTTTTGCACACACCTTTCTCAGAAGGAAATCTGGCTTGTAAACTGCTGTGTTTGAAATGTCAGAATCTGCCAGCTTTCCCTCCTTCCTTCCCATGTGACGCGGGCAGGACTTGCCAGTGGATACAGCTAAACTTGCAGGAGGAAGTGGCTGAGTTGAGAGCCAGTCACTGCGGACATCATCCCAGTCTCGAGTGACGGTGTCCCGCGAAGCAGTCAGTTAGGAAATAGCACACATGCCCAGGAAGGGTCAGCGGGGACGAAAGCCAGAGGCAGAGGAGCATATGAAGAGCAGATGCTTCAGAGGAGCTTTCTTTACTCTGAGCAGAAACGTGTGGAAAGTGGATGTGAGCTCCGAGCCCCGGTGGACACGGCCTGACCTGCCAGCTAGGAGGTTCACCCCGGTGAGCTTTGGACTGGATAAACCCTGGGCACGGCACGAATCCCAGGGAACCCTGGGGATGACTGTGACTTCAGGTGGGGAGTGTCCTGAGTTGCAGAATGCATACCTTTGGTAGAACACTTCCTTATATTTATATACAATATTTAAAAAAATAAGGTAAGAGAAGTTTTGTGAAAGTTTCCCTCAAGCAATCCGTGCAAGTCTTCATACTTTACCAGGGAGAGTGCTTCTGGCAGGTGCAGACTCTGACCCTGTGGAGCTGGTGATCACAGAGCAGGAGGAAGCCCCGCCACCACCAGAGCCCACGGGCCGGCCCTGTCCGCTAGGCGCCGGGGCTGGACACGTGCATGCCTGTCCTCACCCAGCGAGAGGGCAGCTGTGACATGCCAGGTCCCTCCTCACTCATCCCAAGGGGTGTGCCAGCCACGGAGGGCCAGTACCCAGGTGTAGAGGGCCGTCCCCAGGGGCAGAGGAGGAGGTGCGGCAGTCAGCTGTGTGCACCGGTGGGTTTGGAACCCCAGCTTCCTTGTCTGTGAGGCAGGGAGGCCGCCCCTCATGTGGACGCGGGTCTGCCGTGTGGACGGGGGTCAGCAGTGTGGACGGGGGTCAGCAGTGTAGATGGGGGTCTGCCGTGTGGACGGGGGTCAGCAGTGTGGACAGGGGTCAGCTGTGTGGACAGGGTCTGCCGTGTCGACACGGGTCTGCCGTGTGGACATTGGACGCGGGTCGACCTGTGGACGCAGTTCTGATGTGCTCAGGATGACATTGGTGATTTTTCCTCTTTTCCAACAATACTCACAGGATGATCCTTTCAGTCAGGCCAAGAACTGTCATAAAGAAATTTTAAGGTATACTCAGTATCTAAACTACCGCTTGTAGTAGTAATTTAAGTTGATCTATTTTGGATCTGAAATTAGATCAGTATGAAAGCCGCCCCTCCTAGAGGGGCTGGTGCTTTGTGCTTTAGCAGCTATGGGGGCAGATGACACCCCAGGGGGCTTGCCGTGACCCTGGGCCCATGGGGAGATGTTCACTGGAGGCTTGGCCACGGTGCACCCCATCTCGCGGGCTGACAAGGGCTCCTTGTCTGGGTCCCCACACAGCCTTGAGGGGAGAGGAGTTTCGGATCTGATGTGTGATTTCCAGGACCCCGAAGCCGAAACAAAGAGAAAGAAAATGTGCTACTGTTTGGAGTGGCTTGTGGGGGCACATTTCTGGATTGAGGGGCTGCTCTAGAGCCATTTGAGGGTCGTCAACCAGGGAAGGCCATGCGGTCCGGAAGCACCAGGTGGACGGGCTCTCTAGAGAGAACGCTTCTTTCCCCCGAGCGAGCACGGAGGGTGGGGGCGCCTGTCTCCCACCAGCAGCACCCCCTGTGCCCCCGCCCCGCCCCTGGCTCTGCGCTGGGCTCTCCCAGGCCCTCTGCTGACTGGCCCAGCCCGCTACCTCACACGTGGGCTCCCGCGGATTCTGTCCTCAGGGTTCACAGGAAGGACATGTGAGCAGTTTCTAGAGGCGCATCTGTGCATCTCTCAGCTCCAGGGCTGTGCTGAGCTGTCTGGGGTGAAGGGCAGCCAGACGCTGCTTGAGCAGGTGCCAAGCTCTGGTCCCTCAACTGTCCTGGGGCTATAAGCAGCAACCTTTGAGGATAGAAGCCCTACAGGCTAACAAACACCTGAAAATCTTCCTGTCTGTTTCTTTTGAACCAGGGTTTTTTGAGTCACTGGGGTAAGCAGAGTTTTTGGTGGGGCTGGGGGCGGACTGTGGCCTGGACCCAGAGTCCATGCACTGTGGGTGGTCCTTTGCTCGGGGCGTCTGGCTGCCTGTGCAACCTCAGATCGGGAAGGCAGGGCCAGTTTATTTCAAAAATATGTGGAGACTTACGTGAAAGATCCCTGGAGAAGGGAATGGAAACCCACCCCAGTATTCCTGCCTGGAGAATCTCATGGACAGAGGAGCCTGGCGGGCCACTGTCCACAGGGTCACAAAGAGTAGGACACGACTGAGCGACTAACACGCATGTGAAGGATAGCGTCCTTGTTTCTAGCCCCTGAATTTCCCATGGCCCCCATTTGTCTATTATATCAACCATTTCCCCCTAAATCTCAGAGCTGGAGGAAGAGCTCCCAGTGGGGTATTTAGGGCAGCGAGCAGGTGAGACCAGGAGCAGCAGTGAGGTGACGGCTCAGCCTGGAGGGACGCACGCCCTGTGGAAGCAGCTTTGCTTTCTTCCTCCCTGGCGTTTGCAGGCTGGCCGTGGGGGCTCCTGTTCCCTGAGTCTGTCAGCTTGGCCCCTTGCTCCTGGCACAAGACGGGAAATGGTGTGAACTGACTGCATCCGAGGGAGGTGCCGACCGGCTGTTGTCCTTGTCTGCAGAGCTCCAGACCTCCCAGGGCTGCACTAATAACTAGACTCCATGAAGATAAATGTGAAAACTGGTCTCTGGTTCCCAGCTCTGGCTTAAGGCCTAGAGTCTGTTCCTCATGCCCCACGGCTATCGTGAGCAGCTGGATCCAGGGGGCACTCTTGGAGTGCCAGGCTGACTGGCAAAGATTCCTGCCAGGCCTCCATCGGCTTCTCTTCTATCTTGCAACATACAGCTCGAGTCTCTGGATGTTCCAAGTTTCATGGTTTGTATACCCAGGGCCCAGAAGCCAGAAATCTTGTTTCCCATACCCTGGGACTGACTCCCACTGAACCTGGAGCCCTAACTATGCCAGGTCACAGGCAACGGATTCTGTGGCTCAGAACTGATGGCGTCTTTAGCTACCCATCCTCGCCAGCTCCACCCTGATGTTGTTTTAGGAGGTCCCATGAGCACATTGTTGTACTGTTAAGTTTTTATCTCTCATGACTGAGAAGGCAAAACATATCTGTTTGTTTTTATTCAATTTTCCAAGTTTTATATAGAGTTCCTATAAATAAAGTATCGTGCCTTGAGAAAGTGAGGGCATGGAAACGAATGCAGTTTAACCAGCAGCAGTACCTAATATTCTAGTCTCCTGGGTGATTTCTTAGGGATCCTGAATTTTGTATTAGAAAATGATTCTCAGGCTCCAAAATGGCACTAAACTGAAATTTTCATTTTTTAAACAAATTTATACATGAAGTGTTAAAAATATCTGTGTGTAAAATCTTGTTCCATACCATCAGCAGTCAGAGCATGGGAGCTCCTACGAGGACTGATAACCGTGAGCTTAGCTTAGTGACTTCTCATAGGCCCTGGCAGTTTGTGTTCAGGTTTTTGATTCAGCTGTTTGATGAAAGTGAGCTTGAAAGTTAATGTTTATCATCAATGACATGTATCAATGATGGTGAACCTGTGAGGTGTATATACAGGTTCTTTATATTTAGAATATTTATTAGCTAATGACCAATGATGTTTTTAATGGGGCGTTTCATTCTCTGCTAAAGCAGCCTCAGGGTAGCCATATGCATACAAACAGTTGATCTTGGACTGTGTGGGTCCACTTACACTTGGATGTTTCCCAAAAGTAACACTATGGGACCACATAGTCCTTGGGTGGCTGGAGGAAACACGGATACAGAGACCAGCTATAAATGACACTCAGATTAACCCCATCTTTTTCAAGGGTCAGCTGTATGGATTTTCCATGCATTCTGATGTTTAGCCCCATTAAGTTTTCACAGAGACGTTTTAAGTCCCTACCTATATATCAACTGGAAAATAGTATTCAAAAATAGACATGGGTGAGACTTTTTGGCTGCCCAATTAAAGTACTCTAACTGATAGATTATTGAAGATCTCTCTTTTTTAAAGAAGGGAAAAGGTCAAAATGGGTAAATACATTAAAGAAAAACATCACATTACATACATTAAATCACATTAAATACATTAAAGAAAAACATCTTTAAAAGTTCAGGTGGATAATTGGGGTCATCTAAGAAATCATGTCATTACTTGAATATGGACACAGATGTTTGAAGTTGAACATACTCAAATGAAATCATATACTGAATAAAATTTAGCAAAAGTGTTTTTGTTTGTTTTTAGCCAAAAATGGTCTTAACAGATTTTCTACAGATATATAACATGGAAAGAGTATCAGGCAAAGAAGCATTCAGACTAACTCAGAGATGAAACAGTAATGGGAAGTATAGTTAGAAGTCAATTAATTAAATGGTAGTTAATGAGGTGGTGTATTAGCTAGCTTTTGGCTGTGTAATAAAGTCTTGGCAGCTGAAACAGTGGCTGTTTCTTTAGCCCATGGTTCTGTGGGACCGCTGGTGTTCTTATGGCTTGAGGCGCTTTGACGGATCTAAACGCCCCTCTCATCATTTGTGCACAGCTGGCAGGGGTAAGTGATTGTCAGCTAAGATTCTTAAACTGTTCTCCATATGATTTTTCATTTTTCAGGATAGCTTAGCCTCATTAAGCATGACAGTCTTGCAATTTTGTTAAGTGTAAATGGGTCAAATATTCCAATTAAAATGCAGAGATTATCTAAATAGACTAAATAGAAAATAAGACATATGCTGCCTACAAGAGGCTTTAAATATAGAAAATAGGTTGAAAGTAAAAGGATAGGAGAAGACTGACATGCCATGAGCGTAAGAAGGTTGCTGTGCTGCCTTTATATCAAAATTAGGGGTAGACTAAGTCAGAACTTGTTACCAAAGGTACAGGGGAACACTTGACAAACATAAAATAGTCAGTTTTTCAGGAAGACATAATAATCATTAATGTGGATGTTTCTAAGTGTAAACCTCAAGTCATTTCTTTTTATAAGAAAACTGAGAATGAAAGAAAGATAGACAAACCCAAAGTTATAGTAGAAGACTTTTAATGTCCCGTCTTGGAAACTAATAGAGCGGCTAGAAAACAGGAGCATATGGACACTGGAAACGATTATCAACTACCTTGGCTTATATTCCTCTTACAGAACAGCCGTGCAACAGCTAGAGCGTGCAGGGCTGTCCAAGTGCAGCTGGGACCCTCCCGGGGAGTCCACGTGCTGGGCCGTGAAGTACGTGTCAGTCACTTTTGAGAGCTCGAAATCTTGCAGTTTCTGTTCTCTGATCAGATCAGAATCAAAGGAAAGAGCAACTACAACAAAAGCTAGAAAAGCCCCCAAGTGCTTGGAATTTAAGCAGCACACTTGTAACTAACTTATAAACTTATAACTTATAAACTTGTAAATAACTTATTGATAAAGGATGAAAGCACTAGAAAAATCAGAAAACATTTGACCTTTATGAAAATAAATACAGTAACAATAACAGCATTTAGAGGGAAATTTGCAGTTTTAATGCCAATATTAGAAAAGACCAGTTGTTGAAACTTGTTCTATGTGTCTGCATAAGAAACTAGAAAAAGAAATGTAAAGTAAATTGTACAGTGAAATCAAAGAAATAGATGACAGAAGTAAAACAGAGAAAAGCAAACAATAAAGACAAAAGTATTTTAAGGTGGTTCTTTGAAAACAATAGTGAACTGATTTATCTCTAGTGAGATGAATGAAAACACAGGTTAAGGGGAAATCACCTCAATTTCTACATAATTCTAGAAAGATCATAAGAAAGTATTATAAGCAAAGTTATTTTAATAAATTTGATAACATAGATGAAATGAACAGTCTTTGACAAAGAGAGTTTACCAAAATTGACACAAAAATAAACTGAAAATCTGAATAGCCATGTATCTAAAGAAAAATTTAAGCATTTGTATTGAAGTTTATCAGATAGCCTTAGTACAAAGTAGTGAGCCCAGATGAATTCTGGAATAATGGGAGAAGTAATGGAAATTTACACAAACTCTTACAGAAAGTAGGGGAAACAGGAGTATGCCAAACACTTGTGTTTGTGGTTTTGAATCCACACCACCCTGACACCAAAATATGACAAAGACATAAACATATGCATGTATATACATGTGTATATAAGTACATATATACACAAATATTCCTCATGAACATAACCATAAAAATATTCAATAAAATATTAGAAATAAAAAGATAATATAACATTACCAACTGAGATATATCCCGGGAATTCAAGATTGATTGAACATTTGAAAAACCATTAATTTGTCTACATATTAACAAAATAAAGAGGAAAAATCATGTCATTTCAAGAAATGCAGAAAAATATTTGACAACATTAAAAACTTATTCAAGATAGATAGCAAATGCAAGCAAATAATAAAAAGGAATTCCCTCAAACTGATAAAAGGGCATCTATGAAAAACCTGCAGATCAGTGAATGGTGAAATGTTGAAGGCTTGCCCCCAAATTAGGAGCGAGGAAGGAAGACCTTTCTGACCCCTTCATTTCGGCTCTGCACAGGAGTACCTGGCCAGTGCATTCAAGCAAGAAAAGAGAAATCCACACAGATCAGGAAAGAGAAAACAAAACCTTTAAATTTGCATGTGGCATGATTGTTTATGCAGAAAATCCTAAGGAATTTACAAACAGCTACTGGAAATAATAAGTGAATTTAGCCTGGCCAGGAGACACAAATAACCATAAAAATCAATTTTATTGCTATATTCTAGCATAAATCAAGTGAAAAATAAAACAAAAGTTTATTTAAACAGAATAAAAAAAGAATATAAAATATTCAAGAGCATATTTCATAAAAAAGAGCAAGAATTGTGACTTGAAATTAAAGAGGACCTAAGTAAATGGAGAGAAGCACTTTCACTAATGTTAAGAATTTAAATACCCACAAATTAATCCAACACAGCATCAACCAAAATACTGGTTTTCTTAAAATGTATAAATTAATGTTAACATTTATATGGGAATGTTGAGGACCTGGAACAGCCCAAATACTTCTGATGAGAAAGAATAAAGAATTCCTAATTCCAAGTCTCACCCTGAAGACAGTCAGCATGTACACAGAGGCAGTTTCATCAACGCAGGAAGCAGTTCAGAACAGACACTTGTGTAGACTGTAAATTGATTTTTGACAAAAATTCTAAAGATATTAAATGGAGAAAGGTGTTTTTTTAAAATGATGCTGGGACAGCAGAATAAACGTGTGGAAAGAACAGCCTCATGCATACACTGTGGTTTTCACACCAAACAGGGGGTTTGACTGATTTTACTAATATTAAAACCCAACCCAGTGTGTGGGGATTGGGAAGCAGCTGAAAGTCTCAACCACTTTGCAGAAGTTTGGCGACTTCTGACACGGTAAAGATGCTGCTAATGGTTCACTGATACCACTCTGGTGTTCACCCAAAAGGTAGGAAAAAATCTGCACAAAAGGCTTGTTCAAAGGTGTCTGCACTGGTTTCGCTGTGAGCAATTCAAATCCCCATCAGCAGGAAAATAGATTTTAACATTACCATATAACTGGGCTTCCTAGAGGCTCAGATGGTAAAGAGTTCAGTTCAATCACTCAGTCGTGTCTGACTCTGCGACGCTATGGACTGCATCATGCCAGGCCTCCCTGTCTATCATCAACTCCCAGAGCTTGCTCAAACTCATGTCCATCGAGTTGCTGATGCCATCCAACCATCTCATCCTCTGTAGCCCCCTTCTCCTCCTGCCCTCAATCTTTCTCAAAATTGGGGTGTTATACAATGAGTCCGTTCTTCCCATCAGGTGACCAAAGTATTGGAGCTTCAGCTTCAGCATCAGTCCTTCCAATGAATATTCAGGACTGATTTCCTTTAGGATGGACTGGTTTGATTTCCTTGCAGTCCGAGGGACTCTCAAGAGTCTTCCCCAACACCACAGTTCAAAAGCATCAATTTTTTGGAGCTCAGCTTTCTTTATGGTCCAACTCTCACATCCCGTACTTGACCACTGGAAAAACCATAGCTTTGACTAGACGGACCTTTGTTGCCAAAGTAATGGCTCTGCTTTTTAGTGTGCTGTCTGGGTTGATCAAAGCCTTTCTTCCAAGGAGCAAGTGTCTTTTAATTTAATGGCTGCAGGCACCATTTGCAGTGATTTTGGAGCCTTCCAAAAAATAAAGTCAGACACTGTTTCCACTGTTTCCCCATCTATTTTCCATGAAGTGATGGGACCAGATGCCATAATCTTTGTTTACTGAATGTTGAGTTTTAAGCCAACTTTTTGACTCTTCTCTTTCACTTTCATCAAGAGGGTCTTCAGTTCCTCGCTTTCTGCTTCAGCTTGGCATCATCTGCATATCTGAGGTTATTGATATTTCTCCCTGCCATCTTAATTGCAGCTTGTGCTTCACCCAGGCTGGCACTTCGCATGGTGTACTCTGCATATAAGTTAAATAAGCAGAGTGACAATATGCAGCCTTGACATACTCCTTTCCCAATTTCGAACCAGTCTGTTGTTCCATGTCGAGTTCTAACTGTTGCTTTTCACCTGCATACAGATTTCTCAGGAGACAGGTCAGGTGATCTTGTATTCCCATCTCTAAGAATTTTCCAGTTTGCTGTGATCCACACAGTCAAAGGCCTTGGAATAGTCGATAAAGTGGAACTAGATATTTTTCTAGAACTCTCTTGCTTTTTTGATGATCCAACAGATGTTGGCAATTTGATCTCTGGTTCCTCTGCCTTTTCTAAATCCAGCTTGAACATCTGGAAGTTCACAGTTCACGTATTGTTGAAGCCTACCTTGGAGAATTTTGAGCATTATTTTGCTAGTGTGTGAGATGAGTGCAATTGTGCAGTAGTTTGAGCATTCTTTGGCATTGCTTTTCTTTGGGATCGGAATGAAAACTGACCTTTTCTAGTCCTGTGGCCACCGTTGAGTTTTCCAAATTTGCTGGCATATTGAATGCAGCACTTTAACAGCATCATCTTTCAGACACAGGGTACTTTTCTTGGTGGAATCCAACATTCTCCTGTCGATGGTTGTCCAGCTGTTAGTTGTAATTCTGGAGTTCTCGCAGGAGAAGATGAGCGCACAGTCCTTCTACTCCGCATCTTGATGATGTCTAAGTGGTAAAGAATCCACCTGCATTGTGGGAGAACTGAATTTGACCCCTGGGCTGGGACGATCCCCTGGAGGAGGGCACGGCAACTGACTCCAGTTTCTTGCCTGGAGAGTCCCCGTGGACAGAGGAGCCTGGCGGGCTACAGTCCATGGGGTCGCGCAGATTCGGATGTGACTGAGCGACTGGGCAGGGCGACACATCCAGCCGGAGGATGGATGTCGCTCGGCAGTGAAGAGGCGGGGCCTGAGGCGCACACAGCGCGTGTGGGCGCGGGAGGCGCTGCGGCCGCGGGCAGGCGCAGGCGCAGGCGCAGGCGCAGGGGACGTGGACGGCCCGACCGTCTCCCTGGCTCTGCTGTCGGCGGAAGCCGGAACTGCGGCGTCTGTAGAGGCCTGTGTCCTCCCTGGCGTGAGCGTGGTGGGGCTCTGGGGATGACGGAGCCCTTCCCGCCTCCTGACTGGCATGGTGGCCTCCAGAGGCACCCGGATCCTAGTTCTCAGACCTGTGGAAATACTTTATGAGCAAGAGGGACTTTTGCTGATGCGGTTTTGGGCCTTGAGATGGGGAGATCGTCCTGGACGATTTAAAAGCGGGGAGGCACAGGAGGTGGGAAGACAGCTGGGAGGGATGTGGCTGGGGGGCCAGGGGGAGCAGAGGTTGGGGACGCAGCGTCCTGAGAACCACGTCCAGGGCCCGAACAAGGCCGGGGCCCAGCTTCGGCCCTGGAGCTCCAGAGGGAGGGCCTTGCCAGCACCCCGACCGTGGCCACCAAACAATTAGAGAATAAATGCGTGCTGGCTCAGCACTGCCGCCACCCTGCCTTGTAGTCATTTATTCTGCAGCCCCTGGAAATATAGCTGGCATGCTGGTGGAAAATTCTTCAAGAGATGGGAGTACCAGACCACCTGACCTGCCTCCTGAGAAATCTGTATGCAGGTCAAGAAGCAACAGTTAGAGCTGGAACAACAGGTCAGTTCAGTTCAGTTCAGTCGCTCAGTCATGTCCGACTCTTTGCGACCCCATGAATTGCAGCACGCCAGGCCTCCCTGTCCATCACCAACTCCCAGAGTTCACTCAAACTCATGCCCATCGAGTCAGTGATGCCATCCAGCCATCTCATCCTCTGTCATCCCCTTCTCCTGCTGCCCCCAATCCCTCCCAACATCAGGGTCGTTTCCAATGAGTCAACTCTTTGCATGAGGTGAAGTGGAACAACAGACTGGCTCCAAATTGAGAAATGAGTATGTCAAGGCTATATACTGTCACCCTGCTTATTTAACGTATATGCAGAGTACATCATGCAAAATGCCAGGCTGGATGAAGCACAAACTGGAATCAAGATTGCCGGGAAAAGTATCAGTAACCTCAGATATGCAGATGACACCACCCTTAGGGTATAAAGTGAAGAGGAACTAAAGAACCTCTTGATGAAAGAGGAGACTGAAAAAGCTGGCTTAAAACTCAACATTCAAAAAACGAAGATCATGGCATCCAGTCCCATCTCTTAATGGCAAATAGATGGGGAAACAATGGAAAGAGTGAGAGACTTTATTTTAATTGGGCTCTAAAATCACTGCATGAAATTAAGACACTTGCTCCTTGGAAGAAAAGGATATTAAAAAGCAGAGATGCTACTTTGCCAACAAAGTTCTGTCTAGTCAAAGCTGTGGTTTTTCTAGTAGTCATGTATGGATGCGAGAGTTGGACTATAAAGAAAGCTGAGCACCAAAGAATTGATGCTTTTGAACTGTGGTGTTGGAGAAGATTCTTGAGAGTCCCTTGGACTGCAAGGAGATCCAACCAGCCCATCCTAAAGGAAATCAGTCCTGAATATTCCTTGGAAGGACTGATGCTGAAACTCCAATACTTTGGTCACCTGATGGGAAGAAACTGACTCCTTAGAAAAGATTCTGATGCTAGGAAAGGTTGAAGGCAGGAGGAGAAGGGGACAACAGAGGATGAGATGGTTGGATGGCATCACTGACTCAATGGACATGAGTTTGAGCAAACTCTGGGAGTTGGTGGTGGACAGGGAAGCCTGGTGTGTTGCAGTCAATGGGGTCGCAAAGAGTCGGACACGACTGAGTGAACTGAGCTGATGCTGGTTTTATGACTATAGGCCTTTCTCAAAATGTCAGAGTGTACCCTTACCAGAGCTATGGGGACAATAAATGGTCAATGGTTGCCTGGGGTTGGGGGCAGGGAGGGAAGAATGGGGGTGCACAGAGGACGCTTAGGGCAGTGGAATGCCCCGTATGTCACTGTGACAGTGGACACACATCATTACACATCTGCCCAGACCCACAGACCATACAGCCTAAGTCTGAACTCTGATGTAAATACTGGGCCATGGGCAGTGATGATGTGCCAGTGTGGGGTCTTTCTTGGTGATGAATGCCCCCTGGCAGGAAGTGGGGGGATGTTGGTAACTAGGATGTGACATACATGTGGTGGGGGTGGGGTGTATGAGAAGTCTCCACAATTCCCTCCCAATTTTGTTGTGGATCTAAAAAAAATAAGTCTTTTAAAAATGTATCCTTGAGATCTGTATATTTGTATGAAAAATTTGCTTCAAAACACCCACTCAAAAATAACATAAAAAGAAATAAAAACATATATTCTACCCTTAGACACAAAAATATGTACATAAACAAAATGGGAGTCCATGATCTCTGACATGCTCTTCTGGAGGAAATGCAAACATGGTATTTTTTTAAATGCCTTTTTAAAGTTTATTTTTAATTGGAGAATAATTACTTTACAGTGTTGTGTTGGCGTCTGCCTTCCATCAACATGAATCAGTCATAAGTACATATGTGTCCCCTCCTCTGGACACACCCTCGCCCCGACCCCATCCCATCCCCCTGGATGTCACAGAGCACCATGGTGAGCTCCCTGTGTTATACGGCAACTCCCCACTAGCTACCAGTTTATAAGCGGTAATACCTATGATTCAATGCCACTCTCTCAATTTGTCTCACTCTCTCCTTCCCCCGCTGTGTCCAAAGTCTGTTTTCTATGTCTGCATTTCTATTCCTGCCCTGCAAGTGGGTTCATCAGTACCATTCTATATATATATGTGTTAATACATATTTGTTTTTCTCTTTCTGACTTATTTTCACTCTGTATTACAGGCTCTAGATTCATCCACTTCACTAGAGCTGACTGAAATGTATTCCTTTTTATGACTAAACAGACATTTCTCCAAAGAAGACATACAGATGGCCAACAAACACATGCAAAGATGCTCAGCATCGCTCATTAATAGAGAAATGCAAATCAAAACTATAATGAGATATTACCTCACATCGATCAGAAGGCCATCATCAAAAAATCTACAAACAGTAAATGCTGGAAAGAGTGAGGAGAAAAGAGAACCGCCTAGATTGTTGGGAATGCAAACTGACAGCCACGGTGGAGACCAGTTTGGAGACTCCTTAAAGAGCTAGGAATGAAACTACCCTATGACCTGGCAACCCCACGATTGGGCATCTACCCTGAGAACACCATAATCAAAAAAGACACATGCACCCCAGTGCTTACAGGAGCACTGTTTACAATAGCCAGGACATGGAAGCAATCTAGATGTTCACTGCCACATGAATGGATGAAGTTGTTGTGGTGCTATGTAGACTGGGATATTACACGTGGCATTTTCTGTGTGGTTCTTATTCTCAGTGGTTCTCAACCTGTCACATCTCAGTTCCTTTAAATCACAGCAGCAGAGTCGGGCCTTCACATTTACACTGACTTTTCCAGACTCTTCCTCTGCGCTGTCTGACCCGCCTCCCACCCCTGGGCGCCCGGGTCTGCAGCTGCCGGGCCCTGTCTGCTCAGGAGAGTCCGGCCAGAGCAGCGGGTGCACCGTGTCCACCTCGGCTGGCCCGCAGAGGGGGCCTGGGGGCTTGAGTTCCTTCATGGACAGGGCCGCATCGCGAGGCTGGACAGGAGACTGGGGGGAAGGGGGCTGCGCCCGAGCGGGGTGACCTCGAGTCCAGGGGGGACAGGGAGTGGGCGAGGGCCGCCGCGCCGGACAGCGGCCAGTGACTGCGGGGGAGCGTGGCCGCCAGCAGATGACCCTGCAGACACGGGGGTGAAAGCTGGCGCACCCCCTCAGGTAGAGCGAGGTGTGAGCCCGGGGCCCCAGCCGCGGATGCGCTGGTGCGGCCGGAAGTCCAGGGCGGGCGCCGGGCGGAGGTCCCTGCGGGGCGGCCCTGCCTGACTCCCGGCGTCGCTCCTGGGGGCCCTCAGGCTGCCGGCCTGTGGGGGGCCCCTTTCTCTCTCATTCACAATTTACAGTGTGTGCTTGTCTGCAGTTCAGAGTGTAATAAAGAAAAGGTTTAAAATAGTCTCCGAATAGTGCAAAGCAGAAAGGACTGTAAAAGGTTAAAAATAACTTAGAACATGTTTAAACATGTGATCGCTTTGCACACACCGTCTGCAGCTCTCGGCTGGCTGTGCCACCTGCAGCGCTTTGCGCTTGAGGCTGAGGGTGCGGGGCTCTCCTGGACTCCGCACCAGGCGGGCACACTTCGGCCACCCCCCGAAGGCCCGGGCACAGAACTTGCTGCGTGGTGCTGTAGGGTGTTCTCGCTGACTGAGGTTCCAGAACCCCTCCTGCCGTTGTGTGCACATATGATTTTATATAAAATTAGGCATTTTCTTATATATATATTTTTTTCCTTTGAAGCAGATTAGGCACCTGCATGTTTCCCTTTGGTGGCAACTCTCTGCAGGAGCTGGTCAGGTATGTTGCGGAGGGGAGCTGCTGGGCAGGTCCCAGAGGACACGGGACTGCGGGACAAGTCTGGACTTGGCTCCCTGAAGGGGCCCACCGGTACTGGGGACATTCGCCCTCACACTGCCTCCTAGCTTGCATTTATCCTTCTTTTTAGAAGGGGAGCTGCTCGGAGACTGAAGACCCTTGGACCCACTGGTGGCAGTGTTCACTAGCAGGGAGGCCTGGGAAGTAGGGGCCTGTCTCCCTCCCAAGGAGGAAGGTGGGCAGTGAGAGCCGGCTGACCTAGGCCTAGGGGATCCCAGAAGGTTGCAGGTTTCCCAGAGCTCAGGGTCCCCCATTGCTTCATCTCCAGGGGGCTGCACTCCAGGGGGCAGGGACGCTGCAGTCGGGATGCGGGACACAGAAGCACATGTTCCTTGCTGAGTACTCCTCTCCTAACCATGAAAGGGCCCCGGTGATTACCAGGCACGCAGGAAACTTTCTAGCAAGAAAGACAGAGAACAAATCAACAACAAGCCAATGCACAGTTTGAAGAGTGCAAGCAGCAGAGAGCAGAAAGTAATCAATAGCATCTTCAGGGAGACTAGAGAGTGCATGAAATGAGAAAAGGTGTTATCAGGCAGAGACGCTCAGAGGGCAACAGTGACCACAGACATTAAAAACACCTGGAAGCTAAAGTGAAATCACTCAGCAGTGTCTGACTCTGTCAGTACAGACTATACAGTATGGGATTCTGTAGGCCAGAATACTGGAGTGGGTAGCCTCTCTGTTCTCCAGGGGATCTTTCCGACCCAGGAATCAAACTGGGGTCTCCTGCATTGCAGGCAGACTCTTTACCAGCTGAACTCTCATGGAGGCCCAAGGTAAAACAGTGAAAGTGTTGGAAACTACTGTTGAGGAGATCTTTTGGAAACTAGTGCTAAAAGAGGTAGGCAGGGCACTGGGAAAGCAAAGCTTGGACAGCTAGTCCTGTAGCCTTCATCCTAAATCAGTGACCCAGGGTCAGAGGCATCTGAGGGAAGGCGACCCCTGAAATAATCAAAGAACAAACCTCCAGAGCCAGATGACACCGCTTTCCAAACTGAAAGGAAACACCGACGACCCAGTGCAGGGATGAAGATCAAGCCAAGGCAAAGCATGATGCCAGGACACTTCAGGGCAGAAGGGAAGCTGAGCCCCTGAGACAGAACACGAAGACCAGCCGTTCACATGCAGCACGGAATCAGGGGCAGCCCATGTTCTTGTGAACCTTGTGCGCCAAATCAGGCCAAACTCAACAAGAATTTGAGGTGGAATGTAGAAGTCCTCAGACATGAAAGGTATCTGCCTCCTGATTGCCTTCCTGGGGAAGCTCTGGGACGTGTGCTTCGTTGCGACCTGAGAAACGAGGCAGGGAAACAGGAGCCAGGGAACCCACCGAGGAGGAGCCTCCCGGGGCGGAGGGTGGCTGGCCCTGAGCAGCTTGTGCAGCCGGTTTAAAGGACTCCTGGTGGAGACAGCTTCTTCTCAAAGAAGACAGGACTAGGGGGAAACTAGATGATGTGTCTGAAAGTCTAGAGAGGAGATTTGGCATTGTGTTACTTGAGTAACAACCAGATAGAAAACAAGGCAGCTCTAACTCCAGAGAAGGGGGGATCTACTGTAAAACACACACTCATAGTTCATTACGTGTCGTTGTCAATTACATTTGTAATGACAAGCCTGAATGCAGGTATTGATCTAAATTGAATTGTAAGGTAGCTGTTGAAGGAGATGGGAGCTCATGCAGAGCCTGCAGGGGAGGGAAGGGCCAGTCCTGACGGCGCAGGGTGGGACAACAGGGCTGGCCGCGCTGGAGGCTGAGCGTGGGACATGGATGGAAGGACGCTGTACAAAAGCACTGAGGCTGCCTCTGTGCACGAGTAACCTCCAAAAAGTAGAGAGAAAAGCTGAGCGTGAGCGAGGGCAAAACGCACTTGTTCACGGCAAAGTCTCGAATATGACTCGGCCATTAAAAAGAACGCGTTCGAATCAGTTCTAATGAGGTGAATGAAACTGGAGCCCATTATACAGAGTGAGGTAAGCCAGAAAGAGGAACACCAGTACAGTATACTGACACATATATATGGAATTTAGAAAGAGGTAACGATGACCCTGTATGCGAGACAGCAAGAGAGACACAGGTGTACTGAACAGTCTTTTGGACCCTGTGGGAGAGGGCGAGGGTGGGATGATATGGGAAATGGCATTGAAACTTGTAAATGATCAAATGTGAAACGAATTGCCAGTCCAGGTTCGATGCATGATACAGGGTGCTCGGGGCTGGTGCACTGGGATGACCCAGAGGGATGGGATGGGGAGGGAGGTGGGAGGGGGGTTCAGGATGGGGAACACATGTACACCCATGGCGGAGTCAAGTCAATGTATGGCAAAACCAATACAGTGTTGTAAAGTAAAATTAATCAATTAATTAATTAATTAAAAAAGAAAAAAAAAAAAAAGAACGTGTAAACCAGGGTTGTTTCACCAGGGACTTGGCCTTCTTGTGCTTGGAGCACCAGCCAAGACTTCAGCACCATGCCCAGGGCCAATTTAAAGCAAAAATCACCCCAAACATGCACAAGAATGAAAAAATGTGGCCCTACACACGCTGCCATGGCATGCCTGTTCACTGTTTACAGGTGAGACCTGAGACAGGAAGGCAGAGGGCAGCCTTGGGCGACTCAGAATTCCGTCGCTCGGGTTATGCCTGCAGATAGCCCCGAAAGCAAGTGCCGCGGCTCTTGACTTTGTAACAGACTCTAGCAGGGAGGTGAATTTGCTTTAAGTTTTGAAACTAGAAGTGTGAGTCTTCCTATTTTTTTCTTGTTTTTTTTTCAAAATTGTTTTGACTATTTGGGGACTCCTCATATTTCCATATGAATTTGAGAATCAGTGTTTTCTGCAAAAAAAAAAAAAGGCTGAGATTGTCTTCAGTGTGAAGACAACTTTGGGGAGTATTGCCATATTAACAATATTAAGTTCTCCAGTTTATAATAGTGGGATATCTTTCCATTTATCTAGGTCTTTGCTTTATTTGAACAATCTCTTGTGGTTTCAGTGTATAAAGCTTTTACTTTCTTGGGTAAATTTCTTTCTAGATATTTTACTATTTTGAATGCTATTGTAAATTTAGTTTTAATTTCCTTTCAGATTACTTACTGCTACTGTAGTGAAGCAGAGCTGGTTATTTTTGTTGCTGTTGGTCTCATACCCTGCAACTTTGCTTCTTTAGTGCTGACCGTTTATTCTGGCCACGGATGGACCCCATACATTTTCTATGTACAGAGTCGTGTCGCGTGCAAATAGAGCCGCCTTCACTCCACCTTAAACGACATGTTCCGTTTTCTCTCCCAGCCGCTCTGGCTGGCGCCTGCAGCTCTACCTGGCACTAGGCGTCCTTGTCTTGCTCTTGATCTTGACCGGGAGGGCACATTTCAGTCTTTCATTATTAAGTGTGATCTTAGCTGTCATTTCCCCCGTGTCCTGTGTCATGCTAAAAATGTTCTCTTGTACTCCTAGTTTGCTGAGTTTGTTTCTTAAATCAGCAAAATGTGTTGAATTTTGTCAAAGGTTTTCTTTGCATCTATTTACATGATCATGTGCATGTGTTCTTCATTCTATTAATATGGTGTATTGCATTAAGTGATTTTCTTACATTGAATTCCACTTACATTCCCAGGATGAATCCTACTGTGGAGTCTTTTAATGTTCTGTTGGATTCAGCATGCCAGAAGGGGATATTAATCTATAAAAATATTCATATCAGCGTTATGGTGTTATGTAACTTATATTGAGTTTTATTTGATGAGTCCAGGTCAAGACCCAAAGCTGAAGCTACCTGGTTAATGTTGGTTATACCTTTGCTAGTTGGATGCTTCATAGAGTGGAAATAAAGCATATTGAGATCAACATATGGAAACTCTTTGTTTCTGGGCATTTCAGTTTCATACTACATTATTTAATATACCTGATCAACAAGTCTGTAATGCTGCAATGAATCCATATTGAATTTATTTGTGCTAACCGTGCTAAGTCACTTCAGTTGTGTCTGACTCTGTGACGCTATGGACTGTAGTCCGCCAGGCTCCTCTCTCCATGGAATTCTCTAGGCAAGAATATTGGAGTGGGTCGCCATTTCCTCCTCCAAAAGATCTTCACAACCCAGGGATTGAACCTGCCTCTCCTATATCTCCTGCATTGGCAGGTAGGTTCTTCACGGGCTGAGCCACAGGTTTAAAAAAAATTTATAAAACATCTGTCATTGCTATCTAGCCTCAAACACAGAACATATGAACACATGAAATCTGATTTAATTCAAGCTCAGAGTCTGTTTTTCTCTTTTTACTAATAGTGACTTGTAATCAAATTTAGCTTTGAAATCCTTTCTCTAGTTAAATATGTCTTAAACAATTTTATCTTTCTTTTTGATATATATCATTGACTTGCTTTTTTTTGGTAGTATTGCCTCCAGCTATAGAGCTAATTTACCTTATGGTGTTAGTTTCTATTTTTCATTTGGCTTGCAAAAGTAATGATTTCCTTTGTTAGTAATATATAGAGTTTTTAATAAAAAATGATATTATCCTTTAGTTATGTTTTCACAGGAGGCTCTCTAAATAATTGTGGTACATGTGTATGAATTTATATTCATTTTCTTAAATTCATCTCTCTTCTCTCCTCATATGCTTTTGAAGATATTAAAGGATAAAATTCTTATATTACATTTTAAAAAGTTGTCTCTTCCCCCAAAAAATGAAAATTCAAGACAGTTTAAAATTTCCTTTCATTTGCAATAATTACTTATAACATTTGATTCATCATAGTATACAATTTTTGCTATTAAAATAATTTCAATCGACATTAAATGTATGTACTTAAAATCTGTTTCATTCACCCTATTTTTCATGATCACTTTGTCGTTCCTTCTGGCATGAGCTGCACTGATTCAGGGCTAAGCCTCACTCATCTGATGTTCAGCTCCTCAGGAAGCGGGGTCTATGTTGGTGCTTCCCTTCCTCCTTCATGTTCTTTCTTTTCTTGCTCCCTGTTTCTTCATTTCCCCCATTCTTTCCCCATCTCTCTTCCTTGCTTGCATGTTTATTGAATGAAAAGTCCTATAACCTTTCAGTTCAGTTCAGTTCAGTTCAGTCGCTCAGTCATGTCTGACTTTTTGTGACCCCATGGACTGCAGCACACCAGGCCTCCCTGTCTATCACCAACTCCTGGAGTTTACTCAGACTCATGTCCATTCAGTCAGTGATGCTACCCAACCATCTCATCCTCTGTCGTCCCCTTCTCCTCCTGCCCTCAATCTTTCTCAGCATCAGGGTCTTTTCCAATGAGTCAGTTCTTTGAATCAGGTGGCAAAAGTATTGGAGTTTCAGCTTCAACATCAATCCTTCCAACAAACACCCAGGACTGATCTCCTTTAGGATGGACTGCTTGGATCTCCTTACAGTCCAAGGGACTGTCAAGAGTCTTCTCCAACACCACAGTTCAAAAGCATCAATTCTTTGGCGCTCAGCTTTCTTTACAGTCCAACTATCACATCCATACATGACTACTAGAAAAACCATAGCTTTGAATAGACAGACCTTTGTTGGCGAAGTAATGTGTCTGCTTTTTAGTATGCTGTCTTGGTTGGTCATAACTTTTCTTCCAAGGAGTAAGTGTCTTTTAATTTCATGGCTGCAATCACCATCTGCAGTGATTTTGGAGCCCCAAAAAATAAAGTCAGCCACTGTTCCCCATCCATTTGCCATGAAGTGATGGGACCAGATGCCATAATCTTAGTAGCCTACAGTAGTGACTTTATACCTTCTTAATCTCGGTAACCTAAAGTCAAGTCTGCCTTTGAGCATGACAGGGTTAGCCTGCTGGATCCAATTGAATAAAAGACTTGAAGGCAGAATGCTGCAGGCATTTCCAACACTGTATGAAATGCTTTCTTCTTTACAGTCTCTGTATACTCTTCTTAAGGTATTTTGCAAAGAGAAAAATAGAATAACTGAGAATATAGTAAATGCACTTTGATAATCCTGGTTTATTACCAGCAGGTTTGATAGCTGCTTTCATTTCTGGTTGTGCCGTTCTCAGGTTGCATCTTACTTGTTTGGACCCTGAGGACCTTGGCTCGGTATGAAGTCGGGAAAACGAGAGGGCTGTTGGGAGGGAGCAGGCTCTCTCTGCAGAACCCACCTCCAAGGAGGCTGGAGCTTTTCCAGGCTGAGTCCAGCCCTGCAGCAGCATTTTAGGGAGGTAAGTTCCTCCAGCCCCTGAGACTGTCTTCAAGAGCTCCTCAGAGTCTGGAGAACCCACAGTCACTCTTCTCAGGACAAGGGGGTCACCGCATGAGCGAGTGCAGCCATCAGGGCTGGGGTCAGCCTGAAGGTTAGAGGTGATGGCTATTAGACCATCCTGCTCCTGCCTCAGTTCTGCTTGCTTCCTCTAAGGATGCAGGCTTCACACCCCATTATTTTGTCAGGTGCCATTTCCAACCCCGTGAAAAAACCCACACCACCCACATGCCTTTTGAAACAGGCTTGAATTCTTTCATGAAAATACACTCTGCAAAATGGGATCTGTATTTTTGGAAAGAAGTGTCCAGATTCTGTCTTTCATATCTAAGCAGGAAAGACTCTTTTTCTAAGCCTGGCTGAAGAAGAGAAATTATCTGACTAACCAAGAATACAATACTTAAAATAAAAAAAGGAATGTAACTTTATTTGAATTCTGACAGGACAGAGGAGGTTGGAGCCAGGAAGAAGCACAGTTGGAAGACCAGAGGCTGAAGCCACCAGCTAGCCCTCCTCACTGGTCAGTTTCTAAAGAACCCAAATGTATTAAGATGCAGAGAACACAAATTATAGTGCACACAGTTTAATCTTATTTGGTGACTCAGAAACAATTCAGATTCTCGCTTCATGGTTAGCATTAAAAATATCAGATGACATTGCATCGTCTTACACTTGAGAGGAATCTGGTTTATCAGCATTGAGTGAATAATATAGCCCAGAAGATACAGCTATATGTAAAGTCCTGATATCGGCTTCTTCACTGAAAAGTTAATCCTTCAGTGTCAAAGGTACCAACTTCCAGCTACAAAATAAGTCCTGAGCATGTGATGGGGACTCTAGTTAGCAAACTGTGCTGCATGTTTGAAAACTGCCAAGAGGGTAGATCTGAAAAGTTCTCATCACAGGAAAATATTTGTAACTATGTGAGGAGATGGAAGTTAATCAGACAGCTTGTGGTGATCATTCTGCAGTATATACAAATACCAAATTATTATGTTATACACTTGAAGCTAAAATAGTGATATATGTCAATCCCACCTCACTTTAAAAAGCAAATTAAATAATTTTAGTAATTCCTTTGTCTGTTATGCTTAGTTCATGTTACTTATTGGAAGAAACAATGTTCACCAGAGAAGAATGCTTATGTGTTTCTTGGGTCTATTTTCAGTGTATAATTTTTGTATATTAGTTGCTGTAACATTATAATACTTTTATAGTTATTAAATCTTTAAACTACACTTTAATATCACTTGTACAAGTATCATCTTGTTTAGTTCAGTCGCTCAGTCATACCTATCTCTTTGTGATCCCATGGACTGCAGCACGCCAGGCTTCCCTGTCCATCACCAACTCCTAGAGTGTGCTCAACTCATGTCCATCGAGTCGGTGAATCGAGTCGGTGATGCCAACCAGCCATCTCATACTCTGTTGTCCCCTTCTCCTGCCTTCAATCCTTCCCAGCATCAGGGTCTTTTCCAATGAGTCAGTTCTTTGCATTAGATGCCAAAGTATTGGAGCTTCAGCTTTAGCATCAGTCCTTCCAATAAATATTCAGGACTGATTTCCTTTAGGATGGACTGGTTGATCTCCTTGCAGTCCAAGGGACTCTCAAGAGTCTTCTCCAGCACCACAGCTCAAAAGCATCAGTTCTTTAATGCTCAGCTTTCTTTATGGTCCAATTCTCACATCCATACATGACTACTGGAAAAACCATTGCTTTGACTATATGGGCCTTTGTCGACAAAGTAACACCTTATTGTACTTCAAATAAAGTTTTAAAGTTAGTTTTTTATTTATTTGTTTCTGTAAGGAAATTTAGATTTATCCAATTAGATTACACAAGGGGAAATAATATCTATAATGTTTTGTTTTTAGAGTTTTTCTCTTTAGCAGATGACAGGTTTTGGTGATACAAGTCCTCCAAATCTGTGGGTGTGCATTCCTAGGTATTTTATATTACTTATTACTATTACAAGTACATCTTTTTCATTGTATTGTGTAATATTAACACAGTGATTTTTCACATTATTTGTGTCTGAGCACTGTAATGCATTACTGATTTTCAATAGACACTTCTGAATTGCATGCAAGTAGTCATACGACTTACAAACAACACTGATTTGGCCCCTATTTCCCCAGTTTTGCCTTGTATTTCTGCTGTTTGTCTAATTTCATTACATAGAACATCCAGAACAAGGACATCAGTGGCAAGTGATCAAAAGGAATGTGTTGGATTCAGAAAGACCTGGTTCTATCCAGTCTTGCAGGAGGTTCTCCCCAAAATGTCCATTGTGTCTTCATTAAACTGGGAAATAATCTTGCCTCTTGGGTTGATGTAAAGATTAGAGATAATTTTTGTCATTTTTGGGGGCTAATATGCCAGGTGTTGTATGTATACACTGTATTATACTTACTTTTATATTAAAATTTTGTGATGCTATTGGGTATTCTTGCTTGTTTTTGATGATAAGAATAATCATCTTTGGTTATTCTTTTTTAAAAATGAATTTCTAATATGAGTCTGACATTAAAATTTTTCATAATGGCTTTAATTAATTTGTTTTAGATCCAACTTAGTATACATAGATTTTTTTCCATAAATAGATATTGGAGTTTTTACAAGGTATTTTTATGATATAAAAAAAATGATAGTTTTTTTTTTTTTTTAACCAAAGGATGTGATGAATATCTGGTGGCTCAAACAGCAATGAGTCCGCCTGCAATGCAGGAGACCCAGTTGTGATTCCTAGGTCTAGAAGATCCATTGGAGAAGGGAATGGCAACCCACTCCAGTATTCTTGCCTGGAAAATCCCATGGACAGAGGAGCCTGGTGGGCTACAATCCATGGGGTAACGTTGAATTGGACATGCCTGAGTAACACACACACACACACACACACACACACACACATGCAAATATTAAACCATCCTTGAAGTTTGATATAAATGCTAAAGGTCAAAATGTATAAGTATGTTAAAGTACTTGTTATTAAGTTATTAAATACATTAAATGTATATCTCTAAAATAGAAAATATCCTTTTCCATAACTATATTTTTAATGTTGTGATTTTATATATTATTTTCTTGATACTCATAAAATAATTATTTTATTGCTTATTTGTAAAGGATTAACATTTAAATTATATTACTTATATTATTTTTTTGTATTCTAATTCTTATTTTTTGTTTTTATTATTTTTCTAACCATTAGCTTTATTTTTATTAATTGCATGCTTACTTTATTTCTATTTTTTAAAATTAATAGCAAAACATTGTTGGCCAGTGTTTTGGACACTGCTTATTGACTGTATAATTTATTAACTGATTATTTTCATTAAAATTACTTTAGCCCATGTTCCTCAAACTGTCAAATTAAATTTGCTGATTTTCCATCACTTTAAATAGGAGTCATTTTATGGTGCATCTGTCAGTCTGCTCAGGCCCCGTAACCAAATACCACAGACTTGGTGCTTAAACATCAGGAACATTTCCTCTCACTTCTGGGGCGAAAAGTCCCAGATTCAGTGCCAGCAAGTGGGTTTGACAGGACCTCCCCCCTGGCTTGTGGGTGGTTACTGCTGTGTCCACGTGGGCTTCCCCCTGTGGGCATCCTGGTGCTTCTGACTCTTTCAGGGGAAACCAGTCATATGGGATTAAGGTCACACTCTGTGGTATTATTCAACCTAATTACCCTCAGAGATATGTATGCAGGTCAAGAAGCAACAGTTAGAATCGGACATGGAACAACAGCTGGTTCCAAATTGGGAAAGGAGTACATCAAGGCTGCATATTGTCACCCTGCTTATTTAACTTATATGCAGAGTACATCATGAGAAATGCTGGGCTGGAGGAAGCACAAGCTGGAATCGAGACTGCCGGGAGAAATATCAATAACCTCAGATATGCAGATGACACCACCGTTATGGCAGAAAGTGAAGAAGAACTAAAGAGCCTCTTGATGAAAGTGAAAGAGGAGTGTGAGAAAGCTGGTTTAAAACTCAGTTTTAAAAAAACCAAGATCATGGTATCCTGTCCTGTCACTTCATGGAAAATAGAAGGGAAAAAAGTGGAAGCAGTGACAGACTTTATTTTCCTGGGCTACAAAATCACTGCAGATGGTGATTGCAGCCATGAAATTAAAAGATGCTAGCTCCTTGGAAGGAAAGTTAAAACAAACATAGACAGCATATTAAAAAGCAGAGACATCATTTTACCAGCAAAAGTCTGTCTAGTCAAATCTATGGTTTTTCCAGTAGTCATGTATGGATGTGAGAGTTGGACCATAAAGAAAACTGAGTGCCGAAGAATTGATACCTTTGAACTATAATGTTGGAGAAGACTCTTGAGAGTCCCTTGGACTGCAAGGAGATCCAACCAGTCCATCCTAAAGGAAATCAGTCCTGAATATTCATTGGAAGGACTGATGCTGAAGCTGAAACTCCAATACTTTGGCCACCTGATGCAAAGAGCTGACTCATCTGAAAAGACCCTGATGCTGGGAAAAATTGAAGGCAGGAGGAGAAGGGGACAACAGAGGATGAGATGGTTGGATGGCATCACCGATTCAGTGGACATGAATTTGAGCAAACTTCGGGAGATAGTGAAGGACAGGAAAGCCAGGTGACTGCAGTCCATGGGGGTGCAAGGAGTCAGACATGACTTAGTGACTAAACAACAACCCCCGGAAAGGCTTGTCTGAAAGGCTTGTCTCCAGATGTGGTCATGTTGGTTGTTGGGACTCCAGCCTATGGATCTCTGTATGTGTGAGTGCTCAATCGTGTCTGACTCTTGCAACCCCAGGGACTATAGCCCTCCAGGCTCCTCTGTCCATGGAATTTTTCAGGCAATATTACTGGAGTGGATTGCCATCTCATACTCTTGGTTCAGTTCAGTTCAGTCACTCAGTCATGTTCACCTCTTTGCGACTGCATGAACTGCAGCATGTCAGGCCTCCCTGTCCATCACCAACTCCTGGAGTCTACCCAAACTCATGTCCATTGAGCCAGTGATGCCATGAAACCATCTCATCCTCTGTTGCCCCCTTCTCCTCCTGCCCTCAATCTTTCCCAGCATCAGGGTCTTTTCAAATGAGCCAGCTCTTCACATCAGGTAGCCAATGTATTGGAGTTTCAGCTTCAACATCAGTCCTTCCAATGAACATCCAGGACTGCTTTCCTCTAGAATGGACTGGTTGGATCTCCTTGCAGTCCAATGGACTCTCAAGAGTCTTCTCCAACATCATAGTTCAAAAGCATCAATTCTTCAGCGTTCACCTTTCTTCACAGTCCACTGCTCATATCCATACATGACCACTGCAGAAACCATAGCTTTAACTAGACGGACCTTTGTTGGCAAAGTGATGTCTGCTTTTTAATAAGCTGTCTAGGTTGGTCATAGCTTTTCTTCCAAGAAGTAAGCATCTTTTAATTTCATGGCTGCAATCACCATCTGCAGTGATTTTGGAGCCCAAAAAAATAGTCTGTCACTATTTCCATTGTTTGCCCATCTATGTGCCATGAAGTGATGGGACTGGATGCCATGATCTTCATTTTTTTAATGTTGTGTTTTAAGCCAGCTTTTTCATTCTCCTCTTTCACTTTTATCAAGAGACTCCCCAGTTCCTTTTCACTTTCTTCCATGAGAGCCGTGCTGTCTGCATATCCGAGGTTATTGATATTTCATACGCCAGGGAATCTTCCCGACCCAGGGATCTAACCTGCATCCCTTGTGTCTCCTACATTGGCAGGTGGGTTCTTCACCACTAATGCCGCCTGGGAAGCCCTGAACTGGAAATGGGAGGGGACACAATTCCACCCATAACATAGCCTCTCTTCTAGGTCTGTGACTGAAAAATCTTTTTGATGTCCAAGTCTGTTTTGTGAGCAGGTTTATGTTCAGATGGTTTCAGTAGTTACACTGTAATCTCTTTATATCTCAGTTTTCTGTTCCTGGACTCGTCACCTGGTTGGAGTCCCTCCTTGAGGAGGGGTCCTTGAGGGGAACCACTTTGAACTCTGCTATTCTGCTTGTTAGATGAAATGCACCTTGATCATTAGGAAAACATGAAAAATATGTTCTCCCTCAGGTTTCATGATCCTTATTCCATTATGCTTTGACATTTCATGTTTAAGAGAAAATGATATTTTGGTTGCTGAGGATGCAAATTACCACTTGCCCTGTTGCTAATAGGATTTAGGTTTTTTTCTTTCTTCTTGTCCACACAACTGTATTCATTGCCACTGTTTGTTTATTCAGGAAATGGAATGACTGCATATCCTACCTTTCAGCTCAGGAAAGTTGTCTCACATCACTTTTACCTAGTGCTTTTCTGTGTTTCTGGTAGCTTTCTTTGTATTGTTAATAATCCTCATAAAGACCCTCCATTTTCTGTTCTCCACAAGCACCCGTTTCGTTCTCACGGGTTTCTCCTGTTACTGTAAGTTCTGGACTGGCCTCAGTCTCCCCTTCCAGTCTCTGCATTTCTGATGACTACTCGAATCCCGCTGGCAGGCCCTCTGCGCACCACGACGAGGCCTCTTCTCCGCCTCGTTACGGAGCTTCGCCCGTGACCGTGCCTCATCACCCCGCCCTCCAGCCTGAAGAGCTGATTCCCCTCCTGCCATTCTTCTGAAGAGTCCTCTTCTCAAGAGTCCTTCCTTCCGAGGGCAGGAAGCAGGCGGCTCCACAAACGTGGCAGAATGACGCTTCTCTCGAGGGTGCTTCATCTGATCCCTGATTCAGGGGGATCCTGTGACAGCATTTGGGTTTCTTTCCTCTCCCTAGGAGAGGGCACCCTTGGTCATGTGACCCCACGCCTGGGCGTGCCGTCTTCACTCTGGTCCTCCAGTGTGGAGGGGGTGGTCAGGCAGTCTTCTCCCTTCACTTGCGGCTCTGCAGGCAGAAGAAAGGAGCAGAGGGGTGGCCAGAGAGGGAGCATGGCTGCATTTAGGTCACCCCTCAAACTTCCAGTCCTGCCTTTCCTCACTGCGTCTGTCCACCGCCTTCCCAATTTGCCTGGGAAACTTGGAGGAGGGAAGAATAATTAGATTCTGTCAAGTTTTTATTTACATTTAGGACTACACATTGGTGGTGATTATTTCCCAAATGTCAGTTCATATGATTGAGCTTAAGTCCTTCAGGTATTTTAGTAGACAGATATTTTAGTATGTAGGAACTGTGACTTTTTTAATTTCTAAAGGATAAAGGATAGACTTCCATTAAATTTCACTGAAATTTTAGAAGTATAAGATTTGGGGCTTATTTTACAATCTAGAAAGATCACATGAATTTCCAGGTCATGTGGTTAATTCTGGCTGGCTGTGTGACATTTGGCAAATATACTGACCTCTCTGATTAGATCTCAGATGCAGGCTGGTGCAGTTGACTTAGTTCATCTCTCTGGGAGATCGGTTCTGGAGCCATTTCAGCTGGCAGTCTGCAAGGGTGAATGGTCTTACTGCTCCTGTGGGAATGTACGGTGCTCACGTCTGTGGTCTGTTAAGGTGAGCTGGGGGCTTCTTTCCCATCCCGTGGGCCCTGTGGCTTTTCCATGCACACTGGGGATTTCTGCCCATGGGCAATTCCCCTTCCCCTTGTGGTTATTCCATGGGTCCTTTGGGTCCTGCTGTTGTTCCCCCTCCCCCCGGCTCAGGGGCCATTTGGCACCGACTGGGGACATTCTGGTTGTCTCACCTGGCGGAGGACATTGTCACCTGACACGGAGAGAGTGGGAGTGCTGCTCTGCCGGGGACGCACAGAGCAGCCCCACAGTCAAGACTCGTTCAGTCCAAAGCCAACAGCGCAAAGTCGAGACAATGTGATGTGTGCTGATGAACTGCGGTGTGGTTCTTTCTGCCTTTCATGATTCTAGTGTCTGTTATTTTCCTGAACAACCGATGTCTTTGAATTTATCCTTGATGCAGCTACAAAGCTTCAATAAGCCTGGAGACCTTTTCAATTTTTTTAAGTACATATATTTTTTGGTCTACAAATGCTCAAAGTACATATAATAAAAGCACTTTTGTTGTTCAAAAAATAATGCTGCATTTGTTCCAAAATCCAAACACTGCACTTGAAAGAGACTTGAAATCCATATGGTCCACATGGAAAGGGGAAAAAAATGCTCTTTCATGAATATTTGTGAGCTTGGGACATTACCAATATCATATTTCAAATGACACTATTCCCAAGAATTTTAAAGACTAGTATAATTAGATTCATAGAAATTTTGAGTTGGAGTGAGTTTCAGGGATCATCCAGAATGTTGAGAGGCTCAGCCAGGCTGTCTCCAAATGCTTTGGCTGTGACGCTGGGGTCTGAAGAGGTGAGCTGTGAGCATCCTTGGAGCAGGCGGCCCAGGCTGGCCAGTGGTCACCTGCATCTACGTGGAGCTTCTGCACTTGTTCTGCTGTAAGAACATTCTTACCTCTTCCAGAAACAATCCACATTATCTTTTTGCTGAGCTATGTGCTAAGTCACTTCAGTTGTGTCCAACTCTTTGCGACCCCATGGACTGTAGCCCATCAGTCTCCTCTGTCCATGGGATTCTCCAGGCAAGAATTCTGGAGTGGGTTCCCAATGTCCTTCTCCAGGGGATCTTCCCAACCCAGGAATCAAACCTGGGTCTCCTTCATTGCAGGCACATTCTTTATTGTCTGAGCCACCAGGGAAGCCCATATCACAGCTAAAGTATAAACATCAAAGATCTGATTGTTGAAAATAGAATTCCATGCTAGACACAGGTTGCCAGGTGGCTGCTGCTGTGAGGGTTTGCCTCCTTTGCCCACCCCTGACGCAGCCGTCCCTAGCCCTGGGCGGTGTCACCGTCGCGGGGTGCTGGGCTCCGGCCGGTGGGAGTGCCCGAGACGGAACCCCTGACCTCGTGAACCAGCACTAGGGGCTCAGTGCCCCAGGCCTGACTGCGCTCACGCCCTTCCCCGCGGGGTTTCCTGGCCCCTCTCTGAATCCTGGGGCTATCTGCGGCGCCCCGGGCAGCGTGGAGCAGACGGTCCCTCCGGAGGGGGATGCCGGTACACGGACACGGAGGCGGGGGTGGGGGGCGGTGTGAGGCAGAGTTCACGCTCTGAGGACAGTGGGGGCAGGGGAGTGAGGGGTGGAGGGGGTCCTCCAGGGGAAGCCGCAGGGTCAGGCAGGGCGAGTCCAACGGAGCTGCTGCGAGCAGCGAGGGGCCCCCTGACTTCGGAGCCCACAGTCAGCCTCCTGCAGGCGCTCTGTGCGCGCACGAGCGGGGCTGACTGCGAAGCACCGGCTCGGCGCTGGTCTGGTTCAGAACCCCCTCTGTGACTGACTGCCAGCCAGTCCATCCGGCATGGATCTCTCCAGAGAAGGGGGGGGGGGGTCCTTCGCTCAGTGTCCAGGGCCCTCCGCCCCAGCAGCTGTGGTCTTCACTCAGTGTCACCTTCTCCATCAGCCTTAGTCCCTGTTCTTTAAAGAGAAACCCTCCATTACTGCAGAAGAGGGTACTTAGAATAAGAGGGTACTCTTTCTAAATTTGCTTTTCACAGCACACATATTACCTACAATTCTACACATTTCCTTTATTAATTTTCTCCTTAACTAGAATTAATCTTCATGAAATTAGGGTTTTCATTTGCCATTTTCACTGATAAGTCCAGTGTTTGGAAAGGTAGACCATCTACCTTTCTATAAAAGAATAATACACAGAAGAACTATACAAAAAAGATATTCATGACCCAGGTAACCATGATGATGTGATCACTCACCTAGAGCCAGACACCCTGGATACATAGTCAAGTGTGCCTTAGGAAGCATCACTATGAACAAAGCTTGTGGAGGTGATAGGATTCCAGTTGAGCTATTTCAAATCCTAAAGGATGATGCTGTGAAAGCGCTGCACTCAATATGCCAGCAAATTTGGAAAACTCAACAGTGGCTACAGGACTGGAAAAGGTCAGTTTTCATTCCAATCCCAAAGAAAGCCAATGCCAAGGAATGTTCAAACTACAGCACACTTGCACTCATTTTACACACTAGCAAAGTAATGCTCAAAATTCTCCAAGCCAGGCTTCAACAGTACGTGAACTGTGAACTTCCAGATGTTCAAGCTGGATTTAGAAAAGGCAGAGGAACCAGAGAGCAAATTGCCAACATCTGATGGATCATCAAAAAAACAAGAGTTCCAGAAAAACATCTACTTTTGCTTTATTGACTATGCCAAAGCCTTTGACTGTGTGGATCACAAAAAAAAAAAGGTGGAAAATTCTGAAAGAAATGGGAATTCCAGACCACCTGAACTGCCTCCTGAGAAACCTGTATGCAAGTCAAGAAGCAACAGTTAGAACTGGACATGGAACAACAGACTGGTTCCAAATCGGGAAAGGAGTACATTAAGGCTATATATTGTCACCCTGCTTATTTAACTTATATGCAGAGTACATCATGAGAAATGCCAGGCTGTATGAAGCACAAGCTGGAATCAAGATTGCCAGCAGAAATATCAATAACCTCAGATATGGAGATGACAACACCCTTATGGCAGAAAGTGAAGAAGAACTAAAGAGCCACTTGATGAAAGTGAAAGAGGAGTGAAAAAGTTGGCTTAAAACTCAACATTCAGAAAACTAAGATCATGACATCTTGTCCCATCACTTCATGGCAAATATATGGAGAAACAATGCAAACAGTGACAGACTTTATTTTCTGGGGCTCGAAAATCACTGTAGATGGTGATTGCAGTCATGAAATTAAAAGACGCTTGCTCCTTGGAAGAAAAGCTATGACCAACCTAGACAGCATATTAAAAAGCAGAGACATTACTTTGCTGACAAAGGTCCATCTAGTCAAAGCTATGGTTTTTGCAGTAGTCATGTATAGATGTGAGAGTTGGACTATAAAGAAAGCTGAGTGCTGAAGAATTGATGCTGTTGAACTGTGGTGTTGGAGAAAACTCTTAAGAGTTCCTCGGACTGCATGGAGATCCAACCAGTCAATCCTACAGGAAATCAGTCCCGGATATTCATTGGAAGGATTGATGCTGGAACTCCAATACTTTGGCCACCTGATGGGAAGAACCAACTCATTGGAAAAGACCCTGATGCTGAGAAAGATTGAGGGCAGGAGGAGAAGAGGATGACAGAGGATGAGATGGTTGGATGGCATCACCCACACGATAGACATGAGTTTCAGCACACTCTGGGAGTTGGTGATGGACAGGGATGCCTGGCGTGCTGAAGTCAATGGGGATGCAAAGAGTTGGACACGATTGGGCGACTGAACTGAAAAGAATAAATTTCACAGGGCTCTTTTGAGCCTTAAAGATAATGCAAAAAAGCTCTTCTATCAGGCATAAAGTATGTCAAAAATGAAAATCTTTTTATTTTAATATAAAAATTAGTGTTTAAGTGAAAAATATTAGTAATGCTTCCTTTGGAAATAATTTTTTTTAATAAGGAGCTTCTGGACAATCTTTTGAACAAATTATGTTAAGAAAATTGGATATCCACATGGAAAGAAAATGAAGTAAGACCCTTACATTACACCATATGTAAAAATTAAGTCAAGATGGATCAAAGACCTTAATGTAACAGCCTAAATTACAAAACTCTTAGAAAAAACATAAGGACAGATCTTTATGAAATTGGATTTGTCAATGATTTCTTGGCTATGGCACCAAAAACAGAGGCATGGAAAGAAAATAGATAAGTTTAACTTCACAAAAGCTGAAAGCTTTATGCATCAAAACACCATCAATGGAGCATAAAAAACCCCAGTTCTCACAATAGAAGGAAATGTTTGTGAATCATATACCTAACAAGTGGGTAGTGTCCAGAATATGTAAAGAACTTCTTAGCAACAATGATAAAACCAAATAAACTGATTTAAAAATGGGCAAAGGACTTGAGTTGATGTTTATCCAAAGAAGATGTACAGATGGCCAATACCCCTGAAAAAATGCCCAACATCACTATTAGGGAAATCCCCATCAAAGCTACAGTGAGAAATGTGTAGACTCCTGGTAAAATGGATCCTACCAAACAAGCGGAAAGTATTAACTGTCAAGGAAGTAGAGAACTGGAGTCCTTATCACTATTGGTGGGAATGAAAAATAATGTAGCTGCTGTGGGGAACAGCACAGAGGCTCCTCAAAAACTGAGACCTAGAGTTACCATATGATCCAGCCATCCCGCTTCTGGGGGCGTCCCCAGGGGGCCTGGAGGCAGAGACCTGACAGGTGTTTGCACACATATCCATAGCAGCATCATTCACAGTAGTCAGAATGTCTGCCAGTGGGTAAACGGATAAACACTGTGATACATAGGTACATTGACATACCTTCAGCTTTGAGAAGGAAAGAAATCCTGTGATATAACAACATGGAAGAACCATAAATGTAAAAAAATCAGACACAAGATGGCTAAATTGTGTGGTTCCATTTTTGAAGTACATTGAGGGGTCAAACCCAGAGACAGAAAAGCGAATGGTAGTTGTAAAACAATGGGGTCTGCAGGAGGAAGGATGGGGAGTTATGGTTTCACGGGCCGGAGTCTCAGTTTGAGAAGTCGAGGAAGTTCTAGGAAGTGTGGTGGTGATGGGGGCATGAAAATGTGACTGTGACCGAAAAATGGTCAGAGTGGTGAACTTGTGTTGTGTGTGTTTACCACGGTAAAAATGAAGACTCTTGACAGATGTTGTCAACAGTTTTAAAAACACCTCAGCATTGCACCACACATAAGGTTCATATTTTAAAAGTCGTGATATAATGTGATATCAGAATTTGGGGCACTTTCCCCTGCATTTGCCTCTTGTATTTTTTCCTATAATATATTGACAAATGCAAAGCTTTAGAAAGTTTGCCATTTGGAGAAAATCCACTTTGGAAGTCCTAACACAAACTATTTGCTACATTAAAGGGAAAATCAAATATGATGAAGGGAGTGGGGGAGTAGTGGTGTTGCTATGTTCAGGTTGTTGTTAAATTTTCATGCCCCCCATCCTATGTGACCAATTCTATTTGGCCAAAGGGTAGAGAACCAGAGACCAAGAAGGATGAAAAGATGGCCCAAGGTAGAGACACCTAGACACAGTGAGGATTTATGCTTTTTCTAACTTTTAGGGTGTTATATTTTATAATCTCCAAATACAGACCTCGAAGCCCCTTCATCCTTGACCCATTCTTCTTTACTGACTTAGCTATTTAAGTAAAGGTTACTCACTGTCTTCAGCGTGCCAGGCACCGGGCAATGCGGCACGAACTGGCCCAGTTTCGCCGCATGTGGAGCTGGGACAAGAGTTTGTAAAGCTGAGAACTGAGTGGCTGGTTCCCACTAACCAATGTGATGCTGCTGGGCGCCTGCTACTTCAGCCCTTCTAAACGAAGACAGAAGCCAGAAAGCAATGGTGTCTCTGGACATCGGTGAAGTAATGGCAGTTGTTTTTAATGGCACAAGATACTGACCTCAGATTCCAACAACTGTTATCTTGAAATGTATTAGTCCAGGGTTGATTTAGCAAATCAATTCCTAATTTGTTGACAATTCTGGTCTTAAGATTTCCTTTGGGTTTTTTTTTTCTTAAGGGAGTGAGGAGAGAAATTTTCATCATGATTGGGCTGTTAAACGCTTTCTTTCTATCATTTCATTCTGCCACCATCTCCTGTCCAAGGTTTAAAAATGCTATTTTTCAAGTATGAATGGATAGAACATTTGAGATTAGAGACAGTGACTGAAATGCTGTTTTTTCAAATTTATTTATTATTATTTTTTTATTTTTTTCTATTTATTTTTATTAGTTGGAGGCTAATTACTTTACAATATTGTACTGGTTTTTGTCATACATTAACATGAATCAGCCATGGGTTTACATGTATTCCACATCCCGATCTCCCCTCCCACCTCCCTCTCCACCCAATTCCTCTGGGTCTGAACAATGAGAATATTAGCAATGACATCTTAGAACCTGGAGAACACACTGGCCTCGAAACTGACAGGAAACATAAAGAAGACGTCACAGGTGCAGAAAGGGCTCACGGCTGCAAGGCTGCCTCTAAGCTGGTCCTAGAGGTGTGGGGGAAGCTGGAGGCAGAATGCCCAGCTCACGTCAGATCAGACCTTGATGAACACAGGAGGTCCACAGTGGTATCAGAGGGTGAACACACCTTAACTTAGTAAGAAACACAGGAATCAAGGTGTGGCTAAGTGGCTGGCTTGAAAGATGCCATCAGCACCAGTGTGTTGATTTTGATTCCATTGTTTCCTTTCATATTTTGGAGCCATTTTTTTCACCTTAATTGTGCATGGCTCCTGGGACCCCCTTGCCTGAAGTGACAGGGAAGGAAATGAACTGGTCTGAAGAAGAGGTTGGGTTTTCAGCAGGGTCCCGCAGTGACTGTCGTGCGGGGCCTGGACATGGTGTGTCAGCCCCTCTGGACATGGCCCCAGCCCTCAGAGGGCTATTTGACATTTATGAGCTCCATCAATACCTTAGACATTGTAGCAAACATCATTCTATGCCTGAATCAATGCGATTGCAATCTTAATTAAGGATGAGTCAGGCCACAAATAGAAAGGGAGCCTCGTTGGCCAACGGCAGAGAGGGGGCCCAGCCTGACTCTCTGCTGGCCTTCTAGGCCCCGAGGAACCTGGAAAAGATGTGGGATCGTGAGTCCCCAGGGGGTCCCTCGGGGACCCCAGCAGAGGGCCTGGGGCCCCGGGGCCACTTCAGTCCTACATGGGGCTCATTATATTGTTGCCAGTTCACTTCTGAAACAGGAGATGCTGGTCAGGACCTCAGGCAGAGGCTGAGCTGCTGGGAGCCCGACCCTGTAGGGAGAGCAGAGTCCCCGGAACACGCCTCCTGTGTCCAGAACTACAGTTTGAACATGGATGGGTCCCTGAGAACAAGGAAGCTTCCCCCTAGACTTTTCTGCTGGGTACGGATAAAACTCAGGCTCTGGAAACTGTCTCCTCTGCTGAGTGTGAACGGAGACCCAGTCAGCAAAGGAGCTTTTTGACGAGATGATGCTAGGAGTGAGCCGAATCCAGGTCTGAGGACGCACTGTGAGTGTGTAGGCCCCAGAGCAATGCCTATTTGAAATGCTACATTTTATTTTATAATGTGTATGGATGTCATCATTTGTTTCAGACTGTTTCAATTTTTAAAAAATACAAAACTGATACTTCACGCCTCTGGCGGCACTCTAACAACCTGGCCCTGACTGTGCAGGGTGGCGGGGGGCCAGGGTGGCGGGGGCCCAGGCTATAACGTCCGGGAGGAGACCAGGCTTAGCTTGCAGCCCTGCTTCGTTCCCTCCCTTGCTGCGCACAGGCTTTCAGCGGCCGGCAAAGGCCCAAGCATATCATAAAGGTGTGATTTGGCTAATACACCGGGCATCCCCGCAAGAGGAGGAGGAGATGGCGGATAGAGCTGGGGGCAGACAGATGCCAGCACTGTTTTCTGATTCGTTTTCCCTTGCGAAATTCTACAGGCACGAGGCACTTGGCTGCCTATAATGTCCACAGATCCGATTTGCTAAGAATTCTTCCCACATATCATTTCATCCAAAGGAAAAAGACAGGAGGACGCAACCTAGGCCAGCTTCTGCCCAGACTTTTACACTAACACACAGAAGACTGTCTGAGGCTTCCTCGTGGGCTAGCCCAGGTCACAGCAGGAGGAAATATTCTAACAGCTGGGTGTTTAGCCCCCAGCTTGTAACAGGGCACGTTTGCTACGCGCCTCCTTTCTGCCTGTTCCCCTGAAGAAATCTGCAAATATTAATATTAATTTTCTTTATTCCCCTCTTCCATTCTCCTCCTGTTTCTTCCTACAGGTTAAATGCTGGTGCAGCATACGGCTACAAAATAGGAGTAACGTCATGAATCGTGAGGAGGAGAAAGATGTGTCCATGGTAACAGGAGGTCTGCAGTGACGTCACTGCCGGGGCTCTGGCTTCTTTCTGGCTCAGCCACGTGCAGGTCTCCACAGGCAGAGGGACTGGAGCTCCCAGGTCACAACTGCCCGTTAGGCCTGGTGGTGCCTGAGGGCACAGACCTGGCTCACAGACACATTTTGCTTGGTTTCACATCAAAAAGTAAGCTAACTTTTTTTTTTTTTTTAACAAATCAGTGATGTTTCAATTAAACGCTAAACCCTAACGGTGGGATGGTCTGTCCGTGCCGGGCTCACCTTGCTCACAGGTGTCTGAGACGGAGCTGGTGGCCGGCTCTCTCCCCGCTGACGCCCTGCAGCCAGGGTCCGTGGAGGGCTTGGGCACCTGGGGCGCCGAGTCTGAAAGCTGAAGTCCCGGCGGCGGTGTCTAGTCCAGGCCCCGGGGTCCAGGGTGCTTTGATCTGCGGAGAGAGCTGTATGTATATTATGTCCCAGGTAAAGATTCTATTTTTCTTTCCAGATGACCCACAGTCATTGGTGGGTGGGAGATGGATGGAGGGGGCTAAGCAGGCAGATGGAGGACTTCTGCCCGCTATTCTCAGAAACTGCTGCCATCAGGACCTTTTGCTCTGCCTCGAGTTCACCAGAAACAAAATACACAGAGAAATGACAAACGGTGAGCTAAAGCTAGAGAATGAAGTGCTTTGAAAGTATAAAATTCATAAACAATTATACAAGGAAATAATTACAAATGAAAAGTGTTAACATGCATTTCAAAAATAAAAATAGAAATTAATAGTAATTTGAAAATAGGTATTTAGTAATTGATACAGAGATGTAAAACATGAAAACAGAAAATGTTAAAATAATGGTGAAAGTAGAAATTTGAATATTACAAAATTTACTTTTTTGCACCAAAATGGTGAGTTTCAACCCAATACATTACTATTACTCTGACAAAGCTCATTAACAGCTGTAAAAACGCTCATGTTTGGTCTCTTGCCAGAAAGACCCTGATCTTCCAGTGGCTGATCAGAGTGTCAGAGTCTGATGGAGCTGGGAAGTCCCCTTCAGCCTTCTCTCTCAGAGAGAGGCTTCCCTGCCCGCAGCCCGCGTGCCCTGCACCCACTCCCAGCTGCTGGGCCTCATGGGTTCCTGGTTCAAGAAGACCTAGGTGCAGTTCTCTGAGTGTCTCCAAGGCTGCCGTCTGAGACTCATACTTCCCTCCTTCCACAACTGCTTGAGTCTCTGAGCACAACTTGGATGTGTTGTTGCTAAAATGTGCTGGACTTAGTCGTTCAGTCATGTCCAACTCTTTGTGACTTCATGGGCTATAGCCCACCAGGCTCCTCTGTCCACGTGGATTCTCCAGGCAGGAATACCGGAGTGGGTTGCTATGCCTTCCTCCAAGGGATCTTCCCAACCCAGGGATCGAACTCAGGTCTCCCGCATTGCAGGTGGATTCTTTACCGTCTGAGCCACCGGGGAAGCCCCAGGGTACTGCATGGGTTGTCTAACTTTCTCCAGGAGATTGTTCCAACCCAGGAATCCAAGCGGGCTCTCCTGCATTGCAGGCGGATTCTTTACCAGCTGAACCATCAGGGAAGCTCCCTCTACACTCTTTCCTCTCCTAAATTTCTCTGCACAAATTCTCCTATCAGGTCAGTTTACAAATTTCTAAGCCATAACATTGTTAGAAGAAATGCCACATCTGAATTTGCCACTAGGCAAAAAATGTTCATTGAATGGAATGTAATGTGTTGAGTTCATACAGTGGCTGCTCTCATTTTGTCACAAGTAAAATGCTATAACCAGTTGAGTGTTCCTGACTTAGGGAGCAGCAGCAAATGCGTCACCTTGAAACCTGATTTGCCTAAATGACAAGATACAATAACCACAAAGCCTTCTGCCATAGTGTGCTTCATGTACGCATTGGCTGACTGCATGTGACATGCACAGTATACTATAACTGAAGTACAAACTGTCTTCGCCAAGGGGAAAAACAGAGACAGAACCTCATCAACAATGGTAAAACAAGAGTAAAGCAGAAGCACAGTTACACCAAAAAAAAAGCATTAAGGCTCCTTCCATCTTTATGTTCCATGAAAAATACTGCAAATATGATAAATATAACCTAAAACTAATCAAATTTGGAAGGGTAACATTCTCACACTAACTTTAAAGACAGGATTGCTTTTATCACTTAGGTTTCTTAAGATTTCGAGAAGAATAAGGACACTACATGTAATGATCAAGGGTTCAATCCAAAAACAATATATAACAGTTATATATATGCACCGAACACAGTCTCCCCATGTGGCTTAGTGGGTGAAGAACCTGCCTGCCAATGCAAGAGACACAGGAGATTTGGGTTTGATCCCTGCGTTGGGAAGATTCCCTGGAGCAGGGCATGGAAACTCACCCCAGCATTCTCGCCTGCAGAATCCCGTGGACAGAGGAGCCTGGCGGACCACAGTCAGTAGGGTTGCTAAGAGTTGGACGTGATCGAAGCGATCGAGCATGCATGCATGCGCCCAGCAAAGGAGTACTTCAATATGTACGGCAAACACTAACAACGCTAAAGGGAGAAACCTTCCCGTTAGGAGCTATCAGGTCAAGGTTCGGCTGCAATAACAGAAACCTCAACCCCCCAGGGATTATTCGCTCATGGGAAAGAGCCAGAAGGGGGCAGTCAAGTGCTGCTGGGATGGTCCATGAAGTGGCCAGGGACCCAGGCTGTTTTTAGCTTTTCCGTTCCACCAGTATTCTGCATTGGTTCCATCCTCAGTGTCACAACATGGCTGCTAGAGCTTTAGCAATTGCATCCGCTTCCAGTCAGGAGGAAGGATGGTGGCAAATGGCCTTTACTTAGCTCCCTGTTGCCTAAGAAGCCTTCCTGGCATGAACTCCTGATAACTTCCATTTGTGAGCTCAGTGTTGGCTGAGAGGATTGCTCGTCCCAACAGCACAGGCAGTTGCCTAAGGAGGAAAGGGGAGGCCGCTGCGGGGTGACCAGTGGTATTCACTGCCTCAGGGACCACTTTCCTTGCTAGGAATTCCTCTCCTCTTCCCTCCCGCCATCAGCTCCCACCTACCTTCTGTGCCTAAGTGCTTCCTCCTCCCCCAGGCCCCGGGTTCAGATTACGGAGCTGCTGGAGACACAGGTTCCAGGTGGCCCTCCTCACCCGGCTGTCAAAGTCAGTGTTCATGTCAGTGATCATGTTGGTGAGGAGCCAGCCAGCCAGTGCAGATTCTAACAAGCGAGTCACCAACAGGATCATTTCAGCTTCATATTTAGACAACCAATAGCAACTTTTTAAAATCAAGATAAAACTTACGAACAAAAATGGTTATTTTTCACATATAAAATTAATAATCTGATGAATATTGCTTTACAGATAATAGAATGTACATTTAACAATGTCAATAAAAACTACATGTTACAATGCTATTCCTAAGAGTCTCAGCTTTGGAGCATCTTAAAAATGTCCTTTCGACTCTGTTCTAAGGCAGTATGAATGATGCTGTGGACGGTACTCGGGGCAGGTGTGGGGCCTAACGGCCCTGTGCCCAAGGGTCCCGGCCCCAGTTCCGAGGGGCTGTTTCCTGAGACTTCAGACTTATGCTGCTGTTCACAGCACAGTGAAAAACACGCTAGTTGGTTGACTGTGTGGGTTCGGGTTTGACTTTAATAATTAACACAAGCTATTTTCTCTTGTGAGCGAGGCGCAGTAGAAAGAACGCAGGTCACACAGACGTGGGTTTGGATCCAAGTGGCCTTGCCACTCCCTAGATGTGTGACACCACATAGCCGCCTGCTTCTCAGGCCCGGCCTCATCACTGGCGGTCAGGTGGGCGACCAGGAGGAGAGAGGGGACCCAGGAGCCAAGGTGGTCTGAGGGCGGAGGTCCGAGGCCCTGGACATTTCCAGTGGGAGAAACACTTGGTGAGCTTTCCGCTGTCCTTGAAGACGGGTCTGGAGGAGGTGCAGTGGTCCGGAGCTCCCTCTTCCAAGCGAGCGTGGAGTTTACGGAACTGTCTGGCTTTCCAGTTACCAGGATGTCGATGGTTTCCGGCTCAGCTACTTGGGTGGTGGTGCTGCTGCGGTGTGTGCATGTGCGGCATTAATTGCGATAATTCTTGACAAATGGCTTATTTGTCTTATTACTCATTTCCAGGGGGAACATTGTTTGAATCTCTGGAAACCCCAGTCCTCCCCCTGCCCCCTCAGTTTCTTCCCTTTGCACGGTATTCTTAGTTTCTGGTGCTTTAGGGATGCTGTCGACTACATGAAGCAGCTGCACTTAAAGGCCTGATCCCAGAGGCCACAGCAGCTGGAGTGGGCGTGCTTGTCCTGCAGTGACGCCGAGACGGCGTCGTGGACGCACAGAGCCGGGAGGGAAGGAGGCCCCGCAGTCGGCCCGAGCGTCAGAAGCGCCCGAGTCACGGGGGCCGCTGCTCTGGGCTGAGAAATCAGAGCTGAGGCCCACGACGCGGTTGGCTCCTGCCGGGAACCCCTGAGCTGGGGCCGCAGGTCAAGAAGGAGGCTCCCTGAGGCTGTGTGAGTGGGAGCTGGGCTACTGGGGCCCAGCCCCAGGGCCTGGAGGCCACGCTGGGCTCGGAGACCCGGGGCCCTCGGGCAGGAGTCCCTGCGGGCCTTTCCTCACTGTGCCAAGAGAGCTGCTGGCTTCAGCACGCGCAGGGGGTGGAGGGCCGTCCTCAGGGAAAGAGTCCCACGCAGGATGAGCGTGGCCACAGCCTCGGGTGGGCGGGAGCAGCGAGACCCCCCCGCTGCCGGGAAGCTCACCATTTCACAAGCTTCTCACGTGGTTTCCGATTGGCTTTATTTTCAAATAGGAGCAATTTCCCAAAGGAAATGGGAAACCTGAAAGGCAGAGACAAGTGAAAGATGGAGAATGATCTGTGCGCAGAGAAAGGAGGACAGAACAGGAAAGACAGGAAGGGTGCAGAGGGCAGGAGACAGCCCGCAGCGGGCGAGGCTGGGGGCCTGATCCTGGGGCCTGCTCTCGCTGTCAGACGAGCCTGTCTGCCTGCACGCGGGACGGGGAAAGCCTCAGAGACTGTCTTTCCAGGGCCCTCAGTCGGAATGTAGTTCCTGTCCTCAGCAAGAGAAGAGGACGCACTGCATTCAAAGGGAAAACGATGCCACAGAGAAAGTGTTTAGAGAAGAGCTTCTGGACAAAACTCCGAAGAGCAGAAACGGAAGCAGCAGGAGGCAGCGGGAATTTCCCGGAAAGCACAAGAACAGAAAAAAAGAATTTAGAAATTTAAGTTAAAAAGAAAAGAGGTTTGACATTTAGATTCCTATATTGACCAGATGTCTGTGGCCCCTCAGAATCCATGTGTGGAAATCCTGACCCCAGTGTGACTGTATCTGGGGCTGGGCCCTTGCCAGGCAGTCAGGCCGTGAGGGTGGAGCCTCGTGGTGGGACTGGCACCCTGAGAAGGGGTGTAGGCCCAGGACCCCCGCTTGCACGCCACTGTGCTCAGACACACAGAAACGTCCGCCTGCAACCAGCGGGAGAGTCCCCTAAACACGGCGGGTCTGCCAGCACCTGCCTCTCGGACTTTCAGCGCCTGGAACCACAAGAAAGGAGCCTCTGCGGTTCAGGTGCCCAATCTGTCAGTTTATCATAGCAGCCTGCTCTGATGGACTGACTGCTCTGTTTTTAGAAACTACAACATTCGATTCACAAGACTTACAAAGTAGAAAACAGAAATAAAGCATCAAAGGACTAACATAAGAAACATTTCTAAAACTTAAGGACAGGAAATTCCAGGTTAAAAGAGCCCACTGGCTGTTCAGGTGACCCAAGAGGTAACGAATCTGCTTGCCAGTGCAGGAGCCGCAGGAGACTGGGGTTTGATCCCTGGCCGGGAAGATCCCCTGGAGGAGGAAATGGCCAGCCACTCCAGTGTTCTTGCCTGGGAAATGCCATGGACAGAGGAGCCTGGTGGGCTGCAGTCCACGGGGTCTCAAGGCGTCAGACACGACTGAGCAAGCATGCATGCACACGCTGACTGTGCAGTTAAAAGATGAAGGAACCGCAACACCAAGACGCATCCCTGCCAAGTTCCAGAGACATCATGGGAAACGATCTCAAAACACTGTATTCACGATATTGAGGGGAATACGACGAAAAACTGCTAAAGTGTTGAAATTGGTTACTTCTGAAAAAGCGTTCACTAAGACAGGCAGAGACGATTCAGAGGAAAGCTGTTTTTCTGTGCCAGCCCTGCTTTGGGCGTTTTCTGTTCGTCATCTTATATATTATTAAGAAAAAATAACCCGATGTTGAATCGTAAGAGTATTTGAGATTTGCTCACATAATCTCTGCTGTCCGGACTGCTCTCTGCATGTGCAGATGAGAACTTACAACCTTCAGACAGGACTCAGGGACTTCGGCATCACTGTCACCTACCCACGTGAGAGCCAGCTTGAGAAGGTGCCGGCAGGTGTGTCCGAGGCCTTCCCCCAACCCGCAGGGGCTTGTCTGTTAGGTTCCACAAGCTCCAGGTACTTTCTGCTGCCGCCTGGGGGCTCTCTGTCTTCCTACAGACCGTGACCCGCTGCTGGAGGTGGAGCTGGAGCTCCTGCCGGGAGACACTGTTGCCGGGGCAGTGTGAGCTTCGGGCCCTACCTCAGGGTCAAGCCGAGACCACCCTGCCAAGACCTGCATTCAGCCTGTGTTCTTCACCCTTCCCGGGGTAGCTTGGATGGATGCTGAGCCTTCAGAGAGTGCGGGGGTTCAGATCACTCTGCTCTCAGACTCCACCCCCTCTCTGTGCAGGGCTCCCCACTGTGGGGAGGCTGCATTTCCTGCTCTGTGTTGGACTCGGTTGCTTCTGGACAGAAACTTCCAAGAGTCAGATGGTGGTCTGCCACCTTTCTTGTTCCTCTTTCACGGAGCTGGTGACACACCATCCTTCAGAGCAAAGGCAGTGTTGAGCAGAGCTTCAGCCTGTGACTCCCCGGGGGTGCGAGGTGTGTGTGTGATGCTCTGAGCTGCTGCCACCAACACAAACTAAGCTGATGGGCTACGAGCCCACAGATGACTGCCGGGCATCACACACAGGTTTCCAGGGTTCTCAGAGTAAGCCACACATCGGGCTTTGGCTTTCATCAGAAGACTAATGGGGAAGCCTTTGATGGAGGCTGAGCTGAGGTGCCACAAAGTTGTTTATGTTTCTGGATTAAGGAGATCACTCTGGCTGGATCATGGACATGGGGTTGGAATAGAGGGCAAAATGCTGCAGGGATCTAGTTTTTTTATTTTAGGAGGTTCCTGAAAATATAGGCAAGAGATGATGGTGGCTTGGAGGTGCAGGTGTAGAGAACAGAATGCTGTCCAGAGATATCTAGGTGTAAAACAGGTGGGGGGATAGAGACAGGGAGGCCATGGCCTCCAGGGGCCACGAGGCGGCCACAGGCGCCACTCAGAGCCGTGGGCCCGAGTCCACGTCAGCGTCCACGCCAAGAGTCACTTCTTGGAAAAGTACCACTTCCCATAGTGTATTTGCTTAACGAAACGGAGAATCTTCTCCTCAGGGACACAGGTTCAGATTGAGATGTTTGCTTTAATTATAAGCTTTGGCGCAAAGAGAACAGAATGTTTTCCTTCTTCAGGGTTGGTGTTCTTGCTTCGGCTGGTCAGCGGTCTCAGCTGCTTCTCTTCAGGGTGGTTTCCCTCTGTGGATCCCTCACAGATGGGCCTGGGGCCGTTTACAAGAACGGTCACGTTTGGAAAACAAAGTTGCTATAGGAGGAAGAAAGACACCCTGTTTATACTGGACTATTAATACTTATAGAGGCTGATTCTGAGGTTTTGGAAAATATCGGCCTACCTGACATTTATTCTTTCTGAGCAGTAATTAATATTTTTCACACAGCTATCTGTTCTGTTCAATGTGTTTTGAGGTTTGATTTAATTATAAAACCCTAACAAACCAAGTTACATCTTTTTCATGGTAAAGGACCACACACTCACTAAAGCTTAAGAAGAATCGGTTTACTGTGGATTCCATCCAACATTATGAAGTTCTGTTGTCCAAGAATACAGTTTTGAAAGATGAGGTTAGATTTATTACAGTTGTTTTGGCTGAGAGAGCTCTGATAGTTTTCTTAGACCAAGCAAATTTTATTAGGCCTAAGTATTTTTAGGTAAATCTATGGAATCTCTCCAATTTGTTCTATGTCCTAAAATCTTGGAGCTCTGTTTTCCCTTTTTAAAGCTCTCTCTCTGTGTCTCTGATGTTATTCAAAGTAAAATTGTGCCTTGTTTCACGTGTGTCTGAGGACAGTCAGGATGTGCCCAGGGATCAGTGCAGGTTAAACGGAGAAGCTCCCCATGAGCCCGAGCCTCCCCTCCGCGGCTGCCTCCTGGGCACTGTCTCTGTGACCCACTGTCAGGCTCACCAGTGAGCTACCAGCACCCTCAGCGGCTACTGGGCACCGTCTTAGAGAGCAAGTGACATCAAATGCCCAGTGTTTCTGTGTGACGGTCCCTCCCCTCTCTCTTGGACAAACCTTCATCTGATGTGGGCTAAGTGATGGGCCCACAGCCAAGTGTCACGGCTCCAGCCACAAGCACAAGCCTCCAATACTGGGTTCACAAAGTGTTTCTCTAGGTTCCAAACTAGGGTCTGCTTGGGGCTTAGGGGCAGCATGTGAAAAATCTCCATATCCTGTTTCCAGTCCCCTGAATCATAAACTCCCCAAGGGGGGAGAAAAATCTTTTCTAAAGAGACTGGCTTGCTTTCAAGCTTATAAAAACCACCTTGGGGGCCCAAGCTAAGCTTACACAACCAAAAATTAAGTGAAAACTTGGTTTTTAAGTTATTATCGCTATTATTTTTAGAAGCCATTTTTGAATGTACTTACACAGTGTTAGAAACAGAATAATAAGATTTCATTGTGATTATGAAAATAAGTCTGTTTGGGGCTCAGATTAAATGAAGAACTTCTGTAATGATTGTTTCCTTTTTTTTTTCCTCTTAAAAACCAAATGTGTGAATTCTGCATGATCCCACGTATATGAGGAGTTTCGAGTCATCGGACTCGTCAAGACAGAAGAGGCTGCAGCAGAAGCCGGGCTGGGGGAGGGGCCGGGGTGTCAGTGCTGGGTGAGGGGGCGTCCCACTGGGAGAGTCTTACAAGCCGGGGCTCCTTCTGGGGGTGTGTGTGTCAATGGGCTTCGTGCCAATGAACTGGGCACTCAAAATGGTCAAGGCAGCACGGTCTAGCTTATGTGCGTTTCACCACAATACAAAGAGAAAGCAAAACAAAAGCCAAACGTGTGATTTGTTGAAGTAAAGATTGTAATCATGAACCTAACTCATCATCTCAACCTGCTTGGCATTTATTTCTTTAAAAAAGCACTTTTTCCCTTAAAACCTTGATCTTTTATGGCATTTTCATGCATAGGAGACATAGATAGGAGATTAGGAGACATAGGTACTTTTACGAAGGGTGTATTTCTGATGTAGATATAGATTTACCTATTGACATCTGGCTTTCTTGTAAACGTTGCATTTTCTACCATATACTAAAAATACAAAGAGTGAAAAAAGACAGTGAAGAATGGCAATCCTGGCCCCACCCTTCTCTTCTACTTTCACAAATGAAATATCAAACTTTTATGGCCGCTGGACAACTGTGAAGAATCCTTAGGGTAGTAAAAACACAAATATAAAGTTTTCTGAATCTCTCTAAACAGGAAGATTCTAATCAGAACTTTGTTAGGGATTATCTGGTCATTTTATAAAGCAGGTTTTATACCCTCAGTGAATCCTGAGAATACAGGGTTTATGCCACTCCCTGGAGACAGAAGTGAATGGCTTTTTACAGCAGAGGCCGCCCAGTGGCTCCACCTGTAAATGCTCTGCAGTTCATCCCTGTCCTTTGGCATAAAGAGCCTCAGCAGCGGAGCCCGGGGAGGTCAGGTCCGCGGGTGGCAGGACTGGATGCTCTGTCCCCAGCTTCCAAGACGTTCTGTTTCCCAGTTCTCAGTAATCCCAGAGCCGGTGATTTCCTGTGACGAGGAGGATGGTGGTGACGGAGCCTTCCCGACGCTGCCTCAGCTCACAGGTCCAGGCGCCTTGTCCTGCAAAGGTTCCGTGAGGGGATTCCATCCAAACCCAGCTGGAGAAGAGCAGGTCTTTCTGTCATTTTTTCTTAAAGGCAGTGGACACAAAGCCAGTGCGCTCCCTGTCAGCACCATGTGCTGCGGGCACTTGGCCTCGGCAGGCGGGTCCTCACTGTTTCGGAAGTTTGCTAAAGTGGAGGCTCATGAAGAGCCTGCAGCAGCGCACACTGCTGGCTGGGCTGAGACCCTAGGGGAAGCTCCTTTAAAGGCACTTAGCCTCGTGCCAGCAAAGGGGAGAGACGAGTGGACGGGGGCCCCATGGCAAGTCCCCACTAGCCCTGTTAATGAGTTTCCAGAGAGAGAGATGCTCAGGTTTTGTGGCTAGATGAAGCTGCCAAGTGCTGGAGATGTGTGCTTGGGGTTCTGAGGGGCTGCAAACCATGCACCTCAACCAGCAGACCCCCTCAGGGGCTGTTACGCTGACATGCAGTTACACACATGTGCATCTCAGCCACAAAACTGTTGACATTGATTTTTAAGTTTTCTATAAATTATAAAATATAAATACAGATGTAAGACAAAGTCATTGACAATCATCAGTGGAATTCAGTGTTTCCAATGTCTCTGTGGCCTGAGTTCTGCCATGCTCATGGGGCGTGAACTCCCAGGACACGTCCTGCATGGTTAGAAGCTTCCAGGAACATCTCCGTGCAGTGCAGATAACAGCCTGGGCCTCAGACACAATGAAACTGGGAGCATTTCTCATTGGCATCTTCAAACAGAACCTGAACATGGTGGGAGATGAAGTGTTTAGTCCTGGGCATCAGACACCACCTTCGTCCACTTAACATTCTTTCCATGACATTTACAAACAGATCAGGAACTGACTGGAGGATCTGACCCAAAGCTGTGGTATAACCTGAAATCTGTGTGCTTCATGTTACCCACCGCTACTTTCCAGAGTGAGGTGTGTATTAGAACACAGGGCAGCGACTTGTGAGGGCTCTGATTAGGGACTAAAACCAGCCAGATATGGGAAATACGTACCTTCAGGATTTGGATGCGGGGTGAGAGACCCCAGCCATAGCCCTGCAATAATGACAAAAAAAGGTACGAAAGACAGTTAAGAAAACCCCAAGAGGGCTGAGCAATAGAGTGAGAGAGGGAGAGTCTCCAGGCGGCACTGAGCGCGGGCAGAGACGAGGCTAAATTGCAGGCGTTTTGCTCTATTAAGTCCTGACGAGGCAGCGATGGCTGAGGCGTCCTGACCTTGGAAGGAGATGACCAAGGCCGCTCTCTCTCCACCCACCCTGGGAACACATCCCCCCGGGGCACATGGCCCTCCCCACCCCAGGCACATGTCCCCCTCAGGCACACATTCCACCCTCCCGGGCGCACAGCCCCCCAGGTACACGTCCCCCCTGGGCACACATTCCCCCTGCCCCTGGCACACAGCGCCCCATCCCCCGGGCATATGGCCCCCTGGGCACACGTCGCCCCCCCTCCCTGGGCCATAGCTCCCCCTGGGCACATGTCGCCCCCCCCAGGCACACAGCTCCCCCAAAGCACACAGGCCTCCCCCAGGGCACACGGCCCCCGAGGCACACGGCCCTGCCAGGCACACAGCCCTGGAGCCCTGCTCGGCACTGAGACCTTGTCCCCAGGGCTTCCCTCGGTGCCAAGAATGTGAGAGGAGAGGCCGACCCTGTCCTGGCTTTGCTTTTGTCCGTTCTTCCTCCTCAGCCTTCTCCTCCCTGACAGGGTCTCTGCCTGTAACTCCATGCAGATTAAGATGCTCTTAGCCTCTGATGAACACTGACTGCACACCTAATGTGTGAGGCCCCACTCGGCCTTTCTGATGAAAGACACTTGCACTTACCCTTTTGCTAATAAAACCGGTGTCATTTGCTCTGCTTAGAGCTACCTCTTCAAGCAGCTGAACTGAAGAGCAAAGTCAGAGCATCACATAGCAGAGGAGATGTTATGAAAACACTTACTTGAACAAAGACTGTGCCTATCCTTTGAAGAAGTGAGCACAAAGTCATAACACCCGAAACAGAAAATAATTAGAGCTAGGTTTTCTACACAAGCAAGGTTCTGCACTGGCGGGTCAGCAATAGAGAGCCCTGGGCCAGCACAGCTGGAGGCTGCCTGCAACCAGGGGCTCCTGCAGCATCTGCTCAGCGAGGGAAGACCCAGGACGGAGCACCGGGGACTAGTCAGGGGGCAGAAGAGCCGGAGCCCAGGACAGGGGGTCCGGCAGTGCTTCATACGGAGGTAGACGGGTTCTGAGGCTTTGTGACCCTGTGTGGGTAAAGTTCTGCGTTTTTGCTCGTGTTTTATTCCTCATTACACGCAGGACTAGTAGAGAGGTTTTCAGGGTGATAGAATTGTTCTCATACCAGATTATATTAAAGTGTAAGCAGTACATATAAGCAACATCCCTAGATGTTCTTTGACTCCAGGCTGTTCTGAAACCTGGGGGTAGGAGGTGGCGGGGGTGGGAAAATAGTGAAGGGTCTGACTTTGAAGGGGCTTCTCTGGAGGATCAGTGGTAAAGGATACACGTGCCAATGCAGGAAATGCAAGTTCAATCCCTGGATAAAGAACATACCCTGGAGAAGAAAATGGCAACCCACTCCAGTATTCTTGCCTGGAAGATCCCACAGACAGAAGACCCTGACAAGCTGCAGTCCATGGGGTCACAAAGATTCAACCATGATTTAGTGATCAAACAACAACAAAAACAACTGACTTTGAAATGAGGAAACAGAATGTAAAAGAAAAGATCTCAGTGGTCAAAGTTGAGGTGATTAATCAGTTAATCTTAATAAATTAATCAAATTAAGTGGCATAAGTATCAAGTAAGGCTAGATCCACTTTTTGCTTTGTTTTCCTTTAGATACCTTCAGATCTGAACTTCCCAAATATAAACATAAACGTAGACAGTGAAGCTATAAGCCATACCATGCTTGGCAACCCAAGACAGAGGTCATAGTGAAGAGTTCTGACAAAACACGGTCCAGTGGAGAAGGAAATGGCAACCCACTCCCGTATTCTTGCCTGAAGAAACTCATGGATTGTATGAAAAGGCAAAAAGATTTGACACCGGAAGATGAGGTCCCACCCCCAGGTTGGAAGGTGTCCAGTCTGCTACTGGGGCTGGTGCTGCTGCTAAGTCGCTTCAGTCGTGTCTGACACTGTGCAACCCCATAGATGGCAGCCCCCCAGGCTTCACCATCCCTGGGATTCTCCAGGCAAGGACACTGGAGTGGGTTGCCATTTCCTTCTCCAGTGCGTGAAAGTGAAAAGTGAAACTGAAGTCGCTCAGTCATGTCTGACTCCTAGAGACCCCATGGACTGCAGCCTACCAGGCTCCTCCATCCATGGGATTTTCCAGGCAAGAATATGGAGTGGGGGGCAAAGGATGATTACTACTACCTCCAGAAAGAATGAAGAGGCTGAGCCAAAGCAGGAATGATGCTCAGCTGTGGGTGTCTGGTGGTGAAAGTAAAGCCCAGCGCTATAAAGATGCGATATAATATATGTTATGTGTAAATATATATATATATAAAGTGCAATATATCATATTATATTACATATTATATTATATAATGACCTGGAAGGTTAAGTAAATTGGAAGTGGTCAAGAAGGAGATGGCAAGATTGAACATCTACATCGTAGGAATCTGTGAACTAAAATGGACAGGAAAGGGCAAATTTAATTCAGATGACCATTATATCTACTACTGTGGGCAGAAATCCCTTAGAAGAAATGGAGTAGCCCTCATAGTCAACAAAAGGGTTCAAAATGTAGTACTTGCATGCAATTTCAAAAACAACAGAATAATTTAGTTTGTTTCCAAGGCAAACCACTCAACACCACAGTAACCTAAGTCTATGTCCCACCTACTGATGCTGAGGGAGTTGAAGTTGATGAGTTCTATGAAGATCTACAACACCTTCTAGAACTAACACCACAATAAGATATCTTTTTCATCATAGGGGATTGGACTGTAAAAGTAGGAAGTCAAGAGATACCTGAAATAACAGGTAAGTTTGGCTTTAGTGTACAAAATGAAGCAGGGAAAATGCTAGCAGCGTTTTGTCAAGAGAGCATGCTGGTTATGGCAAACACGCTCTTCCAGCAACTCGAGAGATGACTCTGCATATGGGCATCGCCAGATGGTCAATACCGAAATCAGGTTGATTATTTTCTTTGTAGTCAAAGATGGAGAAGCTCTATACAGTCAGCAAAAATAAGACCTGGCTCAGATCATGAACTCCTTATTGCAAAATTTGGGCTTCAGTTGAAGAAAGTAGGGAAAACCACTAGGCTATTCAGGTATGACCTAAATCAAATCTCTTTTGATTATACAGTGGATATGATGAATAGATTCAAAGGATTAGATCTGATAGAGCTCCTGAAGAACTATGGACAGAGATTCATAACATTGTATGGGAGACAGTGACCAAAACCATCCTAAAGAAAAAGAAATGCAGCAAGGCAAAGTGGCTGTCTGAGAAGGCTTTACAAATAACTGAGGAAAGAAGAAAAGTGAAAGGCAAGGGAGAAAGGGAAAGATACACCAAACTGAATGCAGAGTTCCAGAGAAGAGCAAGGAGAGACAAGAAGGCCTGCTCAGATGGACAATGCAAAGAAACAGAGGAAAACAACAATGAGAAAGACTAGAGATCTCTTCAAGAAAACTGGAGATAGCAAGGGAACACGTCACGTAAGGATGGGCATGACAAAGGACAGAAATGGTATGGACCTGACAGAAGCAAAAGAGATTAAGAAGAAGTGGCAAGAATACACAGAACAAGAATACACAAGAAAGATCTTAATGACCCAGATAACCGCAATGGTGATCACGCACCTAGAGCCAGACATGCTGGAGTGTGAATTCAAGTGGACCTTAGGAAGCATCACTACGAACAAAGGTAGTAAAGGTGATGGAATTCCAGTTGAGCTATTTCACATCCTAAAAGATGATGCTGTGAAAGTGCTGCACTCAATATGCCAGAAAATTTGGAAAGCTCAGCAGTGGCCACAGGACTGGAAAAGGTCAGTTTTCATTCCAATCCCAAAGAAAAACAATGCCAAAGAATGCTCAAACCACTGCACAATTGCACTCATTTCACATCCTAGCAAAGTAATGCTCAAAATTCCCCAAGCTAGGCTTCAACAGTATGTGAACCAAGAACTTCCACAGCCACAAGTTGGACTTAGAAAAGGCAGAGGAACCAGAGATCAAATTGCCAACATCCATTGGATCATAGAAAAAGCTAGAGAATTCCAGGAAAGCATCTACTTCTGCTTCATTGACTATGTGAAAGCTTTTGACTGTGTGGATTACAACAAACTGTGGAAAACTCTTCAAGAGATGGGAATACTAGACCACATTACTGTCTCCAGAGAAATCTTTATGCAGGTCAAGAAGCAACAGTTAGAACCACACATGCAGCAACAGACTGGTTCAAAACTGGGAAAGGAGTACGTCAAGGCTGTATATTGTCACCCTGCTTATTTAACTTACATGCAGAGTATATCATGCAAAATACAAAGTTGGATAAATTACAAGCTGGAATCAAGATTCCTGGCAGAAATATCGACAACCTCAGATAAGCAGATGATCCCACTCATGGCAGAAAACCAAGAGGAAATAAACAGCCTCTTGATGTGGATGAGAGAGAGAGTAAAAAGTTGGTTTAAAACTAAGCATTCAGAAAACTAAGATCATGGCATCCAGTCCCATCACTTCAAGGCAAATAGATGAGGAAACAATGGAAACAGTGAGAGACTTATTTGGGGGGACTCAAAAATCACTGCAGATATTGACTACAGCTATAAAATTAAAAGATGCTTGTTCCTTGCAAGAAAAGCTATGACCAACCTAGACATCATATTAAAAAACAGAGACATTACTTTGCTGACAAAGGTCCATCTAGTCAAAGCTATGGTTTTTTCAGGAGTCATGTATGGATGTGAGAGTTGGACTATAAAGAAATCTGAGTGCCAAAGAATTGATGGTTTTGAACTGCGGCGTTGAAGAAGACTCTTGAGAGTCCCTTGGACTGCAAGAAGATCAAACCAGTCAATCCTAAATGAAATCAGTCCTGAATATTCATTGGAAATACTGTTGCTGAAGTTGAAGCTCCAACACTTTGGCCACTTGATACAAAGAGCTAACTCATAGGAAAAGACTCTGATGGTGGCAAAGATTAAAGGCAAAATGAGATGGGGGCAACAGAGGATGAGATGGTGGGATAGCATCACTGACTGAATGGACATAAATTTGAGCCAACTCCAGGAGAGAGTGGAGGGCAGAGGAACTTGGCTTGCTACAATCCATGGGGTCACAAAGAGTCTGACAAGACTTATCAGCTGAACAACAAAAACAAAGCTGAAGAAGGTGATTTGTCTTTTTAAAGCCACAACCCTCTCCACCCCTTCCACACCCTGGGCCTTATCCCGGGCTCTTTACACAGAACTTGTAAGAAGGGCTCCTGAGAGCATTAAACACCCAATAACTGTTGCTGGACCTCTTTCAAGAATACGGCCCCTCTCTTCTTTCTGGTAACACAGGGAGCAACGTTAGGAGACGCTAGGTGCTGATGTGCAGCGTGGCCTCCACCCAGACCCGCTCCCTGCCCTGCTGTCTGGAGGGCGTCCCTCCAGGCCCAGTCACCAGAGGGGACAGTCGCCCCAGGCTCTGTGCTTGGCTAGAGTCCCTTCCTGCAGCTCCTCGCAGGAGCCATTCGGAAAGGGCCCAGTTTATCACTGTCACAGGACCATTTTTAAAACACTATTTTCTTGTCTATATAAATGAGTCAGGGCTTAGCAACAAAGCGACAAACCAGATGTCTTATTCTGCCTTCAACTCTAAGGAAGCAAAAGTGGGTAAGAATGTATCCTTAAAGACAATCTGGCCAAATATTTGGAAGGTAGCATGACAGTTTACAAGCCTAGTGGACATGGCTGGAGCCAGGGGAAGGGCTCGTATCCATCTGTGGCTGAAGGAAGGAAACTGGGGCGTAACAGTTACAACCGCCCGCTCCAGGCGGGAAGGGAAATGGCAGATGGGGTCGTTGCTGGGGGAAGCCAACTTTAGCTACCGGACGCTGGATGCTCATAGAGTGCTCTTTCTGAAGAAAGGCAAGCGCAGCTCCAGGGCTGTGTGTCCACAACCGGGATTTCTTCTCTTTGACCAACAGAACCTCGAGCCAAATCTGCCAGCAAAACCATTGATCGAAGCTGCTCTGGGGCAAAATCCCTAAAGTGCTGGTCCCTGGGGAAGCCACCTGTAGGATGGGAATTCATAAAGGGAGAGCCTCCTGAGAGGAAGAGAAGCAGAGAGACAGAGGAAGGGAAACGGAACTCGTTCTTTGCTCCCGGTCCACACAGCAGTTTCCTGACGCATCCTAACACCACAGCCAGGGGGTCTAAGGAGCTGTCCTCAGAGGAAGGAAGGGCATCTTCCCTGACTTTGCAGTAGACCCAGGCCCCCCGGGGCTTAGAGCTGCAGAAGGGGCTCTGAGCCACAGAAGGGGCTCCCGACACCCGTGGCCGGACTTCAGTTTTCCTCTTGTGTTAACTTCTCCAACTCCTCTACCTTAACAGGCAGACCAGCACTTCAACAGACTCAGGAGCAGACTGAGGATCTTGCTGTGAGGACTGAGAACCCCACTGACCCCCGCCATCCCCACTCCCAGGCCGCGGCTCCCTGCCTTCCTTGGCTGGCCCGGTGAAGCCTCGCCCTGGGTACTCACCGCTCAGCGCAGGAGTTTGTGCCTGGAAAGCCCAGCACAGGACACTGCTCACCCGCAGAGCAGGACCTCCAGGCACTGGGCTCAGCTGAGAGGTTCTGAAGACTGTCTGAAGCGGTCCCTACAGGTGTAGGAAACCCGCCACCCCCAGGCCAGCATTCTCTGCTCTGTCTCTAGTCCCTGCACCCATCACCCTCATTCCAGCACCTTCTACCTCATTTTCTCCAACACTGACTTTTATAATCACCAGCATCAGAGAAGTTAGGACAGTTATGATCACTTTATTTTCTGCAGTTATACCGCTGTGTACCCTGGAGAAGGGCATGGCCACCCACTCCAGTATTCTTTTCTGGAGAATTCTATGGACAGAGGAGCCTGGTGGGCTACAGTCCACGGGGTCGCAAAGAGTCGGACATGACTGAAGCGGCTTAGCACACAGCACAGGGAGATTTCACGTCTGTTTTTGTCTGTTCTTACCTCCACGCTGTCACGCAGATGTCAAACGCCGGTTGAGAGGAGGAATCAATCGATGTGTTCCTGCCTGTTCTTGTCTGTCTCCCTCAGTTTGGTTCACTTGCTGTTATGTGTCCATCTCCTCCCGCACGGATGAGGACCGGGGTCACTGCCGCACAGCCTCTGGCCTTTACAGTTTCAAGCTGGCTCAGCTGCTCGAGGGCACATCCACGCTCAGGGGTGAGGTTGCAGCCCCGGGGGTCCGAGCTGAGGTTGCTTCCTGAGCACCTGGCCCCAGCGAGGCCACTGCACACCGAAATCCTCTGCCCACCTCCATTGGAGCCCCAGAACCTCCAGTCGTGGGAGCCTCGGTCCCAGCGCCCCCGGCACGGGTCTGTGAGGCTGGGTGGGGCCCAGCGCAGAGGCCACTCTTGGCATCAGGACAGAAGAGGTAGTGGCCCTAGGCTTCTGCCCGTCCCTCTCCTAGAACCGCCTCCTCCCAGTCCCAGTGGCCCCCCTAAGTGGGGGGACCCCCACATCACATCCTTGATTCCCCACCTATCCTGTGTGTGAGCTCTCCCAAGCCTGGCCTTTTGCTAAGTTAGGAGAAGCTTGAGGAATGAGAACATGACATGCATGTATATGTATGTATTTATGTCCGTGTGTGTGTTTATACAAGCACAGATGTATTTACCCTCTCACACCTCAACTATTAAAAAATATTGTCTCGGCAGATTCACAATTATCTCACTGTCAGTCAAAATCTGATAATGCCTCTCCCTGCATTTTGCATTTCTGCTGTAACAATTCTCATCTTCCCTGAAGCAAATGGCTATTTCTGTCTGATGAGCAGAGACGGCACACACACAGAAAAGGGAGAATGCGATCAGTGCGATGATGCTTCTCAGTGATCTCCTTTGTGCCAACATTTGTCTCCTTTTTTCATGTTTACTGAAGTTTGCTGGGAATGAAATAAATTGGAGGGTGAGGAGCAGAGCGAACGTTCCCGAGGGCCCCTGCGGGCTGCAGACACGGGAGCCGGCGGCCTGGGCTCAGCCGTCTGTGGGCAACGGTGGCCGCCCAGGGCCGGCCCGCATCTCCAGCAGGAGGGTGGGCTGAGCACCCGTGCCGGCCTGCGGAGGGTGGCCGTGGGGTCCGGGCGCTGGACCCCGGGTGGGAGGGGAGGACGGTGCTCACCCGCAGAGCGTCTGCCCGGAGTCGGCCCGCACACCGGTGCCTCTCCACGCTTCCAGACACAGGCCGCAGTGTAACCAGCTCTTCCTTCGGATGCGAAGGTGCGAGGAAGGGCAGCCACCCCTGGAAGGCTCGGGGTGGGGCACCCGCAGCCTGGTGTGGGGGCATCTGGGGGAGCCACAGACGCCACTCGAGTGCACCCCACGTCCCAGAGTGGCCTGGGCAGCCCAGCCCCTCATCACGGGCTGCGAGTCCCCGACCTGAGACATGGGCTGAAGGCTTTTCCGTACACGTCCCCTCTCTGCTGCCCGCCTTATCAGACCCCTCTGGGGGGCGTGGGCCTGACCCACAGCTGCCTCGGGTCCCTCCGTGTCTCTGGGTCTCACCCCCAGCCCCGCGATCCCGCTGACAGTGGAGGGGACTCCAGACCCCGGGGCCCCCAGACCCCGGGGCCCCCTGCGCTCACGGGACGAGCTCCGCGTCCTCCGCGCACGTCCCTCCGCGGTCTGCACACGTGGGACTCAAGTCCTCGTCGCTCCACACCTGGACTTTAAACTCCACCTCACCGTCTTCCCACGGCTGGCCCACGTCCTCTCTGCTCATCCGCGGGCGTCCGTCCGTCCGTCTCTCACCGGGAAGTGGTGGCCACATCTCGGGAGCGTCACAAGCTTCCGCCCGTCTGAGCATGGCCAGGACCAGCCTTCCAGGCCCTCCCCCACTGGAGCTCAGCGGAGCCGTGTGCGGTCCCTTCCCGGCTGTTCGGAACACTGTCAGGCCTTTCTTTCGGTCGTGAAGCCCCTCGCCCCTCGCCCCTCGCCCGCTCCCCACCCCCAGGCTTCTCACACTCTCCCTTCCGATTTGTGTCCGCTGTGCTGGAATCTCATTCACGTGAGTGTCAACCCGGGCCGCGCTCAGCAGCTAGGCCCACTGGGCACCCGTCTGCCCGAGCGGGAGAGGAGGGGCCTGTCCCGCACTCACCCGCGTGGCTGCGCCTTGAACGCCCACCCAGCGGGGGCCTCGGGTCCTGGCGCGAGGCTGCGGGAGGAGCTGGCCCTCCCGGCGGGCGGAGCCCAGCGCAGCGCTGATGGCGCTGCCATGGTGAGGGGAGCCCCCATTCTTTCCGCGAAGAGGGCCCCCAGGGCTGCTGGTTAGAAAGATGGGTATTTTTAGTCAACAGTGCCTCTCAACCCTGCATCGGAAGAAATCCTATTTTCAGCACCACGTATGTCTGAAGCATCAATTATTTTCACTTCCAAAATCAGTTGTGTTGCCACCACATTAAATCTTCTGTGAAATAACAGTAACTGCCAACACAGGGGCATTTGCTTAATTATCATCTTTTTATAAACGCACTATGCTTTAATTGATATTTTTTTCTGTTACTTAAGCCATTAATGATGTGTTTTTCTGGACTTGTCATAGGGCAGTTCTGCAAATAGTATCCTTTTGGAGTGATACTAAGTGGCATTTAAAAAGTGTTAATGCCGATAGCTGAGTTGTTCTGAGAGAGACAAAGCTGATTAAAAAAGAGAATGATCAGTTTTCACAGAGTCACATGGATTTAAAGCTGAATTGGTGCGAGTAAGGAACTATAGGAAATTAAAACAGCTCTGAAGTTTTTGCTTTAAGAAAATTGTTCTTTTGACGACTTTGGGTCAGCTGGGGTGACAGATTTTTATCCCCTTACGGTTAAGAGTGTTCTCTTTCCAGTGAAGAAACAAAGAGAAATATGCTCCAGGGGGACACGCCTGTATGAACTGAAGGCGTCTGCCCTCTGTTCCGGCCCTGAAGGGCTAACCCCCGTGGCAGTCTGGAGGCGGGACTTGGGGAGGAATTAGGGTGAGTGTGAGGTTGAGGCCCCACCACTGGGTCAGTCGGTGCCGGCAAGAGACCCCAGAGAGCAGGCATTGCCCCTGAAGGAGAAGGCGGTGTGAGCAGCAAAGAGCCGGTGCCTCCAGGGGAGACCCCCTGGCTCTTGGACATCCAGCCTCAGAGCTGTGGGAGATGAAGCCTGGTTTTCCAAGCCACCCAAGTCCTGGCATTTTGTTAAGGCAGCCCAAGCTGGCTGAGACAGACACGTTGGGAAGTTTGTCATTAAAATATGCCTCTTTCTCAGAGTTCTCCCATCTAGCCTTGGCTTCTGCATATCCATATAAATTTCAGAACTTTAAACACAATTTTATAACACAGGCAAGCACAAATCCTGATGGCATATTGATCGTTCATTGACTCTGCATATTTGTTTGGAAATAATCACTATCATTACAACATTGAATCTACTTCTATTTTTTTAATTTAATAAATAATGTTTTTTTTTGTTTGTTTTCTGATTAGTGGCCATGCACATATTTTGTAAATTTGTTTGAGATATTTAATGTCTTGTGGTGTCTTGTGATGCTGTTCTAAATTCTGTTTGCTTCCGGTTTATACCAATAAAACTTGTTTTAAAATGTTGACCTCATCACCAGCAACCTTACTAAATCCAAGTAGTTTAGATTTTTCAGATTTCCACAGCTAGCATATCTTGGTAGATGAGACAATGTGTTTTTCTGATCCAGTCATTATATCTTAATTCCTTGTATTGCGTCTTTAAGTTGTCTGGTTCCCAGGGACAGTGTGGTGACAGGGTGGTGGCCAGCCTGGTCTCATCAGCCTCACAGGAGAACTTCCGGTGCCTCCTGACCAGCACAATGTCCGCGAGAGACTTTGCTTATAGATGTTCTTTACCAGATCATGTGTTTTCTTCTATTTGCTTTTGGCTTAAAGTTTTTTCCCTTTCTTAGAATGAATGCCAACTTTTTATTAAATATTTCCTTCATCTTGGGGAAGATCATGTATACTTTCTCCACAGACCAAGTATCTAAAGGGACCCTCCTCCAAGGCAGGGCTTGAACTCCCAATTTTGTGCCAAATGGTGAAAAACTATTACTAAAAAATTGTCAAAATATTTGTCAGAGCAGAATTTTGAGAGACTGACACCAGTGAGCCTGTCAGAGTTTCCTTGGTGTCCTGCTCCCAGCCTCTGCCCTCCAGGGGCAGGGACCCCAGGGACCACCAGCCTGGCTCCTTCCTGGCCCGCTTTCTGCCCCACAGGGCCTCAAGGGTCTCGGAGGTTCTCTGATCTCTTTAATCATGTGGATATATATATACTTTTGGTCTAGTTTCCTTTTCTTCCCTCCTTCTGCCTTCTTTCCTTGCTTTTTCTCCTTGAGCCAAAATTTTAGAATCTTCTCGCTGAATATCTTCTCATTGCCTTTGGAAGAAACACAAACGTCATGACGGCCTTATATTTTGTGCCTTTTTCTCTTCCTTCCAGGCTCATTTCATGTACGTTTTCATTCTTTGCTACACTTGCATTTTACTTGTGAATTTACAAAGGACTGTAGAATTTCAAAGGATCTCATCATTGACCTAGAGAAGGCAAGAATTTATTTGATAAGGTGTCCTTTGAATAAATATAATTTTACTCATAAATTTATTCCACATGAACCAGCACTCATGACATTGTTATATTTAGCTCAGTATTTTAAAAAAGGAAAAAAAGAAAGAGTGAATTGTATTAGACTCAAATTTCAGTAAGTTCCAATTCTGTCATGCATTAATTTCTCATCCATAAAATTTACATAGTAGTGACTAAATCATAGTGTGTTTTGAGTTATAAACACGGAAAAATTTTTGAATGTGATTGATGTAAATATCTTAAAATGGGGGCATTTTAGAATTCTGTCTGAGCCTTAGTCAGCATGAAGGACAAAAGACTTCTCACTGATGCCTGGATCGCTGCAGAGGTTTGTGTCCACTGTGTCTGTACTGAGGAGTCCACTTGTGTGCTGTGCAAGGCAGGGGTGAAGCCGGAGGCCGCAGTGAGCTTCAGAACTTGTGGTGTCAGCCTGCTGGCGTGAAGCTGGGGTTGCTGGCATGAAGCTGGGGGCTCGCTCACTGCTTCCCCGAAACTCAGGGCTGCTGCTGTTCCCACCTGCACTGGAGGATCAGGAAACCAAATCAACACAGCAAGAAGATCAGAGAGCAAAGATGTCTTCATTTGGGTAAATGCAGACTTTACCATGAACTCTTTTTTTCTTTGTTTTTACTTCTGGGGGAAGTTGTACAATTAAAGAAACAAACTCCTTGGCCAAATGTTTGAAAAACGCAGTGGCTCACCTTAGATATTTTTATGTTCACAATTAACAGGCCGTTTGGGGTGAGCAGAAGCCTCCTGGGTTGAGAACTGGCTTCTGGGGCCCGGCCCCCATCGACATGAGCACCACCGCTGAGGAGCAGACGGTCTGCAGCTTAACTGGTTCCTGTGACCTGCATTTCAGTTTCTGGATATTTGCAGCTTAACTCAGTCGAAACTCAGGCCATGAGACTCCGCAGCTCAGGGCCCTTTTGTCTTTTATTTGTTCAGGCTGTGGCCTGAGCGCCGGGGTGAACAGGTCCAGGACAGGATAGAAGCCTTCCCTGCTGCAGGGCTGGGACCTTGGCCTGAGGAACGACCCAGGAAGACCACCTGCAGGGGGTCGGGCCCCAGTGCAAGGCCCTGGCGGGCAGGGCAAGGCCTTTTCTGCCTCCTGACCTTGACTGTGTCCGTCCAGTGACCACGGCCGCCGATCGCTGGCACACACCCACTGCCAGCTTGGGACGGACCGGGGTGCAGGCACCGACGCCCAGCCCCAGAGCGGCAAGGGTGTCCTGGCCCCTGCGAGTCCTCTAGGGCCAAGACTGTATCTGCCCGGTCCCTGCGCCCATTACTGTCGGCTGGTGGGGGCTGATGTGTAAGCCTGCAGACTCATTTGTAGAAACGGGCTTGAATTCTAAGCCCTGATTCTAAACCATGTCTTACAGCAGGTGGACAGGTGTCCAGGGTCTGATGCTGAGGCTGGACCCCAGCATCACTGAGCTCCACC
>CM035299.1:342121-382839 GCA_020226075.1 Hydropotes inermis
CTGGAGAAGGCAATGGCACCCCACTCCAGTACTCTTGCCTGGAAAATCCCATGGGCAGAGGAGCCTGGTAGCCTGCAGTCCATGGGGTCACGAAGAGTTGGACATGATTGAGCGACTTCACTTTTACTTTTCACTTTCATGCATTGGAAAAGGAAATGGCAGCTCAGTCCAGTGTTGTTGCCTGGAGAATCCCAGGGATGGTGGAGCCTGGTAGGCTGACATCTATGGGGTCGTACAGAGTCAGACATGACTGAAGTGACTTGGCAGCATATATATATATATACATATATATGTGTGTATATATATATATCTCCACTTATAGCTGATTCACATTGTCATATGGCAGAAACTAATACAACACTGTAAAGTAATAATCCTCTGATTTAAAAGAAAAGGAAAACCCCTCAGTATAATCCTCAGTCCAAAGCAGGAGCCAAGCAAGGGGTGTCATAACTACCTTCCCACTGCTGTTAATGACCTTCCTCGGCATGAACCCCTTCTGGTGGCCGGCGGTGGCCGCCTTTGCTCTTTCTCATCAGGAGCTCAGGTCGAGCCTGAAAGGGGCACTGTGGTCCTGGCACCGTGGTGTGGGGCTCTGGGCAACGTCTCGCCTTCCCATCTGAGAAACAGTAAGGTCAACACCCACCTGAAGGACCAACTTTGGACTAAATGCAATGACAATGATGTGGTTCCCAACACACGGTAGTCATTTGATGATAGACACTAGAATTTTCCCTCTTTTCCTACACTTGTAGGAACATTTTTATAATTCAAATACAGAAATAGGAGCAGGAGATTCAAATACAGAAATAGGAGCAGACACACTCAGTGTTCTACTAGGGTCTTTGAGCCAGGGGTGTGGACATGAAGCAGGACCCTGAGTCACAGGGGTCAGACCGTCTTAGCCTGCACCTGCCCCTGGCATCCAGGCTTGAAAGACCTTGGGGAACAACAGATGACTGCTGACCATCAATAAGGTAATCAGAGCTGTAGGGCTTGTGACCTTTATAACTTCACGAACGACCCATGAACGAACGCTGGTGCCACCTAAAATAACACCGCACCATGCTTCCTATCCACGCAGCCTGGAAGTTCTGGGAACAGTGGTGAAGGGATTTCCCTGAAAGTGCTCGGAAAGCAGAAAGCAAATACGTCTCTGATCAAAAATATGATTTATCAGTTTGAGTTAAAATTTGAGTTCAGACAAAACTAATCAGCTTTAAGCATGGAGCAAACAGCAAGTCATGGGGCACTGGGCGGGTCTGTGTGTGAGCCTTGCATAGTCAGACCGGCAAAGCTCCCTGGGCTCCTCATATACCTGGGGAGCCAGACCAAGGAGGGGCTCTGGGGGGGAGGTCTCTCCCAGCCCCGCTTCCAGCACAGCAGTCGAGAGGGGCCGGGCCAAGAGCCCGCATCCTCTCCAGGCAGCCCTGGTACACCCAGGATGCAGGCTGTCTTCTCCATCACCCCTGCCTCTTTCTGCAGAGGGCTGAGTTCTCCAGGAGCCCCGATGAGCAAGCAGCCCAAGTTCACAGCCGAGCAAGGACAGGTGGGCGCCATGCCACCTCCTCCCCAAGGCCCACCTGCCCAACCTCCCTACAGGGGCCACAGGTCACGTGTGATCCAGAACGGCTAGAGGGCGTTGCAGGTTTTGGTGAAATCGAGTCTTGAGATGACAGCTGGAGAGAAGGATCTGATTAGTAGCAGAGCTGGTCTTCAGGCTGGGGTCTTCTGTGTCAGACCCTGAGCCGCTGCTGCTCAAGCCTGGCTGCCCCTAGTCCATCAGGAGCTTTAGAAGCACACCAGTGATGGGGCCAAACCCAGAGAACCCAAGTCAGACTCCTCCTCACGCTCGTACTGCGAGGGTGTCGCCATGAAGGGTCTACAGAACTGAGCTCTTGAGCTTGGAAGGTGGTTTCAGGAGAAGAGACCTTCATGCACAGTGAGCCAGCATCCACGTCCCTGTGGCCAACTCCAGGCTCTGTAGCCAAGATCCGCCTCCCTGCCATGTCAGCCGACTCAACCACCAGGATTCCAGGAGTACAGAGTGTGTGGGCTAGGATTTCAATGTGTGAGTTTTGAGAAGGGAAAAGGCAGCCCCTGACAGCCAGGAGCTGGCCTGGCAAGGTCTCGGGTTCTCCTGTTAACACCAGGGAGGAATCGCGGTAGAAACAGGAGCCCACGGTGGTCACGCCTGAACAGACAGAGCCTGAACCTTGTCCAGAGCACAAAGCTGCAAACGCTCCCTCCCGGCCGGTGTGAGGGACAGCTACACGGCGTTCTTGGCTCAGCCCCCCTCCTACTGAGCCTTGTTGGGAACCCCCAGTCATAAAACCGACCACGTCCCCGAGCCTCCAGCCCAGACAGAGCCCGCTTCCTCGGACTCCCCCCAGATGACTGAAAACCAGCAAAAGCTGATGGGCCCCTCCTAACACCCTCTGTTGTGTGTCTATGCCACCATCTGAACCCCACTTGTTCAGACTCAAGTGGTCTTGGGGGCATTTGGCATCAACAGTGCAGTGACACTGACATGTCCTGTGTTTTGGTACAGAACAGCCCAGGACAGAATGTGACGCAGACAAGTGTAGCTCATGGATTAGAGGGAAAAACGACACAGCTTATGGAAGATGGTTACTGGTCAAGCGAGATGCTAGAGCGTTTTTCGCTTTGCTGCAGAGCGCAGGTAGACAGTCTCCTTGGGATCTCCAGCATCTCCCAGGGTGGTCCTGCCTGACTGAGCAGGGATGGTGCCAGCTTGCAAGAGACGAAAAGCGAAAGCATGAAATATTAACTCTGTCCAGAAATGTTGCCAGAGGCACGTTCTGGTCCTTGACGTGACCAGTACCACATGTGGACACGTCACGGACCCAGGGTTCAGCCCCCAGGAGGACTGCTGTCCAGAGCTCCTGGTCCACTCTCAGGGTAGTCCTGGCAGGAGGGTGGGTTGGCGCTGCCAGGCTGAGCTGAGCTGGGCCACATCTGGCTCTAGGAGGGCGTATGACCATGGATGGCAGGCAGCAAGCAAAACCCGCTGTTGCTACAGATGGCAAGAGGGCCCCCAGCATCCCCCGCTCTCCCTCAATGCGTGTGGAAGCTCCAGGGGCCCAGCCCACACTCATTCTCAGCAGTCACGCTGGCCCCTGGTGTGAGGGAGTCCCAGCATCTCACAGAATGACGTAGACTTTGGAACTGGAGTTCTGGAAGCCAGGCTGCTCTTCCAAAGTGGGCTGTTGGGCCCACTTCATCATGGAGGTTCTACCGTGTGGCAGGCATGCTGCAGGCTGCATTTGGAAGGGTACCTTGTACATTAAATTTCCTGGGTGGTCATTGTTTTCCCAAGTTCAGCTTTATCCAACTTCAGTGTAAGACTGTGAGGAAAAAAACAGTATGTCAGTGATGAATCTGAAGGACAAAATTAAGCTTTGAAAATGTTAAATGCAGATTTTGCAAAAAACAAAATCTAGCTTATGAAGTGCCATGTTTTTATGATCATAAAGCTTTGGATGAAATGCAGCTGCATTTTAAAAACTTTTGCTGCCTACATTGTCACTCATGTAATGGACAGCAATTAAATTATATGTTGAACTCAATTGCTTCCAAAGGAAATAGTTTTCTAATTATTGAAGCCATCTTTTGATGATACTGGAAATTAAATCTTTTCAATTTCTTGTAAATGAGAGTTTTTTTAAAAATAGAATTCTTGCTGAGTTTATGGAATCTTGCTCTTTTCCACTGATTTTTTTAACATTTCTTTCAAAATCTCCCAAGTTTTCAGTGTGAGATGTGGGGAAGAGCATGCACTATAGGGTGACCCAGATGGTGGGAAAAGGTTGTGGTCCAGGTGAGGGCGGGTGTACAGGGTAACCCGGGCATCCACGTCAGCTCTGGCTGCTGCACAGAAGCCCAGTGGCAGATGGTCAACACAACAAACACAGGTTCCTCACATTCTGAAGGCTGGACGTCCGAGATCAAAATGCCAGCAGATCTGATGTCTGATGAGAACCCACTTCCTGGTTCACAGATGGTATCTCCTCACTGCATCCTCACCTGGAGGAAGGGGTCCCTTATACAAGGGCAGGAATCCTGTCATGAGGCTACAACCTTGTGACCTCCTTGCCTTCCAAAGGCCCAAGACCTTTCAGTTCATAGTAGCAAGCAAATGGGACTCTTAACTAAATGCAGAGGGAGAAGTAAAAGAGCTCAGGGATGATCAAAGAAATGTCTTAGGAGAATCACGGATGATCTAAGCACAAACTGAGACCAGTTTCCTGGAAGTTCTCACGCAAATGACACGTGGACTAGATGAGGGACGGCGACCCAACGTGTCTGTGTATGTTAACTTGTGGCAGAGTCGAACGTATGTTCATTCAGCATTTCTTGAATGTACAGCATTTTTACACTGAGATGCTTGGATACAGAGATGAAGGGCATCTTTCCCGTTTTGAGACCTGTCAGTCCATGGCAGACAGAAGAATTAACAGCTAACCCTCACACAGTGAGAAACGTGGAGCTCTGGCTTTGCAGGTAAAGACCACGCGAGCTGGCAGGGCTCACACAACTGTCGTCTTCGGGATCTGCTTTGAACGGCAGTGAAGAGAGGCCTGTGATTCCACAGAAAAGGGCAGAGGAAGGAGGCAGCCCCGCATCCGGGCGTGCGGGACCTTCTCTCCTGAAGACACACAGTGGCCCTGTGCCCATGGCCCTGCGGCCACACTCCCCTGCCCTCCCGCTCCTCAGAGTCTGCCAGCAGGAACAGCAGAGCCACCCCGGGCGCCATGCAGTGTCGCCACCGCTGCAGTGTCTGCACGCACCCTCTGTGCTGCCGCCCTGGCCTGCTGCATCCTGCCTCCTCATCCTGTCCTTACAGAAGTCCAGTGGGTGTTGAAGGGCCCATCCCAGCGCCTCTGCACACAGGCTGTTGCTTCCCATGTCAGGGACCCTGGGAGGCGCAGACCCGACCTGCTGCCAGACTGACTTAGTGGCCACTCTCCTGCCCCATGAGGGTCTGCATCCACTCCATCCACTCCGTGGAGCTTCACGTCCATCCTGGAGACACTGAAGTCTAGGGCCCCCCTAGTACATATATCTTTTGATGGTTTACTGTATGCTTTCGTTGCATTTTTTAAAGTTTAGAGGATTTTTCAAGTTCAGATATATGATGAGTTATATTTTTTCCAGACTTTAGTCATTTTTAAAATCTTTACTTTTTAGTAATCTGGAGAAGGCAATGGCACCCTACTCCAGTACTCTTGCCTGGAAAATCCTGTGGATGGAGGAGCCTGGTAGGCTGCAGTCCATGGGGTCACTAAGAGTCGGACAAGACTAAGGGACGTCACTCACTTTTTTTAGTAATCTGATTTCTATTCCTCTTTGTATTGTGAGATGGTTGTCTAAGTGGATTTTACCATGACACTACTTATTAAAAAAAAATCTCATCAATCTGGAATGTTTTCATGGATTTCTTAGTGAGGAACAGCAGGAGGCTGGCACGGCAGCTACTCCCTGTGGTTCCTGGGTCACCATCTATGGGAATAAAAGTGGAGGATAAATGGAACACAGGTTCCACATTACTGTCAAACACCCAAATGGTCTGCACGAGGTTTCCAGGCATGTAATCATGTCTTGATTAAATATAAATTCCTGAACTTATGGCTAAAGTTGTTATCTTGAGGCTGAGAGTGTATAACATGGTAAAAATCTTATGGAAAATTGGCATAGTGCTTACAGGTTTGCTTACCATCTATTAAAAATATGATAGACCTGCTGTACTACAACAGGGCTGTATTGCTACAAAACTAGGTTGTCAATAAAACCAGTATATATCTTGGCTTGAAACTGAAAACAGAAATCAGTGGGATTCATATGTATATACATGCTGACCTTAATTAACAGATCTGTTTGTTATAAATACAAGTCTAACACAAATGGACTTGATTGAGGGCCCTTGAGGCAAGCTTGGGATCTGAGTGCTGTGTGTGTTTCAGACCCCAAGCTCCCCAAGGAAGTGTGACCGGCACCTACCACAGCTGAAAGCGCTAATCGACGTTGTCAGCAGGCTTCTCTAACCCTCTTCCTGGGGATCTAAGCATGATCAATGATCGTGTTGCTTTGGGAAAACAGTCTGCTCTCAGACCTTGAAATTATGTTCCCGGGGACGCTCGTTTCCGCAGCAGGCAGCATCTGTTTTTTATTGGGGTCTTGCCTCTTCCTAATTGTGCAGCTGGTTTGAGAGAGAAAAAGCCTGTCATGTAATCTGGGATCAAGGGTGAGCAGCAAACTCACTTTGGTCTCAAGGACAGGCAAGTTCTAAGACGCAGATCACCACCTCCCCACTCCCCAAAGCCACTGAGCCACGTGCACTCTGAAGCTGGTCATTTATTTATTAAACACCTTCAGGGAGTGGGGAGGCCCTGCAGGCAAGGCTAGTTGCAAGCGGGGGCATCTACACCCTGTTTCTAGGGGTGCAGTTAGGACAGATGTACTGGTGTTTACACACCTCTTTCTCTGAGCTCTGGCACATACATGTCAGATGTGTGCTTTCTGAACAGAGATGTCAGCCTCCAACCCCCATCTTTTCAGGGTCTCACCCACCACTTCAGGTGTGAGGTCCTTCCATTACTAATGAAATTGCCTGGGAATAAAAAGTAAGCTCACACTGTGACAGGCCTTAGGAAGGAGAATTTTTTCATGTTTCCTTCATCTGTCATTTTTAGTTTATTTGACATATACTTTATACTCATTATGCACAACTTACGGGATAGGTTAGTACTTCGAACACTTTAAAACCAAAATTTCTTTTTAATCGCATGTAAAATGCTTCATTGCACTTTTTCCTGTTTGTGGTGGTATTTTTAAGAGCACAAAGCTGTGTGCACAAGACAGTGATAGCAGAGAAGGGGCTTAGCGTCCGGCCTCCAGATCTCCTGCCTGCGAAGAGAGGACGCAGGCGGGTGGCAAGCCCCAGCAGCACCCCTGAGACCCGCACACAGGTCCACGCAGCTCTGTGGCCTCTGTGTCCTCACCAGTGGTGGTGCTGGTGGCTATTGTTGCCATTTTTAGTGAACTCACGATGGCTGTGTCAGCACCCTGCAATGGCACCAAGCCTCTTCCTCTGCAGTGACATTGTGTCCCCCTTGTGGACACCCACCCACTTCCCAAGCCCCATGGCCTCTGGGTGGTGCCTGGTTTTAGCTCTAGAGGTCGTCTGAGCACCTGTGTCAGGCCCTGGCCTCACAAGCTGCTCAGTTCTCCCTGGGGATCCTGGAGAGGTTAAGGGAAAGCTAATATTTATGTCCTAAATAACAACTTTGCTACAAAGAAGCAAACTTCTCAGCTGCCTGACACACAAATGAGTTCCAACATGGAACCTTCCTGTGAGGTGCCAGAAGTAAGGGGCTCCCGGGCCCCTGATGTGTTTTGTACACATGGGAAGAAGAGGCTGTTTTACCCACACCTCTGTTTCTATAAATATTCCCCCCTTTTTTCTTTTTGGGGAGAGGGAAGCAGATGATGGTGTGATTCACGACCAGCTGCAAACTCTCTGAGCATCTTGTTTTAAAAGGCACAGCCGCAATCCAAGGGTTTGGCTTTACATGGTCTCTTCAGAGGCATGAGACTTTGCACAAAACTGTTTTTTCTCTGATAAACATCTGCATTTGTGGACAGGCTGTGAAAAGACAGCCACTTCTCCCACCGCTCGGCGGCGAAGCCCTATCTTGAATCCGAGGCTCTGATACGAATCCCGCATGAGTGTTTTCTAGCTTTGTGATTTTGAGCAAGTTGGTAACCCTGTGAATTTCAGTCCCTACATTTGTTAAACAGGATTACAATGTGTACCTCTCAGAGTCTTTTCAGTGAGGATTAAGAATGCCTGTTAAGCATTTAAAATAAAGTAGGGGTGCTCACTGACCAATGCCTTCCCTCTGCTTTGCTTGTAAATGGAATCTCTTGACAGAGAATTCAGACAAAAGTAGACTGTTTAATGAAACTTTCTATGTTGAAAACTGTAAGACTATAGCAGAACAGAGGCAGATCCGGGGTGTGTCCCCAAGGCTGGGCTCCGGCATTCAGAAGAGCCTCGCTGACCCTTGGTGAAGCCCCTCCACACTCCCCAGGGCTACCGGCCAATTGCTCACACCGTGGGACTGAGGAACCATCCGGTCCCAGTATGAGTCTCAGCTGATGCCACCTCCCTCCTGTGTATTCATGGGGAAACTAGAGCAGAAGCTGGTCTGAAGGAGGGGAAAATGGAGGCCGACGTGCAAGGAGCAGGCAGCCTCTGAGTCTCCGATGAAGCCATTTCTCAACATCGCTCCACTCACCATCTTCTGTGAAACTAGCTGATGCTCTCAGGGGGCTCACGTCTGTCACCTGGCAGAGGGGAGCCTGTGAACAGGGTCAAGTCTCATGCATTTGTTTATTTTCTTAACGAACTCCTACTGCACATTAAATAAGGTGCCCGCCTTCAGGAACCGAGGAAGCAGGCAGTCAGGCTTGGAGCCCGTGTGGCAGGTCCCGAGCGTGTTCTCTGTTGTGTGGCTTCCCGGCTCCTCCTGATGCGTCCCTCCCCGCAGCCTGCTGTGATCAGTGACCAGGCTTCCTGGGTTTTCTGTCTCCACAGATGCACTCATGTCCAATGTGGCTCTCCACCGGGGTCTTCCCTCTCCGCATCTGACCTAAGTGCCTTCCTAAGTGGAGAACTGGACGCCGAGTCTCTTCACAGCTCCCCTCTGTCTGCAGGGTCAAGTTTACACTACCCAGCTTGCATTTCTCTTCTTCCATATGTGCTCACACATCTTCACATTCTCCAAACGTGTCACGTGATTTCACGTAAGTCTGTCTTCACAAACGCTGCCCATTTCTACGCATGTGACTGATGCAGCCACGTTCTCTCTCCTTTAGGGCGGCTCTCAGATCGACTCTCAGCCACGGTCGCTCAGCCCTGGCTCTGGACAGGGCCCTTCCCATGGCGCAGTGCCTCATTTGTCTGTCTGGTTGGCAGGGATTCTCATCACTGTTCTCTGGCCTCAGTTGTGAGAATCTTACAAGGCAGCCGGGCGAAGTTTCCCATACTTTTCTTCTTTGTAGAGTTAATCTCATTAAACGAATGAATCGGTGTTGCTGGTAATAAGAGACGTGTGTCCTAAGGCAGAGAGGGCTACAGAGAGCGCGGAGCTGGGGTGGGGGAAAGCCAGCAGGAGAAAGTCAGAAAATGGAGCAGAAGAGGACAGATTCCGGGCACGTCCAAGCCGCCGGGTACGTAACACAAACGTCTCAGCAAATCTTACAGGAAAAGAGCAGATACAGTGAGTAATTCTGGCAGAACAGGCCTTTGTTCACACCCGGCTCTTCAGCCTTAGTATTAATAGTCTTAATAGTGTTTAGAACTTTATACCATGAACGTGCGGTGCCAGAAAAGCATATGATGTGTTTTCAAATCAAGACAGGTCCTGTGTCGAAGAGACAGCCCATCCTGGAGGGTGGCAGGGTTGCACACGGCACCCCTGGGGCTCAGTCTGTGGGGCCGTGGAGACCTGCCACACCGAGATTTGGGGGAGGGCAGCGAGGACTCAGGGCACCGCTCAGCCCCAGGCCCTAGGGACTTGGCGGGAACCCTCTCCCTCACTCTCGAAGCTGACACCGGAAATGGCTCCTCTGGGCAGGTCACTTCCGGTTCTGCGGCTGCGGCGGCCTCTCCCCGACCCCTTCCGGAACCGGCTACTGTGGAAGCCGCGCTTCCGTCTGCCTACTCACCAAGAGGGCACGAGGAGGAGACGGACACGGACCGCGCCGTCAGTTCCCCTAGGTGCCGTTACAAACAGCGTACTTGGCCAGAAATAAGTGAAGATACACAGATTTGGGGGACCCTACGAGTGCTGACACTGGAGGTGCCCCGCCTCAGAGAAACTGGGCCTGTGAGGCTGCTTTATACAGGATCCTGGGGTACCGCACGCGTTGTAGAGTGGGAGCGGGAAACAAAGTGTTGGCATATTTGCAAAAGGGTCCTCAGGACCAAGGGCTTTGGAGGATGGCAGGGGAGCTGGATTAAAGAGAAGGAAGCCGTCAGCAAAGAAGTCCAGAGGCACGTGCCTAGGAACTCCGGGGTGATTCACAAAAGCGAGAACAAGCCTCTGGAGAATTAACTGAACTTCTGAGTTTTAAACCCCCAATTCTTTTTTAAAATTAGTTGTTTTAATGGGAGGCTAATTTACAATGTTTGTAGTGGTTGATGAAACTGGAGCCTATTAAACCCCCAGTTCTTATGAATAGGTCTAGTCCTTTTTGTAGAAATCACACCGAACCAGAACGCATTATAACTTTCAGCCTTATATTTCCATTTGGATGTTAAATTCCTGTTGAATTTAACTGCTTATATTAAAACAGGTAAGAGTTCGCATCCTCTCCAGGGTTCCTGGGAGCCTGCCTGGAACGTCTCCTTAGAGACTGATGCAAACCCTGAGCCTGGACTCGCAAGTCTTGCTTTTGAACCTGAAAATGCTGCTCAACTTGAAAGTAAAAGTCCTCAAGTGCAGCCTCACACACAGCTCTGAGGACCTGTGTACCTAGGTACCTGTAAAGTCACGTTCCAGATGTGTCCCTTCCATGAATGGCAACATGCTGGGGAATTAGCCTCTTGAAACAGAATTAGTGTAAAACAAAGTCAATTCAGTGTGAAACAAAACTCACAAAACCAGAGAAAATTGAGAATGTTTGCCCAGGGGCTTCCCTGCACAGGGAACGCGGCTAAATGTGGTTTAAGTGCTTTTGGTGTCTCCATTCCTTGGAGAAGTGGGGCTCAGGAAGGAGAGGCTCTCCTCGACAAACAGACATGCTGTTCTCTCTCATTGCTTTCATCTGATTGGAAGTTGTAACAGTTTGTTTGCCTATTCATACTCTATTTAATAAATTGCAAAATACTTATTGAGTAAGATATTCCTTTGTAGCTCAGTTGGTGAAGAATCTGCCTATAATGCAGGAGACAGATGTTCGGTTCCTGGGTTGGGAAGATCCGCTGGAGAAGGGATAGGCCACCCACTCCAGTATTCTTGGTCTTCCCTTGTGGCTCAGCTGGTAAAGAATCCTCCTGCAATGTGGGAGACCTGGGTTCAACCCCTGGGTGGGAAGATCCCTTGGAGAAGGGACAGGCTACCCACTCCAGTATTCTGGCCTGGAGAATTCCATGGAATATAGTGAAGGATGCAGACCTTTCACATCAGAAATGTGGTGTCACGTGTTCACATGGAGGGTGTCAACTTACTCTGGAAGGGGCTAGGACTGCCCCTTTGTATGCTTCCTGATGGTGGGCAGGCTAGCATTGCCTCTTTTCTCTTGAAGTGCTTGGTGTACTCAAATTATGTCCTCCAATGGCTTCCTTCCTTCCTGTCTGTGTGGAGTAATGACTTCCTTCCTTCCTGTCTGTGTGGATTAAGCTGGACGCCCAGGAGGTATTGTTCACAGGCTTATCTACAACTGTTAGCATCTTCCCAGCTAAAAGCAAACTGCCTTTTGAGGATCAGTCCCCACTTGTCCTGAAGCTAAGGGTTCCTGTGTGTAGTTAACCTCTCAACAGCCCCTACCTGGCAGAGACTAGGGTTTCCTTGGACGTTTGTCATGTTAGGAGCTCAGCATGCTCTAGGCTTTCCTGGTCCTGATTAAGTTCTGTATTGACCTCAGTGGGAGTTGTGTCTGTTTTCTTGCAATATTTATATATTGGCCTTCACACTACTGCTGGAACTACAAAATGGCATCTCATTGTCTCTAAGACCAAGAGAGACCTGCACACTCTCCCATCTCGTCCGAGGTTCTCAGATGACCCTGGAGAGCTGGGAAAGCCTCTGGTCTCCACCTCCTCCACTGACCTGGGAAGCTCCTCACAAAAGAGGAGAATGATCATTCCCAAATTTCTGATTGCAAGAGCGTAACATTCTAGAAAATAAAGGACATGACATATTAGAATAGTCCAATCGCTGAGACACTTCCAAACTTCTGTGGCTCAACAACTGAGGATGTATTTTTCAGGCATCTGGGACCTTCCCCCCAGGGTTCAGGGTCTCTGTGGGCAGCAGGAACCGGGGGCAGGGGTAGAGTAGGTGGGCTTACAGATTGGGGCTCCAGACCTTGAGCTGTAAGTGTCCCTCCCCCCCACCCTCTGACCAGAGCTGGGCCAGGGGGCTACCCTGCACAGCGGGCTGGGTCTGGGGTACCCTGGCACCCAGGAGGCAGGCCGATGGCTTAAGGGTGGCTGCTGTCCTCTGCACAGGACAGCACTCATTTCCCCTTCTTGAGTCCACAGGCCCCACCATCCAGGGGAGATGAAATGGGAACTGTGCACAAGGTCTGCGGCAACGCGGCTGGTCTCTATGGTGAAATAGCCCGGCCTTGCATTCCCTGTGATGAGGGTGGCCTTGGCTAAAGTCTGTCTAGCAAGCAAGTTCAATCCCCATCCATCACCTGTAATGCCACTTCCAGCCTTTTCCCTTTCCTTTAAGAATCACTTCTCTCCTTCCCCACCTTCCAGTGCCAGGAATGGTTTCCTCCTATTGAGCTGAGTTGTCCGCAGAAGCATTTTGCTTTGCCTGGGTTTCTACCTGCTGCCCCTCAATTCTAGCTTATTGCTAAGAAGCTGAACTCAGGTGTGGAGTATACACTTTTGTTTGAAAACTAGACCTTAATATCTGGCAACAAGCTGATGCTGCTAAGTCGCCTCAGTCATGTCCAACTCTGTGTGACCCCATAGACAGCAGCCCACCAGCCTCCTCTGTCCCTGGGATTCTCCAAGCAAGAACACTGGAGTGGGTTGCTGTTTCTCCTTAGAACATCTCTTGGAGGCAGCTTTTAGCAGACGAGGAAGGATAATTGAAATCCCTGGATAGGTTGACCAGGCTGGAGTTGACCTGAAGTCAGGCTGAGCATTCTGGTGATGTTTGCAGGTCTCCTTCGAGGCATCCTGATAACAGTCGTCTGCCTTCTGCTTGACTGTATCATGGACATTAAGTTGCAGGGGTCAGCTCTGTAAACTATAAATCTGTTATAAATCAAGTATACTACAATACAAAACAGGGAAAAGAAAACAACTGTGAAGTAAAGGAACAGGGCATCACAATATCAAACATCAAAAATGTTTCAAATCACATGCTGATGGAAGTTTTCTAAACAGCAGACCATAAACAGAGGTCCAAGTTGTGAGTGGAATGGCGTCAGTTGAGACACAGAGGGAGCAGAGGAGGGGATGGGGTAAACAGGAAACCGGAAGCAGGACCGACTCCAGACCTTGGGCTACAGGCACCAGAGAGGCAGTGCTTCCCTGGTTTCTATTTCTAGCATTTGAGGTGCAGTCACTCTAATAACCAAAGCATGCTTGTGGGGAAGGGAACATTGTGTTTCATGATTGAGTCCATGTTTGAGTAGCATGGTCTGTGTTTACCTGCCAGCATACTGATGATCTGTAGGAGTAATGGGTTCCAGGAAAAAGCAAACCCTCAGTGTTGGTGCCGTGAACTGAGTCCTGCTCGCCGCCTGCTTCTCCTCGTGGAGGGGAGGCAGGAGGACACGTCTCTCTGCTTGGTGCACTTCCTTCCGCCGTGGCTCTAAGTACACACACCTCCCTTCATTTATCATTTCTTCCAAAAGTCACCTCGAGGCTCCTCTGTTAGAGATGGCAGAGGCGAAGGTGACCGAGCTCAGCACAAAGTGACAGAAGGATACAAGGGGGCTTCCTGGGAGGCCCTGCCGCCCAGGGCTGACCCCTCCCAACACAGTCTAAAACCCTGGGGAAACAAGAGAAGCCACATTCACTACGTGGGAGACAGTGTGTTAGGCGGGCTGTGTCATGTTTAACAGGAAGCCTCATTAAGTGAAAACCCACACGGCATGGGGTTGCTGGTGATCACGCAGGCTTTGACTCATGGACAGTAGCCTCAGTTTCATACTGAGTCTCCAGACCTGGGAGGACGAGACCAGGGAGGGGAGGGGGCGAGGTCCTCAGGGTGCAGGTCCCACCACGCAGCTCTCACCTGCGGAAGGGGTGCGGGGCCTGGGATGGCCCTGGTAGGCAGAGTCAGGTCTTAGAGGTGACAGACTGTCTGCCTCCCACATACAGAGCTGAAATAATGCCCTGATAGTTATTTGGGGGGGGGGGGGGAATCCCTTTATCTTCAAGATATGTATGTTTAAGTTGAGTTCTGTTCCTGAAAACTGAAATTATTCCTAAGTAATTCAAGAGGTGTGAGTGCTACCTGCTCAGCCACGGCAGTCATGTCCTACCTTTTGCAGTCCTATGGACTACAGTCTGTCAGGCTTCTTGTCCATGGGATGCTCCAGGCAAGGATACTGGAGTGGGTTGCCATGCCCTCCTCCAGGGGATCTTCCCAACCCAAGGATCAAATGTGCGGTGTATTACATAAAAAATATAAATAAAAAAGTATAAAAAACAAAAAGTATAAAAATGTTCTTTTAATCTAAAAGTATACAACAATTTTAATAAGCATATATATATATATATGTGGAATCTACTCAGCCAGTGTAGGATGGTGGAATAGAAGGATGTGTGCTCATCTTCTCCTGCAAGAACTCCAAAATTACAACTAGCTGCTGATAATCCATCTACAGGAGAATGTTGGGTCTCATCAAAAAAAGACACCCCATGTCCAACGGCAAAGGAGAAGCCTGAGCAAGATGGCAGGAGGGGTGAAATTGCATTTAGAATCAAACCCCACAACTGCCAGAGAGGCTTGCAGGGCTCAAATAAACCCTTGTGTACACCAGGGCCCAGAGACCCCACGGAGACTGAGCCAGACCTGTGTTTGAGTCTCCTGTGGAGGTACAGGTCAGCAGTGGCCTGCCACAGGGGCAGGGGCTCTGGCTGTAGCAGACTTGGGTGTGGCATAAGCCCTCTTGGAGGAGGTCACCATTAGCCCCACCATAGAGCTGCCGAGTAGACAACCTACAAACTGCAGAACAATTACACCAAAGAATTTCTCCCACTGTTAAGAAAGTTCTAGGACCCACAACAGATTTTCCAACCTGAGGACCTGGCAAAGGGACTGAGAACCCCCAGAGAATTTGACTTTGGCAGCCAGTGGGATTTGATTACAGAACTTACACAGGACTGGGGAAACAGACTCTAGGAGGGCACAAACAGAACCTTGTGCACACCAGGACCCAGGAGAAAGGAGCAGTGACCTGTCAAAAGACTGACCCAGACTTGCCCGTGAGTGTCCAGGAGGCTCTGGTGGAGGCATGGGTTGGCAGTGGCCTGCTGCAGGGCTGGGGGCACTGAGTGCAGTAGTGTGCATGGGACCTTTTGAAGGAGGTCACCATCATCTTCATCTTCACCTCCACCATAGTTTGAGTCTCAGGTCAAACAACAGGGAGGGAACACAACCCCACCCATCAACAGAAAATTGGATTAAAGATGTATTGGGCATAGCCCACCCATCAGAACAAGACCCAGTTTCCCCCACAGTCAGTCTCTCCCATCAGGAAGCTTCCATAAGCATCTTACCTTATCTATCAGAATGAAAACCACAATCATAGAAAATTAATCAAACTGATCACAGGGACCACAGCATTGTCTAACTCAGTGAAACTGTGAGCCATGCAGCATAGGGCCACCCAAGACAGATGGATCATAGTGGAGAGGTCTGACAAAGCGTGATCCACTGGGGAAGGGAATGACAAACCACTTCAGTATTCTTGCCTTGAGAACCCCATGAACAGTATGAAAAGGCAAAGGATAGGATACTGAAAGATGAACTCCCCAGGTTGGTAGGTGCCCAATATGCTGCTGGAGATCAGTGGAGAAATAACTCCAGAAAGAATGAAGAGATGGAGCCAAAGCAAAAACAACACCCAGTTGTGGTTGTGACTGCTGATGAAAGCAAGGTTCAATGCTGTAAGGAGCAGTATAGCATAGAAACCTGGCATGTTAGGCCCATGAATCAAGGTAAGTTGGAAGTGGTCAAATGGGAGATGGTAAGAGTGAACATTGACATTTTAGGAGTCAGTGAGCTAAAATGGACTTGAACGGGTGAATTTAATTCAGATGACCATTATATCTACTACTGTGGGCAAGAATCCCTTAGAAGAAATGGAGTAGCCCTCATAGTCAACAAAAGAGTCCAAAATGCAGTGCTTGGGTGTGATCTCAAAAATGACAAAATGATCTCAGCTTGTTTCTAAGGCAAACCATTCAGTATTACAGTAATCCGAGTATATGCCTCAAACAGTAATGCTGAAGAGGCTGAAGTTGAATGGTTCTATGAAGACCTACAAGACCTTTTAGAACTAACACCCCAAAAAGATGTCCTTTTAATTATAGGGGACTGGAATGTAAAAGTAGGAAGTCAAGGGATAACCTGGAGTTACAGGCAAGTCTGGCCTGGGAGTACAAAATGAGGCCGGCCATAAGGCTAATAGAGTTTTGCCAAGAGAATGCACTGGTCATATCAAACACCCTTTTCCAACAACACAAGAGAAGACTCTACATGTGGACATCACCAGGTGGTCAATACCAAAATCAAATTGATTATAATCTTTGCAGCCAAAGATGGAGAAGCTCTATACAGTCAGCAAAAACAAGACTGGGAGCTGACTGGAGTTCAGATCATGAACTCCTTATTGCCAAATTCAGACTTAAATTGAAGAAAGTAGGAAAAACCAGTATACCATTCAGATATGACCTCAATCAAATACAGTGGAAGTGAGAAACAGATTCAAGGGATTAGATCTGATAGAGGACAGAGGTTCATGGCATTGTACGGGAGGCAGTGGTCAAGACCATCCCCAAGAAAAAGAAATGCAAAAAGGCAAAATGGTTGTCTGAGGAGGGCTTACAAATAGCTGAGAAAAGAAGAGAAGCTAGAGGGAAAGGAGAAAAGGAAAGATATACCAATTTGACTGCAGAGTTTCAAAGAATAGTAAGGATAGATAAGAAAGCCTTCCTCAGAGATCAACGTAAAGAAATAGAGGAAAACAATAGAATGGGAAAGACTAGAGATCTCTTCAAATAATGAGAGATGTTAAGGGAACATTTTATGCAAAGATAGGCTCAATAAAGGACAGAAATGGTATGGACCTAACAGAAGCAGAAGATATTAAGAAGAGGTGGCAAGAATACACAGAAGAACTATACAAAAAAGATCTTCATGACCCAGATAACCATGATGGTATGATCACTCCCCTAGAGCCAGACATCCTGGAATGTGAAGTCAAGTGGGCCTTAGGAAGCATCACAAACAAAGCTCATGGAGGTGATGGAATTCCAGATGATGCTGTGAAAGTGCTACACTCAATTTGCCAGCAAATTTGGAAAACTCAGCAGTGGCCACAGGACTGGAAAAGGTCGGTTTTCATTCCAACCCCAAAGAAGCACAATGCCAAATTATGTCCAAACTACCGCACAATTGCACTCATCTCTCAGGCTAGCCAAGCAATCCTCAAAATTCTCCAGCCAGGCTTCAATAGTACGTGACCCGTAAACTTTGAGATTTTCAAGCTGGATTTAGAAAAGGCAGAGGAACCAGCGGTCAAATTGCCAACAGCCATTGTATCATAGAAAAAGCAAGAGAATTCCAGAAAATCATATGTTTCTGTTTTATTGTTTATGCCAAAACCTTTGACTGTGTAGATCATAACAAACTGTGGAAAATCTTAAAGAACTAGGAATACCAGACCACCTGACCTGCCTCCTGAGAAATCTGTATGCAGGTCAAGAGGCAACAATTAAATCTGGGCTTAGAACAACAGACTGTTCCAGATTGGGAAAGGAGTATGTCAAGGCTGTATATTGTCACCCTGCTTATTTAACTTATATGGAGTACATCATGAGAAATGCTGGACTGGATGAAGTGCGAGCTAGAACCAAGATTGCCAGGAGAAATATCAATAACCTCAGATATGCAGATGACACCACCCTTATGGCAGAAAGTGAAGGGGAACTAAAGAGCCTCTTGATGAAAGTGAAAGATGAGAGTGAAAAAGTTGGCTTAAAACTCAACATTCAAAAAACTAAGATCATGGCATCTGGTCCTATCACTTCATGACAAACAGATGGGGAAACAATGGAAATAGAGACAGACTTTATTTTCTTGGACTCCAAAATCCCTGCAGAATTTGACTGCAGCCATGAAATTAAAAGACACTTGCTCCTTGGTAGAAAAGCTATGACCAACCTAGACAGCATATTAAAAAGCAGAGACACTGACTTGATGGCCATGAGTTTGAGCAAACTCTGGGAGTTGGTTATGGACAGGCAATCCTGGTGTGCTGCAGTCCACAGGGTTGCAAAGAGTCGGACATGACTGAGTGACCTAACTTAATGACTGTGGAATCTAGAAAAATGGTATAGATGATCTTATTTGCAAAGCAGAAGTAGAGACACAGATGTATAGAACAAACTTAGGTGTATCAAGCGGGGAGAGGGATGGGAATGGATTGGGAAGTCAGGACTGACATATGTACACTATTATGTGTAAAATAAATAACCAGTGAGAACTTACTGTATAGCAAAGCAAATTCTACTCAATGCTCTGTGGTGACTGAAATGGGAAGGGAATCCAAAAAAGGATATGTGTATACCTGTAGCTAATTCATTTTGTTATACAGTAGAAACTCACATAACAGTGTAAAGAAACTATACTCCAATAAAGTTTAATTAGAAAAGAGAAAAGTATAATAATAGAAATAGCTGGATAGAAGATCTCTGACTTCAGCCCCCAGAACTGGGGAGAGTAGATTCTCTTATTTGTAGCTGTCCAGATGGTGGCAATTTCTTATGGCAGCTCTTGGAAATTAAACGATGGCTGACATTTTTCTTCCAAAAAATTGGGAAGGGAGCTGTTACAGATGAGACAAGGTGAGTTATGAATTTATAACTGGATTGTAGGTTATAGGGAATGCAATATATATCATTTTTTCAATGCAAGCAAATAAGTACTTTTTTTCTTCTTGCTTTTTCCCTTAATATATGTACTAGAGATATTTCTCATTCATTTTTAAACTGCATACTATTTATTGTATAAAAAGAGCATGTTATTTTTTCAACCAGACCCCTCTTGACGAACATCTAGGCTGTTTTTCCAGTATGTCTGTCTGTGTGCCTCTTTACTGGAATTGGTTTTACAAGCAGCTCTGGATCAGGCAGACTTCCTGGAGCAGACCTCTGTCTACATGTACATGACGACCGTGTGAACAATTTCAATACCAGGAGACCCGCCACATCTCCCCTAGTGCTTCTGTATTTTGCATCATATGTTACAAAACCATCCATCCATGTTTTCTCTTAGTGAAAAGCCCTTATGGCAGAAAGTGAAGAAGAACTAAAGAGCCTCTTGATGAAAGTGGAAGAGGAGAGTCAAAAAGTTGGCTTAAAGCTCAACATTCAGAAAACTAAGACCATGGCATCTGGTCCCATCACTTCATGCAAATAGATGGGGAAACAGTGGAAACAGTGGCTGACTTTATTTTGGGGGGCTCTGAAATCACTACAGATGGTGATTGCAGCCATGAAGTTAAAAGATGCTCACTCCTTGGAAGAAAAGTTATGACCAACCTAGACAGCGTATTAAAAAGCAGAGACATTACTTTGCCAACAAAGATCCGCCTAGTCAAGGCTATGGTTTTTCCAGTAGTCATGTATGGATGTGAGAGTTGGACTATAAAGAAAGCTGAGCACTGAAGAACTGATGCTTTTGAATTGTGGTGTTGGAGAAGACTCTTGAGAGTCCCTTGGACTGCAAGGAGATCCAACCAGTCCATCCTAAAGGAAATCAGTCCTGGGTGTTCCTTGGAAGGACTGATGCTGAAGGTCCACCTCTTTGGCCACCTGATGCACAGAACTGACTCATTTGAAAAGACCCTGATGCTGGGAAAGATTGAGGGCAGGAGGAGAAGGGGACGACAGAGGAAGAGACGGCTGGATGGCATCACTGATACAATGGACATGGGTTTGGGAGGACTATGGGAGTTGGTGATGGACAGGGAGGCCTGGCGTGCTGCATGGGGTCATAAAGAGTCGGACACGACTGAGCGACTGAACTGAATTGGACAATTAATTTAGCTTTACGGTAACTTGCGCACCTAGAGTCATCCTCAGTTTCTGTGTACATGTGTACATGTATGTGTGTGTACATGTGTGTACACCTGCGTGGACGTGTGTGTGGCTCCACAGCCACCTGCTCGCTCCTCCCTAGTTCTGTCTTCATTCCTCCTCAGCAGCAGAGGCTGGCTCTTGTCCATTTCCACTTCCTCTTCATCCTCTGCTTCTCTGGGGTCCCTCACAGCCAAGCACCTTCCTCAGCCCCCTTCTGTCAGGCCCAGGCCTCTGGCCTCTGGGCTGCCTGTGCTGGTGCCGAATATGCTGTTTCCTGAGTTGTTCTTTTGTTTGCAAGCAGCAACAACTGCTTGTAGAGGATACAGTCAGTTTCCACGATCCTGCTCAAGTTCAGTAAGGGTTTCATTGCTTGAGTAAAATTCCCAAACCACAGCATTATGCCTCAAAGTTCACACTGTCTTATCATTTTAATTTTTTGCACTGTTTAAAATTTAAACACAAAAACTTTAAAAATTTAAACACAAAAAAATTTAAACACAAAAACTCCAATCAAGCTGCTGCAGGTTCTCATGTTCTGTGTTACTTTGTGTTCATAATCACAGCATCACTGTGTTCAGCATGAGTCTGCTGTTTAAAAGGCGGGTGCACCACCCCTGAAGGGTCATACTGTTGGAGGGGGAGAGGCGTGTGTAACGTGTCTCAGATCCAGCATTCGCCAGGAATACCAAGTTATGAAAGAATGCACAATAAAACATGATAATTTGAAGTTAACATATACTACTAAAACTCAATAGGAACCTTAGCAATTATTTAGAGCTCAGATTGGCACAAAGCGGTTTAGGAGAAGGGTATTTCATTCTCAGCATCATTTCACGTTCCACTGCTGCTTCTGTAGGTCTGATTATTATCAGAGAGCGCAGACAGTGTGCACCGTCGCGGCAGGATCACACAGGATCACTGCAGGGCATGAAAGGAGGTGGGTTTACGAGTCACTGGTTGCTTCCTTACAACTATTCCCAGGAGCGGTAGCAGTGGTCTGTCACCACTGTTACAGAGTGTACGGTTTCTATAAGCTGACAGAACTGCTTTTCAGAAGCTCAGAACCTCTGTGTATAGCCACCAGAGTGGGTTAACATGCCTTCACCCACGAGTCTGAAAGTCGGTTTTATTAATCTCCTGTGCCTTATCACTTTTTGAATTCTGGTTCAGAACATCCCACTTTATAGAAAAATTGATGTCCTTTTCCCTGAACCTGAGAGATTTAGACCAGACTGTGCTTCTTCACAAGAAGGCGTAGGAAGCCGTGTAGTAACATAGGCCACACGGCTCGTTTCTCAATGAGCGTGCGTTTGCTAGGCCCTGCCTTAGCTGTCAGGGCTCAAACTCGTCTGCATCGCTTACTGCCTCTTCTCAGTCAGCAACTCATTTTAATAGGAAAGTGCAATTCTGTTAATGTGTCTCCTCTGGACATTAGTGTGATTTCTGCTCTGCAATTTCCTTCCCATTGTTCTTTCAGACCACTTAATATTTCATATGGGTAATTAGCTAATTCTTGTTATTTAGTGCTAATTTTAAGCAGCCCATCTATTTTTGTAAGACCATTTTTCAGTAAAGTAAACATAATTTCTTCTAAATGTTCCCTATATCATCTGTTTACAGTTACAAGACTGCTCTACACCCAGGGTTACTTGACTCTTCTGCTCCTTGAGATGGACTAACTGGTTTTCTTCTCCAGTCAGATTCTGCCCACTGACCCTCTGGCATATTTTACTGAGCACCTACTACGTGCCTGGCACAAGGTGGGAGGTGGGGTAGACCCGAGAGTAAAGAGGGAGGAAGGAACTGACATTTATTAAGTGCTTGCCCTGTGCCAAGCACCATTCTCAAGACTTCTGTGAATTAATTTGCATGAAACCAGTTTTGTAGACAAGGGAACAGACGCCTGAAAACAAGGAAGTTGGTGGGTTTGATGTCTTGCCTTGGACTCACATGAATAGACTTTCTCACCAGGCCTGGCATTTTCTTTTTGAATGACCACAGCTCCTACCATCCATTCAGGCCCTGGGAAAATGCCCTGGGTAACCAACAGGCAAAGACTGTCTTGCAGGTTCTTAGGCCATTTCAGTATCATCCCAGCTTTCACCAACTACAGCCCGCTTCTCTGGGAAAAGCTCAAAGACATCTGAAGAGCGTGGAATTCGATCACTCTTTGAATGTCAGCTCAGCTCTCTCATAACCCTACCTGACGCCAGCACACGGGGATGCTTTCTGGACTGCTCGGATATTCCTGGATTTGAAAAGTACCACGAGTGACTTGAGGTGTGTGTTAGTCACTCAGTCATGTCTCACTCTTTGCAACCCCATGGACTATAGCCTGCCAGGCTCCTTTGTCCATGGAATTTTCATGGCAAGGATACTGGAGTGGGTTGCCAATTCCTTCTCCAGGGGATCTTCCCGACCCAGGGATTGATCCTGGGTCTCCTGCATTGCAGGCGGATACCTTAACGTCTGAGCTAACAGGGAAGCCTGGTAACTCTAACTTGAGGAGTGACTTGAGGAGGAAATGGCACCCACTCCAGTATTCTTGCCTGGAGAATCCCATGGACAGAGGAACCTGGCAGGCTACAGTCCATGGGGTCTCAAAGAGTTGGACATGATTCAGCGACTAAATACAGCACAGCACGAATGACTTAGAATTAATTCTCGAAGATGCTTGGTCACCAGCAGTCTGGACCAGTGGGGCCGTGTTCCCACAGAAGCGTGAAAGAGGGCAAAGGCAGAGCCAACCATCTGAGAGGACACAGACCCCTCCACCGTGTACCCGACTGCGGCTTCCTTGGGGAGGCTATAAATCTGAAACCCGTTTCTGGCTTCCCGTCTCTGGCATGTGTGCACCCCCAGGCCAGTCCCCGCCCCAAACATGCTTGCTGGGCGCAGACCTCATCTGTGGCAAGCGCTACACTGAGCCCTCAGAGTAACGTGCTGAGGTCCCTCCACACTCGGTCTCTGGGACCAGACCTCCAGTTGACTCTTCCAGGGTGTCCTGGCCAAGATCTCTCACCCTCGGAAATCGCCCCCCAGGCTTCCTCCACCAATTGCTACTGCACAACGTTTGGCATCTTTGGAGGAGGGCCTCTGATCTGCTCCCCCAGTCAGAGCAGGACCCTGAGACGCTCATGGGGAGACACACGTGGTCACCTGGAGTGGCTCCTGGCAGGTGGCGGAGCCGGGGACGTTCGTGAAGGTCGCCGGGTCAGTGGAGCTGAGGTCTGGCCCCCAACCAGGCTCTGCGTTCTCATGGTTCCCTGGAGGCTTCTCTGTAACGCTCCCCACACCTGGTGTGTGCTCTTCTCTGCCATCTGGGGCACCTCTTTCGACTTGTCCCCAAGGGTGCGCTCCCGTGTCTCCCCCAGGGTGGAGTTCGGAAGGGGACTTCAGCTTTACAGATCAGTCTGTGTCCGGGTGATGAGACCACAGGAAACTCAGTGGCATTAAAGGGAACATCTTGATTGGCCGCGCCTGGGGCCGGGTGCGGGGGGTGGCTGTGCTCACAACCACTGTTTGTGTGACGGTCTCAGTGCCCACGTTAATGCAAGACCCTAGGAGACAAAATCCATCACAGTCCTTCTGTTCCTAACACATACGTAACAGCCAGCAGTTCATACTCAGTTCTAGTGACTTATTTTGAAAAAGCTGCATCTTTTACATTATACAAGAGGGAGCCAACTTTCCTCAAAATGCTCATATAACAGGAATGGATTGAGGCAACTAACACTGAGGGCAATTAGGAAACTCTGCAGATTATCTTAAAACTTCCATGTACATTGTTTTTTCTTTAGTAGTAGAAGCCTTCAAAAACAGATCTCACATCATAATAAAGTTAATGGAGGTCGGCTTCTGTGATTCAAGGAAAAACCACCAGGATAAATCACTTCCAGTTGCTGAGAGGGTGAGCCTTTCCCATCAGCTTTTGACAGCTAAGGGCTAGTGGATTCTTCTAGGAAAGATTCCAGAGTGGAGCTACGGTAATAGACAGTTACCTGCAAAACAGCTTTAAAAAACCCAAACAAGAGATGCTCTTTTTCTGCATCTGAGTGTGGATTCCAGGCCCCTCCGCAGCCAGTGACCCACGAGGGCAGCAGAAGCCTCTGCCAGCCCCACTGAGCCCTCTAGCCTCTCTCTGTTCAGAGAAGAGGGACCCCCTTCATTCTGCCTTTCAGAATTAAGCACATGATACATGTTTTTAAACAGATGTTGACAGATGGCATCTCTCTGGCATTCTGTGCTCCACCCTCCCTACAAAATGCGCTATATTATTTCAGAACAGCAGGAGCCAAGACGTGGAAGGTGCTGTGGCCCATCTGTGCCAACTTCCTGGTGGGAATCACAGACCAGGGGGTCCTTCGTGGGCGAGTTCACTCTGCTCCCATCTCTGGTTCTCTGACGGTGAGTTACTCACTTCCTGTGACCCCCACTCAGCAGCGGGGAAGGAGGCCTGGCCGGCCGTTTCCTGCCCTCCACACACAGCCCCCACACCGGGTTTGCTCCCGGCATCCTGTTTCCACTAGGGTCTCCAGCTCCTCTTCTCGCTCCACGAGAGTCTGTCCAAACCTTTCCTCAGGTCCCAGGAGTCCCTTCCCTTCCCTGAGGTTCATCTCAGGAAGGAGGACTAGAGGCAACCATGTCCCCATGGTTGGGGTTGCATCTACACTGCGGTTTCCTCTGCTGTTTCTGCCCTTGTCCTCCAAGAAGCTGCGAGTTTCCAGTCCTGAGCCCTGGACAGGCAGGGGGACCCTCAGGGTGTGCACTGAGTCTGGACTTTGGAGCCAGAGCCTCAGACTCAGAAACTCCTGCGGAGACGGTTTTGTCTTCTGGAAGCACCGAGGTGCCTCAGTTGGGGAGCCACCTCCGCCCTCTGCATCTTCATCAGATATCACGGGTCTGGCTGATGAGCCCTATTTCCAAAGAAAGAAGTTCGGTTTATTGGTGGACATAAATTTTTAAATTTAATTTTGCCTTGGACAAGGTCCAGAGGACCCAAGCAGGGGAGCATTCTTTGGATGAAGATGCACACAGATGAACGGTGTTCGTGGAGCCAGGCAGTGACTCCGTTCTGACGCCAGATGCACGCCCGGGTTCAGGCAGCGGTATGTCCTCACTGCGGGCTGATGCGTGCCCAGCTCTGAGGGTGAGGACAGGGAGGAGGGGGACGAGGTGTGTTTTCATCTGACAATTAAAAATGCTCTCGTCTCCATGACTCTCCCTGTAGCTGTACCATAGGCTTATTGCACCAAATATGAATTCTTCAATGTGTCACAAGATCAGTAACAATCCACTTGCGTGTTAAACCAAGTCAATAAAAGGCTTATGCCATTTCCAAATGCGAGTTGCATGCAGACCATCTCCCTGGACACAGAGGAGAGTCAGTTACCCTGCTTCCTACTCTGGCTGCCAGGACTGGTCAACGATCGCACGAGCCGCACTTTACCTGCTGGCTGCTTCCCCGGGGCAGGGAGAAGCAATGAGTCTGTCACTGCAGCCGTCACCGCCCCGCTGACTGCAGCACGTGGCCACCGCTGGGCTCACCCCGACTGGTCTCACCATTCCGGCATCTTAAGGGTTAGAAATACAGTGAGTACAGAAGCCCCATCACCAGCACATAATAAATACTACGCAAATCTAGTGAACGTACAATCAGGTTGTTTTACAAGCGGAAAGTTCCAGGAATCTTCAGGACCTGATGTGATGCCTCTGTGGACGGCTGAGCACAGAGCACTAGGCCAGGAAGTTAAAGAAGTTAAACTAGTGTGACAGGAAAAAAGTACAAAAATCGCACATTTCTCCCTCATTCTGACGACACTACTACAGGATCATCAGGAGAGAAATGAGTGAAACACTGATTTGGGTTCAAGGGTAATGTGTTAGTCTCATCCGCGATGACTTTTCATTCCCCATAGTTTTGTACATTTTAAGACCGACACTGAAAACATGATATTGGAATGTAAAAAGGAGCAGATTAACTTTTTATCAGCTTGAAAATTCTATGGTCAATTGCTGAAAACTATTAACAGATGAATCTGTGCTTAGAGTCAGTGGTGGTGAGTGAGCAAGCGCATTCACAGGGCAGAGCCATGAGCACGGGTGCCAGAAGCTCCCGCAGGCTGACCCCTGACCTCCGGCCAGAGTGTCCCCTCTGGGAGCTGAAGGGCAGCGACCCCGCGGACGGAGTCTTCATCTGGCGGTGGACGGGGGTTATGAAGTTTCTGTGAGGACTGGCAAAGTTGTGGCCAAACTCACAGGAGCCCAGGGCTTTTCTGGAGACAAAACACATGGTGGTTCCTTACTCAGTGAAAAGCCCACAACTATCCCAGCTGATCTGTGATGTACAATCTGTCAGCCCAGCGCCTCCTGGGCACAGAGCTGGTGCCTGGAAAGGCCGGACAAGCTGCTGGTCCCTCACTTCTCAGGCTGGGACGGCCCCGCCTCGTCCTCTGCACTCCTCCCCGACCGTGACATGGTCCTCTGCTGTCTCTGTAGACTCTGGTCATGCTGTTAGCGGGACACTGCCTGTCCTGAGTCCTGCGGTCGTGTCGCGGGGCAGAGACAGGATCCGCTGCGAGAGCCTTGAGGATTTTGTTGATTTCAGGATGCCACTGCTCCTAGGTCTCCCAGCCCATCTGCCACCCCCTTCACTTAAATTGTTGAAGTCCCTCCCCTCCCGTGAGTATTGGGCATGTGGGAGGCACATGACGAGGAGTGGTGAGTAGCTGAGCCCCCAGTCTCACCTTGCCTCTGACTTTGGAAGTCACCTGCCGTGACCAGTGTTTGCTGTCTTGAGCATCTCCCTGAGAGCAGGGTTCCCTGATAGCTCAGTTGGTAAAGAATCCGCCTGCAATGCAGGAGACCCCAATTCGATTCCTGGGTTGGGAAGATCCCCTAGAGAAGGGATAGGCTACCCACTCCAGTGTATAGTCTATGGGGTCACAGAGAGTTGGACACGACTGAGTGGCTTTCACGTTCACTTGGAAAGTCACCTGCTGTGACCAGTGTTTGCTATCCTGAGTATATCCCCGAGAGCAGGATGAGTTTCTAGCAAGAATCTTTATTCCACCTCTTGGAAGCAGCAAGGATGTTGAGGACGTGAAGCAAATGGGCCTTCACCCCTCCTCATGGGAGGTAGCAGGGTTTGGTAGTGTCCTAAAAGTTAGCTTGCACCTGCTTTATGGCCAACCAACCCATTTCCAGATTTTGACTGGAGAGACATGAAGACACGTGTCTACAGAAGACTTGGAAAGAAGAGTCACGGTGAATTCACTCTCATGACAGCCAGAAACTCGATCACAAATGAATTCCACCACCAAGGGAATAAATAAACTCTGGGAGATGTACTCATACAATGGAACACTGTTCATGATTAAAGGCAGCAAACTATCCGTACGCCTAGCTTCAAGGGTGATTCTCACCAACCTGTTTCTGAACAAAAGAAGCCAGACCAAAAAGATCTCATGGTTCACAATTCTGTTTACATGGAATTTATCAACATGAACACGTGTGATCTAAGGTGTAGGAAACCAAAGCAGTGGTTCCCTCTAGGATGGGGTTGCCTGGGATAAAAAACACAAGACCTTTTCAGGGTGAGAAATCTTATTTGGGGTGCTGTGACCAGGTGTATACATGTGCCAAAACTCACCTTTAGACTTTGTCTTTAAAAATATAGCACTTCACAGGACATAACTTAACTTAGAGAAACAGAGCATGAATATCTATGTCCTCTCAATAGCCTTCATGCCTTTATTGCAAAGGAAACTGTCTTCTTACATGTACGTTCTGGATAAAGACAGTTCTGTTGCATTGTCAGAAACAAAGGCCGCCCATTACATGCCCTTGCTGAGGAAAAGAGAGGCACTTCCTGTCCAGGGGCCTAAGAAACTAAACGAGGGCCTGAAATTAGGTCTCCGCTCATATTCAGAAGAGGCGGCAGCAGGTAAGTCAATTTCCTGCTTCTTCTTTGCTTTGTCTGCTTGAGTCCAGTTTTATTCTTCTGCTCTTTGCATTGTTTTATGTTTATTGTCTGACGTTGGATGGATTTTAATGCTGAAACGGTTAATTATATGTGAGATAGTTCACCTCACATCCTCATTTTGACCCAATTACAATCCATTCTTTCTTCTGCTTTATTGAAATATAATTGACAGGTAAGATTGTAATATATTTATAGTGCACAAAGTAATGATTTGATATATTATTACATAAACATTGCAAAAGGATCCCATAGTTGAGTTAATTAACATGTCACCTCACATATTTATTTATTTATTTATTATCAGAACCAAGTCAATTCTTGACTACTGTAATTCACAGATAGGCTTTGATGATATTAATATGTTATCCAGGAATATCTGACTTCTGCTCCTTTTTGATTGTGAAAGTATACAAAGGAACAATGGCATAAAGAAAATAAATATTAAAAATTGAATTTGAACCTATAGTGTCCAAGTCAGGAAACTGCAAGGTGATTATGTATTATCTTAGCTCAAACCCAAGTCTTATCATAGACTACCTATGGGTTCTCAAGACAGAAAGAGAGTGTCCGAATCCGAAAGTTAGAGACAGAGAAGGAGATAGAGATAGGAACAGAGAGAGATAAAGACGCTCCAGCTCTCTCCCTGTGGGCTGGGCTCTTGGGCTCTTGGTCGGTTCTCGTTGCTCAGCATCCTGGACCCGACCGTGATGCTGGGGAAGTGTGTGGAGGGGCGGGGAGGGGGGCGGAGAGCATCTTTCCAGCAGAGAAGTCTGGGCTGAAAGGTGCCCTCGCTCCTCAGGACATGACCTCACTGCCTGTAAGACCCTGAGGCACGTCCTTTGCAGTTTCCGGAAAGCTCTCCGGAGATTCGGGCTGTGGTGAGACGAACCGCAGGAAGGAAGTGTGTTGGGAAACAGAGACTTGTTTCAGGGTGCAATTACCATCACAACTCTAGAAAACTGATGAGAATGGCAAAGACCTCGGGAATAGTAGATGGGTGTTTGGGAGCTCGGACGCAGGACGGTTAGGACCGTGTATCAGAGTTGTGTTGTGTCTACGGCATCTGTAATTGACTCAGGCCTTTGCCTCTGATGAATCTCAGACTCTCGTCCTTCTAATTATCACCTGCACAGTAATTTCAATGCGTTAGTGCTCTGTCGGAGCATGAAGGTGCATTTGCACTTGATATATTATTGATATGCGGCAGAGGCTGTACACCTTAGCCGTGAGGGGGAAGTGGTATCAGGATAACGTAGCTTTGTATTAATAGGAAGACTTCTCCCTATGTTTATCCAACTTTTACAATAGAGTGGTAGCCCTAGCATGCCACTCTAGGATGCGGGATGTAGATGCTGAGCATATAACCATCAAATAAGCTCTGGGATGCGGGATACAGATATTGAGCATATAACCATCAAATAAGCCATGTCTCCTGTATTTTCTGTGAGCCGTCATGTGGCTCGTTACCCAGGAGCTTCAACATTGATAAAAACTTTCATTGTCTCACCTCTTCTCCATTTTTTTTCTGATGGGTCTCAGTTGAAAGTCAAAGTTGGCCATTATTTTTAGAAGGAAATATATCTTCATAGGGAAATATCCCCTTTGGGGATAAATTTTACTCTTAAATGGTGATACAACATAATTATAATGTGATTTAGATTCATATATCAAGTCATTCTTATGACTGACATCTGTTTCAATGCTGGTCTATGGAGTGATCACAGTGGGTCCGGGAGATACAGAGATAAACAGTCCCACGCCCAGGTATCTCAGTTTGCAGTTGGGTGTCTCACCTCACGACCTACAGACCACATGGTGTGTTATGTACGTAACAAGAGGTTTGCTTTTCCAACGATGGTGATTCTTATCTGGAAGGAGACCATCTGACAAAGACCAAGGCTCACCCATGGTGGGTACAGGGTGTCAGACATTCTCCTTCTGTTCATTCCAGGTCCTTGATGGTGAATAAACATCTATTTCCAGTCCCTCCACAGACACCTCTGACACATCTGTTTGGATCAGGTATACAGATCCGGAAATCTAGCCTCACCATCACCCTGGACACTGACCTGTGAGCTAATCTGCAGCATGCCCTTCAGCCTCCGGAGTCACTGTCTGTTCAGGAGCCGCATGCAGCTGTCTCCTCTTAACGTGACTCCCCCAAGGTGAGGACCACACTGGGTGGTCTACTCAGCTCTCTGTGGGGCTGGGCTTGTATTTGGCATTCAGGGAGTATCTGTTCAATGAATGAATGTATATAATCAATTGAAGGAGTCTGGGGCTGTGCTAGTGTTCCATTGGGGAATAAAAAGTCAGCTAACTGGTGTTTGCTCCTAGGTGATTTCAAGGCTTCTGAAATGAACATTGGAAACTTGTCTGCATGATTAGTGAAAAGGACATTTCAGGCCTGTGTTCCTCCTCCTCTCCTCCACAAAGTCCACAGAGAAGCCAGGTGTGGTGGGGGTGGGTGTTGAAGTGAGACAGCAGACACGAGTGGATGGGAGGATTCTGGGGTTGAAGGATACTCGGTTTGCAGCCAAGCCCGTGAGGAGGGCAGGTGGCAGGCACTTGCTGGCTCCTTCCTGGACCGTCTTTGACTCACTCTTCTTTGGAACTCACACGTGTTAGGCTTCTGTTCCAGGGCTACTCAGGCGAGCCCCCCGGAGCAGAGTCTGCCATCCTGAGGGTGCAGTTAGCCGGGGGAGAGATCGGGGCGTGAGCCCGCGGTAACGGGGCAGCCCAGAGCCCCAGCTCTGCCATCATGCAGTCAGACCTCACGACTGTGAGTCCAGCAAACCCCTGGGCCTCAGCTTCTCCCGTGGGAACAGGAGAAGGCCCCCAAACTTCACACCGGAAGGCTTCGGACTTCTGCAGGGAAATGCTTGCCGGGTCTTTTATTAATTAAACTTTAATCAGTCTGAGTAAGTGAGAATTTGTGTCAACTTTCCTCACTAGAGCACCTTTTTCAGACCCTTGAAGGCTAGCTTCTCCAATGATTTTTTTAATGACTTCGTGGCTTTGTCTTTTTAAGTAATATTTACTGCTACAGTTATTGATTATAAATTGATATGTTAAAATTTGTTGAAAATAAAAATGATACTAAAGAAGGAAAACCTTTTTCCATGAACCCAAGGTAACTCCTCTTTATTATTTTGGCACATGTTTTTTAATCTCTTTTGACATATCTATATATGTACATGACTTTTGCACTTTTATAAAATTAATTTTATACAGTACATTAGTATTTGACATATCAAGGTGAATGATTTTATGTACTTAGATATGTAAACATAAAATAATGCAAAAATGTAGCAAAAGTAGTGTTCAAAGTGTTGGTTTCATTAGACAGTTGGTCAAGAGTGCAGAACAGAAGTTGGCGAAGTGCTTTGCCAGCGTCTCTAGGGAGAGCAGTGTCCCTGGGGACACAACGCAGCATTGCAGGTGAAATCGTGAGATGGAAAGTGACCCAGTGGCCACCTGAGTATCTGAACCTGGTGTGAAACAGTCTCCGCTTCTGTGTCTAACCTTTGACGGCAGTCTGTGTGGTTTTATGTACATTTACTTGATCCTAACATTGGGTTGAAGCTGAAGCTTCAATAGTTGAGCCACCTTATGTGAAGAGCCAACTCGTAGAAAAAGACCCTGATGCTCGGAAAGACTGAGAAGAGGAGCAGCAGGTTGCTGAATAGCATCACCGACTCAGTGGACATGAATTGAGCGAACTCTGGGTGACAGTGAGGGATGGGGAAGCCTGGTGTGCTGCGGTCCATGGGGTTGCAGAGAGTTGGGCATGGCCAAGTGGCTGAACAACAGCACCATTAGGCAGGATAGGTTGCCCCAGGATAGGTATTTATTGTTAATTTTTCATCCTATAGAACACGGGTGCCAAATGGTTTTGACGACACTTTCTAGTGTTTTTTTTTTTAAAGTGTGTTAATTTTGGAGTGATTTCCTATATCATTTTCATTATAACACATGCATGAAGAAAGCAATCTGTAAAAGATGAAATGAAGAATCACCTTAGACCGTCACTTATGCTGTCTTCTCCCTGCACTCTTTTGGGAGATGGCTGGTGCCGACCCAGCCCTGGTCACCTGCCCTGGGGCCGCGAGAGCGCCCTCTCCAGCCCCACACCCTGGCCCCTAGCGCCTCCTCTCCGGGGCTGCGGCCACAAGGACCGTGTACCTTCAGCACATGAGCTCGGTGCGCTGTGCTTCCTTCCTTGATTTCCCATCTATGACGTGAGTGAATCAGGGTGAAGGCGTCAGTGTCACAGAGCCTCCTGTATACTATGGGCTCAGTAAATGTCTGATGGGTTGGAAGTGCAGTTATAACATGTTACAGAGGAAGACTGATTCCTAATAGAGTTCTTGACCCAAGGTGATCAGAGGCCTGGGAGAGTAAGACATAGTTTGGGAGGATGTCATGTAAAGTAGAGCTAAATATTTAAAATGCAGCCTGAAAATTTAAATGACAGAATGTACTCAATTCTGCAATCCTTTAAAATATACTGCGGTGAAGGTCATACATTTCAGATGCCAGGGGCTCAGCAGACTTGTTGGGAGTCCCGACCCTCAGGCATGTGGTTTGGAAAATATTTCAACCATCTCACAGGTGCTTCAGACCACTGAACACCTCAGTTTAAGGTCACCTTGGCAGAATGTCTCAGCTGATGCTGTGGGTTCACAGGAATATCCAAATCGGACCGAGTGTGATGCCTGAGGGCTGGAGGAGCCTGAAGGGGAGCTGGCTGTGCTGTCAGAAGGAGGGGGGGGGGCTTCAGGAAGCCACTATTGATCAGAGCCTGGGACCCTGGAAGAGCCACAAATATAACCTGAGCTTAACCTGTTGTCTGGGAACTAGGAGATGAAGATACCAGCCCCGACTAACTGTGAGGACACGCATTAAGCAAACGTGCTTCAAGCTCACGTGCTCAGCCCATCATCTGAATGTCATTCACTTATTCTTTCCTTCACTGAGTGTTGCTTATTTGTCAGCTCCTGTTCTAAGCAATAGAGACACAAATGGACTCTATGTGACCACTGACCACTTCAGGAGACTTGCTCAAAGGTCAGTTGTGGTGGCATGCCAGTTCTTGACACAGATCTTAATTAGTCCTCACAGTAGGACCATGATCTATGTTCTATTGTCCTTCTACATAAATAAGGAAATTAAAGAGGTTTTAAAGAAATTAAGAAACTGTTAAGATCTTGCCCTAATTTATAGTTATAACTAAGAGTAATGTATACTTGATACCAAAATTTTCTATGTAATTCTATCTACCTAAGAGGTAAGTGAAAAGTGAAACTCCCTCAGTCATGTCCGACTCTTTGCAACCCCATGGACTATGCAGTCCATGGAATTCTCCCGGCCAGAATACTGGAGTGGGTAGCCTTTCCCTTCTTCAGGGGATATTCCCAACCCAGGGATTGAATCCAGGTCTCCCGCATTGCAGGCAGATTCTTTACTGGATGAGCCACAAGGGAAGCCCAAGAATACTGGAATAGGTAGCCCATCTCTCCTCCAGCGGATTTTCCCTCCCCAGGAATCGAACCAGGGTCTCCTGCATTGGGGGTGGATTTTTTTTTATTTTTTTTTTTACCAACTGAGCTATCAGGGAAGCCCCAGTAGAGGCGTTTTCAATTATGAAAAAACTATTCATTTATTCCTGAGAGATTTTGAAAAACCAGATTTTTCGTAAAATAAAACAAACAGCCATAATTGCATGTGTATATTTTCAGAATCTTTTTAAATCAGTATATTCAAAAGTAAAAAGTTCAAAATACCATGCTCAATAAGGACTTAAATGAAGGAGAGTTATTTTAACATTATTTTAGTGAAGTCGGTGTTCTTTTCCTGTGCAGAAATCTAACTGACCCGAGAAACCCCAGGTCCTTCTGCAGTTTCCGGCCAAGGAAAGCGTCCACCGTGCCTGCTGTGAGGTGCCACTGGGGTGGTGCCCGCAGGCCTGGCCTGAGTGCTGCAGGAGGCACACATCCCCTCTGCGCTCCACTTCACCAGAATCCTAGATTGTAATTAGAAGAGCTTTGTGTAGCCTCCAGTTAAAACACAACGGAGACCCCAGCGATACTGAGTTCCAAATGTAAAAAGCACAATATAATCAGTGGACACTTCCCAAAGCACATCTTTTTCAAGATTCCACATTTTCAGCGGGTGTGCAGAGGGTTTCCTTGTGCAAGGGTGCTGGGGTCTCTGCGCCTTCCCTTCGCTGTGCCCTATGTTCAGGCTGTGTGGATCCATCGTTTAGAAAGACACCTGCATTCCAGTGTTCACGGCGGTTCTGTTCACAGTGGCTAGGACATGGGTGCAATCTAGATGTCCATCGACAGATGAATGGATAAAGAAGTTTTGATACATACACAATGGAATATTACTCAGCTACAAAAAGGAATGCATCTGGGTAAGCTCTAATGAGATGGATGGACCTAGAGCCCATTATACAGAGTGAAGTAAGTCAGAAAGAGAAAGACAAATGTCGTATAGTAACACATGTATGTGGAACCTTGAAAGATGGTACTGATGATCTAATTTGAGGGCAGCAAAGGAGATGCAGACACAGAGAACAGATTTGGTCACAGCAGGGAAATGGCAGGGTGGGGTGATTTGAGAGAGTAGCTTTGGATCATACACTTTACCGTATGTAGAAGAGAGCACCAGTGGGAGTTTGATGTACAATGCAGGGAACCCAAAGCCAGGCTTTGTGACAACCTAGAGGGGTAGTGTGGGGAGGGAGGCTCGTGAGGGAGGGAGTGTATGCATACCCATGGCCGACTCATGTTGATGTATGGCAGAAACCATCACAATGTTGTAATTATCCTCTAACTGAAAATAAAAATTTTAAAAAAAGAGTAACTGGCTCTTCTCTCAGCTCCGTGACTTTGCTGTTTCAAGGTTTACTCACGTGGCTGTATTTTGTGCTAAGGGTAATTGATGGGCATGTGTGTGGACAGTGGGACCTAGCAGGCATTCCCTGTCCAGCACAAGTAGCTATAAACTTGGCCATTGGCCCTGGGCCAGCTGTGAGCGTGAGCTCTGTGATGCCTCTCGAAGGCCTCCCTACGGATGCTTCCCGGAAACCTGCTCTCGGGTGGTAAGCCCCCACCCCGCAGGGCCGCACTTCGGAAGAGTGAGGCGCTTCCCCACCTGTGACTTCCGAGCTCACAGCTGGCGAGGCTGAGACTCTCCTGCAGTGGCTGCTGTCGGGGATGGGAAGAAGGACCCGAGGCTGGGAACAGGGAAGGAAGGTGAACACCTGGGAGAGAGTGGGGCTTTCCACGAACGTCTTGAATAATGTGTTTATAGATTGCTTCCAGAAAAATGAATTACAAGCTGAAAATTTTTTCCATGTACTACAATGTATTCTACTCTTAATGCTTCTTAATTTTTAATATTATTTTCTTGATATTTTATTTCTGGGATGTACTATCATCAATAATCACTTAAAATTATTAATTTGTTTACAATTTTTTAAGTTCAGAGAGCACAGATTAAAAATTCAAAGAACACAGTTTATTGATGTTTAATATATATAGTAAATACAAATTTAAGTTAGCCAGTGGATTTCTGAAATGGTCCATTGTCATGTTTCCAAGTAGTGCCTGAATCATTGTCTAGGAACATTCAAGTGACAAAACAGAGAACATCTTGGGTGGCATTATAGAACAACTGTTATTAAGTCTTGTGGAAACTTACTCTGCTTCTCAAAATTGTTGATAACTGTGCCCTGGAAAAGGGTGTATTTGTAGACGTTTCAATAACCTGAGAAATCTCGACTCAACCCCCCTTTACTGCTACAGGAGCATGGACGCCCTCTCTACCCTCCTGTCTGCTGTGCGGAGCGGGGACGTGCCTCCCGACGGCCAGGAGTCTGAGGGAGGAGCGTGATTTGGAGCTGGGGAGGAGGGAGACACCAGCAAAGTTGGGGTAACAGTTGGAACCCGTCCCGGGAAACTCAGGTGCTTTGTGTGACTGACAAGCAGTCAAGGGCCAGGCCTGGAGTTTGTAAGTATTGACGTTAAACGATGATTCAAAAAGAGCTGTGTGTACAAGACCTTTGATGTCCTTCATAAATATGTGTTAAAATCTTGGAGGAGACACATTGCATGCGAGTCCAGAAGCCACGTAGCCCGACAGGAGGTTACAGTCCTCCCCTCACTGTCCCGAGAACCACAGAAAGAAAATGCAGAGAAAACCACAGCCGGGAGGAATCGTGCGACATCTGCTAACACACACCCAGTGATTCAGAGACGGCTGCCGGTGCAGGCCGCCCCGAGTCGTCAGAAGAACTGCCCAGAGCAGGAAGGAGCAGAGCCTGGCTCCAGAGGGCGGGCAGGGCCGCTCATGCCATCTCCTGGGGGCAGAGAGGAGCCCAGGCTTGTGAAGCCATGGGCACCTCGGGCGACGGCCCCAGGGAGCAGGGGCTCTTGCTTTGGGCCCCTTCCCGTGACTTGAGGCTCCTGTGGGAAGCAGAGCACGCAGTGCAGCAAAAAGCGGGAGCTTCTCCAAAGCAGTGTAGAAAGGTAAACGGGTAGAAGTCAGAGCTGGCCAGTTAGCGACGGAACCACGCGGCACTCGATCCAGCCCCCGCCCGCGCCCGCAGAAGCCCCGGGCGCCGCCCCACCGCCACCCCTCACCCTTCCACAAGGCTGAGCTGGGGAGTGGTGTCTCTGAGACAGGAAGCAGAAAGAACCAAAGTAAAAACAGAAGGATTGTAGCACAAAACACAAAAGGCAGACACAAATTTAAATCAGAAGAAAAAACCAACTGTAATTGCTTGGTGTGGTTCTTAAAACTGCTCATTAAAGAAAATTTCTGCAGACATGAGGAGTGTGGATAGTTTTGAGAAAAACTAAACAAATGAAAAGGGGAAAAGCAAAGACATCAGTTGAACTAAGGAGAAAGTGATAGATAGGGAAGCAAAGGGACTCCAGCACCTGAGGAATGTTCTGGAGCAGCATGGTAGAGAGTAGCAGAAACAGCAGCAGGCTGACTGCCCACATCCTCGCGGTGGCCCAGCCAACAGCCCTGCCCTCCTCCACCAGAGAGGAGGCAGCTTACAACCCGCCCACCATCCCTCCCTGTCCATCACCAACTCCCAGAGTTTGCTCAAACTCATGGCCATCGAATTGGTGATGCCATCCAACCATCTCATCCTCTGTCATCCCCTTCTTCCACCTTCCATCTTACCCAACATCTGGGTCTTTCCAATGAGTCAGTTCTTCACATCCGGTGGCCAAAGTGTTGGAGTATCAGCTTCAGCATCAGTCCTTCCAATGAACACCCAGGACTGATCTCCTTTAGGATGGACTGGTTGGATCTCCTTGCAGTCCAAGGGACTCTCAGGAGTCTTCTCCAACACCACTGTTCAAAAGCATCAATTCTTCAGTGCTCAGCTTTCTTTATAGTCCAACTCTCTAATCCATACATGACTACTGCAAGAACCATAGCTTTGACTAGATGGACCTTTGTTGGCAAAGTAATGTCTCTGCTTTTTAATAAGCCGTCTAGGTTGGTCATAGCTTTCCTTCCAAGGAGCAAGCATCTTTTAATTTCACGGCTGCAGTCACCATCTGCAGTGATTTTGGAGCCCAAGAAAATAAAGTCTGTCTCTGTTTCCACTATTTCCCCACCTATTTGCTATGACGTGATGGGACCGGATGCCATGAGCTTCGTTTTTTGAATGTTCAGTTTTAAGCCAACTTTTTCACTCTGCTCTTTCACTTTCATCAAGAGGCTCTTCAGTTCTTCACTTTCTGCCATAAGGGTGGTGTTATCTGCATATCTGAGGTTGCTTATATTTCTCCCGGCAATCTTGATTCCAGCTTCTGCTTCATCCGGCCTGGCATTTTGCATGATGTACTCTGCATATAAGTTAAATAAGCAGGGTGACCATATACAGCCTTGATGTACTGCTTTCCCAACCTGGAACCAGTCTGTTGTTCCATGTATGGTTCTAACTGTTGTTTCTTGACCTGCATACAGATTTCTCAGGAGGCAGGTAAGGTGGCCTGGCATCCCCAGCTCTTGAAGAGTTTTCCACAGTTTGTTGTGATCCACATGGTCAAAGGTTTTGGCACAGTCAGTAAAGCAAAAGTAGGAGTTTTTATGGAACTCTCTTGCTTTTTCTATGACCCAGTGGATGTCGGCAGCTTGATCTCTGGTTCCTCTGCCTTTTCTAAACCCAGCTTGAACAGCTGGAAGTTCTCATTTCACATACTGCTGAAGCCTGGCTTGGAGAATTTTGAGCATTACTTTGCTAGTGTGTGAGATGAGTGCAATTGCGCGATAGTTTGAGCATTCTTTGGCATTGTGCTTCTTTGGGACTGGAATAAAAACTGAACTTTTCCTGTGGCCACTGCTGAGTTTTCCAAATTTGCTGGCATATTGAGTATAGCACTTTCACAGCATCATCTTTTGGGATTTGAAATAACTCAACTGGAATTCTTAGCTTTATTCATGGTGATGCTTCCTAAGGTCCACTTGACTTTGGACTCCAGGATGTCTGGCTCTAGGTGAGTGATCATACCATCATGGTTATCTGGGTCATGAAGATCTTTTTTGTGTAGTTCTTCTGTGCATTCTTGCCACCTCTTCTTATCTTCTGCTTCTGTTAGGTCCGTACTGTTTCTGTCCTTTATTGTGCCCATCTTTGCATGATATGTTCCCTTGGTATCTCTAATTTTCTTGAAGAGATTTCTAGTCTTTCCCATTCTATTGTTTTCCTCTATTTCTTTGCATTGATCACTGAGGCTTTCTTATCTCCCCTTGCTATTCTTTGAAACTCTTCATTCAGATGGATATATCTTTCCTTTTCTCCTTTGCCTTTAGCTTCTCTTCTTTTCTCAGCTATTTGTAAGGCCTTCTCAGACAACCATTTTGCCTTTTTGCTTTTCTTTTTCTTGGGGATGGTCTTGATCACTGCTTTCAGTACAATGTCATGAACCTTCATCCATAGTTCCTCAGGCATCTGTCATAGGTGTTTCAAATTGAGGTAAGTGTAATTGACAAGCTTGGTTGGATGATCTATCCCTAATTATATGATGTGGTGTATTTACTTTTGCTATTTTTCCAACAGAAAATGGCAGCAACTCTAGCTATTTGTGATTCTAATTTATTTAATACTGGTTTATTGAAATGTTCTTATAAAAATGACTTTTGAAGGAATTTTAATAGTGTTTCATAATAGTCAAATAATTATTAATATCTATCTATGAATATATGGTCATATCTATACATATTATAATTTATTAAAACCAACTGAATCAAATTCCACATTGATTCCATCAGTTTTACAGATATCTGGATCTATATGTATCTTCCATGTTATTTATTAAATTCCCTTCCTTTCCTGTCTCAGTTAGAAGTGCTCCTCTTGAATTTAGTTTGAGCTTTAATAAACCCAGCATTTATTGTGGAGGAAGCAAGTCCCTTGACACCGGGACGGTAGGAACTGTTTTGGCAAACACAGCACATCATTACCCAGCACTTTCCAGGTGCTCAGAAAGATATGTTCCTTTTGGGACAGGCAGTGAATTGAAAAATCCTTGTTTTCGTTCAAATGGCTTCATGCATTTTCTTTAATGTTTAATGTAATACACTCATTCTTTTAGCTTTATGGATAAAAGGGTTTTCTTTATACTAACATTTTAATGAATGAGTGATTTTTCACAAATTAAAATCTCAGTGCCCAAAATTGTTCCCCCAAATGTGTTCAGACCACTTTTTTTTTTTTCCAGAGCACTTTCAAAGGTTGTAAAGGCAATAATGAAAAATCCCTTAGTTTATGGTCTCAAAGAAAGGGTCATGAGTTTGTTTATAAATGAGCCAATTAAAATGAGAAAGCTTCATACCTAAAGTTATTTCCTCATGTAAATTTCATGAGCTCCTAGCACGCAGCTGTTCCAGAGATGGGGAAGAAGGGACTTGGAGATGTGGGGGTGTCCGTGGTGTTGAGTGTGTCTTGTAGTTCCTCTTCTAGCCCAAAATCTTCATTTAGACTGGGAACGTGCCTTTGTAGAAACATGAGATAGGGTTCAGTTAAGTGAAAACGTGCATCAACATTTGCTCATCTACTTTGCCAAATGTAGGCGAATGCAATTCTCTAGCTTTAAAATTTTACTTCCAATAAAATTACATTCATTATTTGATAGGATAACTAATTATGTCTCTCAGACAGGTATCACTAAAATCCCTTGAACATTTGTAAGTTACTGAACAGTCGTGGTAAAATCATAAGTAACACAGAAGTGTCCTTAACCTGCAAAACAGAATAAACCTCAAGGAGGGACGCGGGGCTCTCAGAGCTACGACAGGACCCGGAGGGAGGTCCGGGTGTCAGATCCCAGAAGCTGAGCGTCTGAACCGGCTGCCCGTGTCGTCAGAAGCCACTTCCCTTCCTGGACCGTCTTGCTCAGCAAATTGTTGAGATCTGGCCACCTCAACTTTAAGTTCCAGGTCCAGGAATCTGCGACTCTAAATTAGTACTGAGTCCATTCTTTGCAATTTATTTTTTGGACCGTCTTGCTCAGCAAATTGTTGAGATCTGGCCACCTCAACTTTAAGTTCCAGGTCCAGGAATCTGCGACTCTAAATTAGTACTGAGTCCATTCTTTGCAATTTATTTTT
>CM035299.1:387736-488922 GCA_020226075.1 Hydropotes inermis
GGTCCTTGGGGTTCCTGTTCATTCTGGACAGGTGGGTTCCCTGGGGTCCTTGTGGCCCCAGTACTCCTGGGTAGGTGGGTCTCCCACATGCCCGAGATGGGTGCTATGTAACCTCCAACCAGAGCTACTGATGGTCACAAACACGAAGCTCCAAGGAAAACCTACTTCCTTAGCCACAGGTCTAGGCAGTGGGGATCTAGCCACAGAAGACAAAAGTTAATATTTGCCTTATTCCAGAAGATGGTCCCCACCATGGTCTTAATGAGAAGAAAAGGAAGGTCGTCTTCTTCCACCCCACCAGAGCAAAGCCTTGAGTCTCCAACCAGGAGAGTACTAGTGGGGTCCATCCTTACTGGGCACAGTGAGATTTAATCAGATTTTATGAGATGGGGGCAGTCAGCTCTGTGGAAGCCACATGTGTTAAACAACCCATGGGTGGAAGATAAAATCTCAAAGGAAATAAAAATAAATGAAAATTAAAATATAGCATGTCAAATTGTGGGATGCAGGTAAGTCAGTGTTGAGAGGAAAATTTGTAGCACTAAATGCTTGCATTAGAAAAGAGGGATGATTTCAAATAATCCAAGTTCTTACCTCAAGAAACTAGAAAAAGAAGAGAAAAATAAACTTGAAGCAAACAGTAGGTAGGAAATAACAGATAAGAATAGAAAACTGTGAAACAAAATGCAGGAAAACACAGAGAAAACAACATAACAAAGGGCTGATGAAAAATGCCAAGAAATAAGGGGAAAAACTCAGGTTGAGAAAGAAGATGGAAGTAAAGTGTGACCAAGATACAGGAAATAGGAAGACAGATGGACCCGGGGTGCAGCAGAGACCTGCAATCAAACCCCCTCCTTGAATAAACTTTCAGAAAGTTGTGGGAACTGCAGGCCACATGTGCACTCAATCTGAGAGTCCAGGTGAAGAACTGAAGGCATGAGCAGCGCCTTTTAGCCTGTGGAACGCTGCTCAGTCGCTAAGGCAGGTCTGACTTTTCGACCCCATGCGCTGCAGCACACCAGGCTTCCCTGTCCTTCACCATCTCCCAGAGTTTACCCAAACTCATGTCCATTGAGTTGGTGATGCCATCTAACCATCTCATCCTCTGTCATCCCCTTCTCCTGCCTTCGATCTTTCCCAGGATCAGGGTCTTTTCCAATGGGTCAGCTCTTCACATCAGGTGGCCAAAGTATTGGTGCTTCAGCTTCAACATCAGTCCTTTCAATGAATATTCTCGGTTGATTTCCTGAAGGATTGACTGGTTTGATCTCCTTGCAGTCCAATGGACTCTAGAGAGTCTTCTCCAACACCACAATTCAAAAGCCTCAGTTCTTCAGTACTCAGCCTTCTTTATGGTCCAACTTTCACATCCATACATAAGTACTGGAAAAACCATAGTTTTGACTAGATGGACCTTTGTTAGCAAAGTAATGCCTCTGCTTTTTAACACTCCCTGTCTAGGTTTGTCATAGCTTTTCTATGAAATAATGTGTCTCCAAGTGTGGTCCCCAACCAGCTGCGTGGGCATCACCTGGAAATCGTTATAAGTGCACATTCTCAGCCCTTAGGCCTCTGGATTGAGACCCTTGGGCATAGAAGTCAGGCTGTGCATGTGCTTCTGAGGTATGGGGAGCCTGCTGCTGCGTGAGAAGCTCAGACTCCGGAGCCCCTGCCGCCCACGAGCCTGGACCTCACCTCCCCACCTTGGCAGAAGCCTGGAGATGCAAGGCCCTGGAGCTGTGCTCCTCAGGCCTGAATGTGCTGTCGGATTCCTGTCAAACAGACGGTGGTCCAGGAGGTCTGGGCTAGGACGGGGGATGATGAGAGTTTAATAAGCTCCCACGGGGGAGCAGGACCACCCTAGAGTCAGGGGGCAGAATGCACTCCCAGACTTGGTTGCCTGGTCTCCTGGGAGCCTTGCATGCTGCTGGGGTTGGAGCCTGACCTGGGGGTCCCTCAACGGGTGTGCGTGTGGTCTGAGCACTGCTGACCCCCCAGCAGAGACCCCGGAGGCAGGGACCTGCCTACGGCTGAAGCGAGAGTTCCAAACCCAAGAAGGAGCGTCCCTACGTGGAGAGATGAGGGTCCAGCCTCTCCCCAGCTCGGCTTCCAGCCAGGAGTTCACACACCGCTGCTGGGGAGACTTGCACAAAGGAAAGAACTGGAGAAGCTAATACTGGAGCCCTCCCTGGCCGGGCGACTGTTCCTCCATGCTGACCACAGGGCAAGGAAGTGAAAGGCAGCCAATTAACACTCCATTTGCAATCACACAGGCTAGAAAGAATGTTTTCTGTAGCGTCCCATCAGACATCCAGAAACCAGATGAAAAGGAGCTGTGGGAACATATGAAGAAATGGGACATTTTCCATTTGCATTTTGCAGTCATGACCCCACTGCTTACCTCAATGGCAAGCACATTCTTTCCTTGAACTAAGTTCGCAGTAACTGGAAATTAATAAGACATTTACTCAAAAGCCTCATGTTGTGCTTTCTGAGGGCAGGACAGCATCGGGCCTCGCCCTCTCACCTGGCAAGTGTCTGACATGTGGGAGGTCTTTAATTTACAGGGTCATTGTTTCTTTAATGAAAGAAGTTCTGGTGGTCGTGCTGGGCTACCTTCTCAGCGATTGTCCTATGGTTAACTTTTCTCTGCTTGTGTATCATCTAGTGTTGGTATAACATGATTTTCTCTGGAACATTACATTGGTGAAATTGTGTGTTTCTTGAGTCAAGAAGTTTCTTTGTAAAAATAAATACATCTTAAAGTAACATGTAATGATAATTGATCCCTGACAGTGGTTGTGTTTTCAATTAACTGGATGAGTGAAGAATTTCGTGTTTATGTGACAGCTGGATGGACCAGTGTCAGGCTTCTTTCTGGCCCTTCCTGCCCTCCTCCCTTAGAATTTCCTTCTCCTCCTCCCTCCCCTCTCCCTTCCTTCTCCCTCTTTCTCAGGGCCAGGGGGTTTTTATCTTGCTTAGTGGAATTTAAAATGCTGGTATTTCACTTCTGGGCCTCAAGAAACCCCAGGGCAATGATCGTGTTTTAGATAAATGAAATGTAGCAAATGTTAAAATTGGTTAAATATGCAGTTTAGGAGAGTTTTCATGTAGAAAGAGCAAGGCGTGCAAGTGCCACCCATAAAAAAGCTGGAAAATGAAATATTATAACATCTAGCACAGATATAACCGAAAGTTTAAAAAACGACTGTGAGAAAGTGGTCTGAAGCAGATCTCAAAGGAAAAGCAGAAAACTCGACGGCCTTGTTCTGTTCCAAGCCGGAAGATGGGAGGATAAAGAGCAAACGAAGATGCGCTCCTGGCCGTCCAGCCCGGCCAGACACGGCAGCCTCCTGTCCCCCCTGCATCTCAGCCGCGGGCCCTCCACGCGCGGTCTGAATGGTCCCGCTGTGTTTCCTGCTCTGCAGCCTGCCTCCTCCCGCCTCTTCGCACCAGGCGGCAGAGGGCTGAGCCACCCCTGGGCAACGGGCAAATTTCCCCACTGCACTTCTGCTCTCAGCCCCTGAACAAGGCAAGAAGCCACGCCCGGGCTGACGGGCTTGCAGACGGCTGGGCAGACAGTGCTGAAGGACCGTGAGCCCTGCTCTTCCCAGCGGGTGTTTTCCATGACCCTCCGGAGGCTGCTCGCTCCCCTTCTCTCTGCACACCGCGTCGCTCTTGGCGGGCGAGCACACGTCCCTCCTCACTGAAGAAGCCCCACTCTTGCCTGCCGCTGGCTCACCTCCTGGTGTCCTGGGTGCATCTCATCCAGGCTCAGGGTAGAGTCTCCATGTGTGCGGTGAGCCCACTCGTTTATTCTACTCAAGGACGTCCCTCTACCGAACACCCCTTCCGCTTCCTGAATCATTATGTGTTGTCTTTGAATTGGACCACTCTCATCAACAAGTTGAACATTTCCTGCCTTTAAAACATCTTCTTAATCACACGTACCCTTGCAGCCACCCCAAGACCTCCTGTTCTTTGTCACGGGCTGGCTGGGGTGACGGCGCCTCTCCACGCCCTGACAGTGGGTACTTTTTGACCATTACTTCACCGCCTACTCACCTGCCTCAGACCCGCCGGGCCAGCCCGCACCAGCCCACCCTGTTTGAGGCTACTCTGCCCCTTGGACCGCACCTCTCCCCAGGCTGGCCTGAAGACCCCTTCATCCACTCACCTGTGATTCTCTCACTCCGAGGCCTGGCCTCTGCCTGCCGAGTTCCTCGCCTCCCTCCTCGCTGAACCCACGCACCGGCTCCCGCTCCACGACCCTGACCCTAGGGGCCAAGAGCCCTCTTTCATGCATTCTTTCTAAAACCATGGTCCTGATCCTGCCCAGCCTCACTGTCTCGCCACCCAAATAAATGTGTCTGGAGCTGCATCCACCCCATGTCCTCTACTTACTGATTTATAGTCATCATTGTCCCTTGTCATGGGACAAAAGCCACCGTCTTTTCTCTAACTGGGTTGGACATTCCCTGGAGAGGCTTTCTTCTATTTCCCTTTTTTTCTTACAAACAGAAAAATAGCCAAACATCCGGGGCAGGGGAGTCTCATTTTAATAAGAGGTAACATTGCGATGACACCCTGCATTTCCTGGGCTCCCGAATGCCACCTGTTTCAGTGAAGGAGGCTGATGGGAGAACACTTACTGCACAGGAGCTATTGGGCTTCTACCACTGTTTGAAATCCCTCACTTTGCTTTATAACACTTGTTAGTTTCGGTATTTCATCATGTTTCTCAGTGGAATCTCAAAATTTTTCCTTGCACCTGTGTTATAATCTCAGAAGTAAGCCTGAGGACAGGAAATAAGCAAAGATTTGGCAGGAGAAGCTCCAGCTCAAAGCCACAGTGCCACCCATGACTTGCTCAAAGCCACAGTGCCACCCGTGACTTGCGAGCAGCAGGGCTGGACGTCTGGTCTTGGTTTCCGCAGGCTGCTTCCCAGCTCTGCTGCGTCTCTGAAGAAACACTGTTTCTGCTCGTCCTGTGGGCATGGGACCGCTTTCAACATCCTCCTGATGATGGACTTTCTGAGAACCGGCTCGTCTTTTCTCTAACTGGGTTGGACATTCCTCGGAACCGTCTTTTCTCTAACTGGGTTGGACATTCCCTGGAGAGGCTTTCTTCTATTTCCCTTTTTTTCTTACAAACAGAAAAATAGCCAAACATCCGGGCACCGAGTGCCCCATGTCTTTGGAGCGGGCATGGGTGGGTTGCCCAGGTGGGGCGGGATCTGTGGTGAGGAGCCTGCCTGCCCCCAGCCCCGCGGGCCTTCGGTTGCCACATGGGCAGACTGGCGGGGAGCAGCATCCTGGGGCCAAACGTGGATCCCGCTCAGCCTTCAGAGCGAGCCTGGGGGTCGGCCAGGTGAGGCCTCCGGTGCCCGTGGGAGACCCCATCACGCGCGCGGCCCTGGTACCTGGGGGTCTGAGCTGACCCGAACAGGGCTCAGCCCACCCACATGTCTCTGGTGTCCGGCGCTGGGGAGTGTAGAGGATCCGCATGTGTGTGTTGTGTGTGTATGTCTGTATGTGTGTGTATCTGTGTGTGTGCTATTGTGTGTCTCACTGTGTGTATGTTGTGTGTGTATCTGTGTGTGTGTCTATCTGTGTGTGTCTCTGGGTGTCTATTGTATATCTCTTGTGTATATGCTATTGAGAATGTCTCTCTGTATATGTACACAAGTGTGTGTCTCTGGGTATATATTGTATGTGTATCTCTGTGTGTTTGTATGCATATCTGCGTCTGTGTCTCTGTGTGTATCTGTCCATGTGTTACTGTGTGTCTCTGGGCACGCTGTATGTGTCTCTGGGTGTTCGTATGCACATCTGTGTGTCTGTGTCTCTGTGTGCGTGCTGTGTCCCCCGGAGGAGCAGTCTGAGGCCTGACGACACCTCCATTTCTCTAGCGCCCCGAGTCATAATTCTGACGACGCAGAGCAGTCACCCTCGGTCACCCAGTTTCTCCTCTGTGGAAACACAGGCTTTTTATTATTTTCTGTCTTTGCTCTGGACATATATTCAAAATGCCATGAGGAAATCCGTGTGTCAGTAACTAAAATAGTCTAAATAGCCATTTAGTTTCCATATCATTTATTTCATTGGTCAGGCTTAAAATTTTTTGTCTTTCAAAGCATTCTGTTTGCCATACTTTTAACAGAAAATAAGTTGTAAAAAAATGACAAAAGTTAAAACCAGATGTTTGGATGTCTTTAACAAAGTTCAGCTCGAAGAAGGGAGCTACATGCTAAGAGACGAGATTTGTTGTTTCTGTCTCCCATCTTCTGGTGACTGGGCCGTGGAAGCAGGCCTCCTTGGCCTGTCTACTCTCCCTGCGCTGTTTCAGCTCCAGGGTCTTTCTGGAGCAGCTCTCCAGGGTCTGGAGCAGCTCACGGTCACACACAGAGCCGCAGCCGTGGGACTCCTCAGTTCGACGGCCCCTGTGAAAGCTCGGCACAGCTCCCCTCTGCGCACCAGACACTGAGCCACAGACCTCCCAGGGAAAGCTGGTTAAACGGCCATCGTGACCTTGACCGAGAACTCTGGAAACGAACTTGATTCCTGCACAAGCCACATGCGCACTGGGGCCAGCACGGATGACTTCCCTGCCTCATGGGCTTAGTTCACGGAGGATCAGCTTGCCTGGTCTCTCGCGAGCATCCTGACTACTGTGAATGCTCCCTCAGGTCTCAACCACAGATAGGCTGGGGTACAAACGGTCCCCAGGGCAGCTTTGAAGACCGTCAGGCTGCTTTGAGGGGCTCCCTGTGTCCTCTGTGTGTGTGTGTGTGTGTGTGTGTGTGTGTGGTGTGTGAATATGCATGCATGTGTGTGTGTGTGGTGTGCAGGGTGTGTATGTGTGTGCATGTGTGTGTGCATATGTGTGTGTGTGTATGAGTGCATGTGCGTGTGTGTGTGTGCATGTGTGTGTGTGTGTGTGTGTTATTCTCAGCACTGGGCTCTGCCAGCGGTGCTCCTCCCACAGAAAAGGGAAAAACACTTTCTGTCAAAACCCGGAAGAAGACGTGGCTGCTGGGCTGCAAGTGTATGCACCTCCACATGCTTGGCCTGTGACCTGTCTGGTCTTCGGTCAACAGCACAAAAAAGACACCACTTTGCAGGAACCCGCCAGGACTCAGCAGTTCCCAAAAGCTCTGGGTTCAAGGTTGATGCCTGAGACAGCCACCTCGCTGGAGCCTCGTGGATGCAGCTTTGGCCGGTGGTGTTTTCTTTGTTCCCTTGAAAAGCAAGTAAATTAAGATCTCGGGATTAATGTAAAACTACTATATACAAATAGATAAACAAGGACCTACTGTGTAGTTCAAGAGAACTCATTATCTTGTAATAATCTATAAGGGAAAGGAATCAGAAAACAAAAAAATATGTATGTATAACTGAATCTAGCTTGAAGGACAAGAATTTAGAGGCATCCCTTGTCGTTCAGTGGGTAAAGAATCTGCTTGCAATACAAGAGACCCCGGTTCAATTTCTGGGTTGGGAAGATCCCCTGGAGAAGGAAATGGCAACACACTCCAGTGTTCTTGCCTGGAGAGTGCCAGGGACAGAGGAGCCTGGCGGGCTGCAGTCCCCAGGGTCACAGGAGTCGGACACGACACTTAGCAACTAAACTACCGTAACTGATCACTTTGCTATACACCTGCAACTAACACAACACTGTAATTAATTATACTTCAACTAAAAAGAAAAGTAATTAGAAAAAGAGAAGTAAGGGGTTCGTGAATTAGGGATGGCGGTTATTGCAAACATCAGGGGCAAATTACTAACCAAAATAAACCAAGAACCAAACAGAAACAAAATGCAAATACAAAATTCTTATCAAAAACTGCCCAGGAACAAAGTCTGGGAGGTTCGGGAGATTTTAAGTTACAACCAAATAAGGCAGCCTCTCACCCCAAACATCCACACAGTACTCGGGCCCAAGCAACTTCTGGCAGATGCTGACTTTAATAGAGTGTTTTCTGTAACTAATTCTCTGTAAATTGTCTCATCTACATTAGTCTCTTAGTCTTGCCTTTTCCTTCATGTGTATCACAGACGTCTTTCCCCATCATACACTCATTCCGAAAAATGATTGATTGATTGGAGTGGAAGACAGAACTGCCTGTTGTGGCTGAGCTCAAGTTGGTCTTCCCTCTCCCCTCACCCCTCACCCCCTTTCCTTCCTTCTCATCTGAGCATGTTCAGTTGACTTTTCAGTTACTCTGGTATCTGTGATGAGACACAATCACAGTACAAGTGTTTTGCTCAAATGCCAATGCCCCGTGTCTGTGACACTAATAATTTGCTGCTATTAACTCATTAAGTAGATGAATTTGTGCCTTCATTGAACTATTCAGCTTGCCGCCCTGTGGATTCTGGAGGTGAGGGGAGGAGCCCCGGACAGTTGGAGGCTGCCGAGCCCCTGCCCGCTCTGGACCAGCCTCCGCGCCCCCGGCCTGGGGCGGCAGAGCGAGGGCAGATCTCCCTGAACCCTCCGCCTCGCCCTCCCCCGCCTCCTCTCCCTCCGTGCGTCTCTCACGCATCTCTCGGAAGTGCTGCGCTCCTTTTCTGATGAAGGCTGCTTTCTTCCTCTGTCCCACAAGAGATGGTCCTGTACAGAAAACACTTGCCTTCAGGGAAGATGGTCTAGGTTTATAATCACCGACTCTGGGAAAGTCTCAGCTTCCTAAGCCAACTTATCTGTTAAGGATTTGCAAACCTTACTGTGCAAGAACCTCACAAACTTCTCCCACAGGTTCAGTATAGAGATGCGTGGAGTATTACCACCATCGAGTATACCACGCCATCACGCTCTGTTAATACGCACGCTTGCAGTGTAAACGCTGACAGCTGTCTTTTCTTTAACGCAAGTGCCTGGCTTCGGCTCTGCTTGCCCAGGGACCCCCTCTGAGGGACCCAGCTTGTAGCAACACTCTGTCGTCCACACAGGAGACAGAGCTGGAACCCCCTACCCTCAACCCTCGCCGGCTCCGATGTTTGAGAGATCTGGGTTGATTTCAGTAACTGATCATTTGGGCCACTTGTTTTTGCTCTTCCTGAGCTTTAAATTCCCACTCTTGTGTTTAAATTCACCAACAAAGAGGGATCCCTGGAAACCAAGCCCCCTCCCACCTCAGGGAAAACAGACCCCCAAGGCCCCTCTCTCTCTCTGTTGGCAACCTTGCTCCCGCCGTGTGACCGGGTCTGCTGCGTAATTTCCAGGTCCCATCAGTAGAGAACCTCTTCGTTCTCAAAGTCCCCCCACGGTTACTGCCGAAGGCGTCTTGCAACCTCAGTCAGAAACAGCACAGGTGAGTGTTGACCAGAGACCCACACAGAGCAATGATAACCTAGAATTCTAAGCTCACTCTTTTGCTTCTAAATTTCTCAATTTATTTTCAGTTCAAAAGTCATGATTTCCATGAAGTGATTTAAAATTGTACCCAATGAATATTATATTTCCTGATCTGAAGTCAGGACACTCTGGGCCTCACCAAAGAGAGGGGCCCTTAGTAACACACAGTGGTCATGCCAGGGCAGCCTGGTTTCCTGTGACCCAGTGAGATCCCTGACCCTTGCCTGCCACTTACGTGAGCAAAGGGCATGACCGCAATGTACACGATCACCAGGTAAAGTCCTTGGTCAGGAGACAAGGGATTTTCTCCCATCCCTCTCTCCATGGCAACAACTTACTCATAATGATCATCTGGTATGGGTAATATAAGACATTTGTTAAACCCAACACTTTTATTTGTTGGGTTTGAACCTCTATACACCATGTAGAGGTTCATGACCTTGTACAGGAGGCAGTGGTCAAGACCATCCCCAAGAAAAAGAAAGGCAAAACGGTTGTCTGAGGAGGCCTTACAAGTAGCTGGGAAAAAAAGAAAAGTAAAAGGCAAAGGAGAAAGGAAAGATAAACCCATCTGAATGCAGAGTTCCGAAGAATAGCAAGGAGAGATAAGAAAGCCTTCCTCAGTGATCATTGTAAAGAAATAGAGGAAAACAATAGAATGGGAAAGACTAGAGATCTCTCCAAGGAAATTAGAGATACCAAGGGAACATTTCATGCAAAGATGGGCACAATAAAGGGCAGAAACAGTATAGACCTAACAGAAGCAGAAGATATCAAGAAGTGGTAGCAAGGATACACAAGAAGAACTATAAAAAACATTTCATGACTCAGATAACCACAAGGGTGTGATCACTCACCTAGAACCAAGCATGCTAGAGTCTGAAGTCAAGTGGGCCTTAGGAAGCATCACTACCAACAAAGCTAGTGGAGGTGATAGAACTCCAGTTGAGCTCTTTCAAATCCTAAAAGATGATGCTGTGAAAGTGCTGCACTCAATATGCCAGCAAATTTGGAAAACTCAACAGTGGCCACAGGACTGGAAAAGGTCAGTTTTCATTCCAATCCCAAAGAAAGGCAATGCCAAAGAATGTTTAGACTAATACACAATTGCACTAATTTCACACACTAGCAAAGCAATGCTCAAAATTCTCCAAGCCAGACTCCAACAGCATGTGAACCAAGATCTCCTAGATGTTCAAGCTGGATTTAGAAAAGGACGAGAAACCAGAGATCAAATTGCCAATATCTGTTGGATCAGAGTAAAAGCAAGAGAGTTCCAGAAAAACATTTACTTCTGCTTTATTGACTATGCTAAAGCCTTTGACTGTGTGGATCACAACAAATTGTGGAAAATTCTTCAAGAGCTGGGAATACCAGAGAAATACCAGCTGAGAAATCTGTATGCAGGTCAAGAAGCAACAGTTAGAACTGGACATGGAACAACAGACTAGTTCCAGATTAGGAAAGGAGTACATCAAGGCTATATATTGTCAACCTGCTTATTTAACTTATATGCAGAGTACACCATGCAAAATGCCAGGCTGGATGAAGCACAAGCTGGAATCAAGATTGCTGGGAAAAGTATCACTAACCTCAGATACACTGAAGATACCAACCTTATGGCAGAAAATGAAGAGGAATTAAAAAGCCTCTTTATGAAAGTGAAAGAAGAGAGTGAAAAAGTTGGCTTAAAGCTCAACATTCAAAAGAAGAAGATCATGGCATCTAGTTCCATCGTTTCATGGCAAATAGATGGGGAAACAATGGAAATAGTAAGAGACTTTATTTTCTTGGGCTCCAAAATCACTGCAGATGGTGATTGCAGCCATGAAATTAAAAGACACTTGCTCCTTGGAAGAAAAGCTATGACCAACCTAGGCAGCATGTTAATAAGCAGACACATTACTTTGCCAACAAAGGTCCATCTAGTCAAAGCTATGGTTTTTCCAGTAGTCATGTATGGATTGAGAGTTGAACTATAAAGAAAGCTGAACATCGAAGAACTGATGTTTTTGAAATGTGGTGTTGGAGAAGACTCTTGAGAGCCCCTTGGACTGTAAGGAGATCCAACCAGTCCATCTTAAAGGAAATCAGTACTGAATGTTCATTGGAAGGACAGATGCTGAAGCTGAAACTCCAATACTTTGGCCACCTGATGGAAAGAACTGACTCATTGGAAAAGATCCTGATGCTGGGAAAGACTGAAGGCAGGAGAAGGGGACAACAGAGGATGAGATGATTGGATGGCATCACTGACTCAATGGACATGAGTTTGAGCAAACTCTGGGAGTTGGTGGTGGACAGGGAGGCCTGGGGTGCTGCAGTCCATGGGTCACAAAGAGTGGGACATGACTGAGTGACTGAACTGAACTGATTCTTTAATGTAGTGTTATTTTGCATGGAAGCTTCTTAAATGTTAGTAGTAGAAGCCACTGTCATAATGGTGCTGTTTTAGACATCATTCTAAATATAGTTGTATGTTTTCCCACAATTTCTATATAAGAAAACACATACTGGTTAAGATTAATGGAACATTTAAGAACATTGGGTTGAGTCATATTCAGTAACTCCAAACACCTTTTGAAATCAAATCTTTGTAATTTGTTGTTATGTAGACTAAGTACACTGTATACTTGTAAAAAAAACAAATTAAGAAAAATATAAATAGGCCTATTTATTAATATCAATACTGTTTTGGGGGTTTCTCAAGACAAGAATACTGAAATGGTTTGCCATTCCCTCCTCAGTCGACCACATTTTGTCAGACCTCTCCACCGTGACCCGTGTATCTTGGGAGGCCCTACGCAGCATGGCTCTTAGTTTCACTGTGTGATCAGTTTGGGTAGTTTTCTGTGATTGTAGTTTTCATTCTGTCTGCCCTCTGATGGATAAGAATAAGAGGCTTATGGAAGCTTTGGACACCAGATGTGAACTGACTCACTGGAAAAGACCCTGATGTTGGGAAAGATTGAAGGTGGGAGGAGAAGGGGATGACAGAGGATGAGATGGTTGGATGCATCACTGATTCAATGGATGTGAGTTTGAATAAGCTCTGGGAGTTGGTGATGGACAGGGAAGCCTGGCATGCTGCAGTCCATGGGGTCGCAAAGAGTCAGATACAATTGATCGACTGAACTGAATTAATATTAATAGACCTCCAAACTGTGCCATTACGACAGATGGTGTGAATCACTTTCATGGCATCACCCACAGTTGCTCTCAACTCTGAAGTAACCTTCAGTCTCCTCAAGAGGAAAGCAAGTTTGTGAGGTTAATGATGTTTCTCATTTCTCCAGGATTCAGTGCCATGCCTGACACACAGCAGTCCCCAAGAACAATTGCAAAATGAGCGCTGCCTCAGCCACTCTGAGCAATTGGCAGGTCAAGTCACTGGCATGAGCTGAAGAAAGAAATGTTGGGAGAAGTTTTGTTGTGTTTTATTTTAACGGCCGGAAGATCAAAATGATTTTCCACAGCCATGACCTCATTTCGTCTGGAAAGGTCAATGCTCACCTCCCCCTCGCATCATCAACTGTCCGACTGTGCACCCATATTTCTGTCTCTGCCCTTAGCATGTTTATTGAATTGTGTCATTTTTCAACATTGATTTTAATAAGATTAATATGATACTTCAGAAAATGGCAAAGATAAATCTGCTCTTTAATTCCACTTTTGCTCGAAGGGATGGCAGATCATCCACATTCCACATGCTGTCTTTGTAGGGAAATGGGAAATTCTCCAGAGCAATTAGAGTCAGAATATGATTGGAAGGTCTTGACTCTCTTAAGATGCCTCCAATTTTTAGACTCTTTGGAATAGTTGAGATGACCTGTGGACAATGTCCAGGGTACAAGACTGATCCTGGAAAATTAAAGGAGTTTCCCAGCAGGAATTCCCCTGGAGCCAGCACAGGACCACATGGTGCTTCAAAATTGAAGCCAAGAAGCTTGGTCTTTGCTGGAGATGCGGGTGAGTGCAGACAGACAGCGGGCATGCTGACTGTGGGTGCTGCCGTGCTCACAGGTGCCCTGCGCTCCCAGGGGATGCTCTGAGTGGTCAAGGTTCAAAGTGAGCAGCTGTGAAGCTCTCCTGGGAGACCGAGCCAGCGGTAAGCATAGTTGGACATTCCAGAAATATACTGATGACTTAACATGATCAAATTTGTTGACTATATATGTCATAACAACCTGGTTCTGGGTGGTGGGGTAGGGAGATGGGGGTGAGGACAGGATGCTTCCAGTTGGGCTGTGCTGCTTTCATGGAGACAACAACAAGCAAGGACTTCCTCCTCCAAGGAGGCAGAGTGGCTGGAAAGCTGAGCCACCTCCGTCAGAGCAGCCCCCCAGCCTGGGACCACCCTCAGGCCCTTCCCAAATAGTGTGTGACCTACTCTGTCTTCCTTATTATACTTTGTAATTTCCATAGGCATTCCATCTAAACGGGGTTACAGTGGATATGTCTCTGGTCATCTAAGCACTCAAGAGTGAGTTGTTAATTTTTCCTATGTCACTGAGTTTTAATCCAAGTCCTATAATCCTGTGTTTCATTATTTTATCATTGAGCTATGATTAATTTCTAAGGAAAAATAATAGACTAATTATTTTGTCAATTTGATTTACATTTTTTACTAGGTAATTATAGCAAAGAACACCATGTGACAATCTAGTAATTGTGGAAAATCTGGACAGGCTTAATAATGTCAATTACTTAACATTTCATAATTGTTTGGTGTGATCAGTTCAGACTTAGAGGGAAGGAAGTAGACAGGCATAGTTTTATCCCCCTGGACCAGCCCAGGGATGCATGATGTTTTACTTGGAAGAGTTCAAAGACTTCTAAGTGGTCTTTCCATTTCCTGTGAGTTCTGTCCCTATCTATTTTGCACCTGTATTACAGATTCGTCTTCCCAAAGAAGAGATCTGAGCAATGAACCCTAGAATCTGTAGATCAGAAGGGATGGTATGGACAGCCTGCCTCACCCTGCAGCTGGGCATCTGCATGAAGTGTCTGGATGCTTCCCATGGAGACTTTCTCAACATAGGACCCTTGACCCACCTGCTTGAGGATCGCCTGTGATCTTGTCAAAATGCACATTCTATGTCTGCACCCCTGTTCCACTGACTTGGACACTTGATCATCAGGAGAGTCCTCTGTGGCTCAAAGATAAGGGAAAAATAGCACAAGGCAGTCCATTTCATCCTGGGAAACTCATTATTAGAAAGATACTGGAATGTTACACTCAAAAATTAAACAGCAACAAGAATAGAGATAGGAAAAAAGTCAAAATAGCTGCATCTCCCTGTCTCACTCCTGGTCATAAGGCAGAGAGCTGTGGTCTTGTGGTCTCTGTGGTCCACGTTGTCCTCGGGTCCTGTGGTCCTGTGATTCATGTGGCTCTCGTCCACGTGCTTCCGTAATAAAGCTTGATGCCTTGGCAACAGAGAACAGTATGTCAGAGACTACGGCTGCCTTTCTTCCAGTTTAATCTGAAAAGATCAGCTCTGATGAGTGAATCCTTGATCTTTCTTTGGGGTGGAGGCCCTCACGCTGCTCTGTATTGCTGTTACAAGGTGCAGCGTTTGTGGGCATGTTTCTGAAATGCCCGGGAGTTGTTTGCATGAATGGAGGGAATGTTCTGGAAGCATCAGTGTGCTTCAAGTTCTTCCCTTCACTGTGAGGGATCACCTCACCGTCTCAACAGGCCCCCAACTCAGACTTCTCTTGTTCCCACACAGAGAGATTCTCTATCCTCACTTGCCCTTGGCTCAAAGTCGATGATGAAGCAGCTTGGAGGCTTTTGTGAGTGTAACCAGGCTTCATGCTCTTAAAAGCACTTTTTGAAGCTCATAGAATTATAACGAGGAGCAGTAGTAGGCTGATGCAGGGAGAATGATGTGTGTGGCTGAGCCCCATCTGTCATCTCAGCAAGTGATGAGGCCAAATTTATGGTTTAGTTTCTAAAGTCTAATAATCTCCAAATGTTCCACCAGACCCCCTTGGCAAGTCCCCTGACGACAGAGACATGCAAGTGTAATTCAGCTAAGAAAGATGAAGGTTTCACAGTCATAAAATCAGTCCTCTTCTCTTTCTTTATCCTCCAGAGAGATTACTTAAAGATCACATAGCTCTCTTTCCCCCAGTATGCGGACTCTGTATCCAATGCACACATTTGCATGTCTACATGCAACAAAGACAGGGAGACATCAGGTGTACGATGAGTATTACCAGGCAAGGTAATAAAATAAGCTCATTCTCTTGAAGCTGCAGTTGTATTTGTATTGTCTGGGATGGTAATTACTGGGTGGATAAATCTGAGAAAAATTAGTCTGGGGACAGCAGAGATGCCCTTTATTTGTTGCCATTTATGTGGATTTTTCTTCTGTTAAGTAAGGGACTTTATTTTTTAAAAGACTGTTGTGTCCACAGGAAATTGAGCAGAGGGCAGTAAGAGGCCCCGTGTATCCCCTCTCACCCCACGCCTACTGTTCCCTGTTAGTAGTGTCTTGGTTAGTGAGGCACGTTTGTTGCAGTTTGTGAATCTTCACTGACACATTTGTATTAAGCAAAGTCCATGGTTTGTATTATGGTTCCTGTCTGTGCTGTGGAGTTGTATGGGTTTTGGCACACAGTGTCATGTCTCCGTCATTACAGTGTCGTGCAGATTAGTTTGAAGACCCTGAATCTATCTTCATTTATCCCTTCTCTAATAGTCTTCCTTTCTCTATGTGGGTCTGAGTCCACGCATGTATGTCCTTCCTTCTCTCTGCAAAAATTCTTTCAGTATTTCTCACAAGGCAGAGCTACTGCTACAAATCTATTTTTCTTTGTCCGAGAAAGTCTTTACTTTTCCTTCACTTCTGAAGAATAATTTTCCGGGGTTATGCTCCGATAAAGCCTCAAACGGTCAGTCTCTGATGACAAGGTTTCCCCTGAAGGCAAGCCTTGTAAACGGGACGGAGTACTCTCGGCACGTTTCAAAATGGCTCCTTTCCCCTCCCTCTGCCAAAGCGTGAGGGGGTGTTCTCTGATCTTCACTCTAAGGACCTGGTGGAGTTCCTGGGGGTAAAACGCACGAAGGTCGGGGACCTCCCAACGACCTGGCCCTCAAGTGTGTCCGCACTCAACCTCGACAAATCACTCAGTGTTCCTGCTGGCTGATTGCTCCAAGGCTTCTGTTTACGCTGTGATTCTCTGCACTCACCTGTCTATCTCTTCAGGTTTCACGGTGACTGTTTGCCCTGAAACCTCAATTCTCCAATGAATCTAAATAGTTGTTATTTTCAAATTATTCAGCTGTTTTCTTATTGTGAGGATGGGACTGGTAATAGCCAAGCTCTTCACATGTTGGGCTGGATACCAGGATATGCCATTTTCTTTTCCTCTGGGGCCAGCATTTCAAATTTCCTAGTACTACTCTATCCACTTCCCAATTTTTAAAGATATTTTAAATTGTCTGGTTCATCATTGATCTTTGCTATGTAATAAATAATAATTTTCTTGTGTAGACATTATTTTATAAATACTTGCATTATCCTAAAGATCAAGCTGGATTTAGAAAAGGCAGAGGAACCAGAGATGAAATTGCCAACATCTGTTGTATCATTGAAAAAGCAAGAGAGTTCTAGAAAAACATCTACTTCTGCTTTATTGACTATGCCAAAGCCTTTGACTGTGTGGATCACAACAAACTGTGGAAAATTCTGAAGGAAATGGGAATACCAGACCACCTGACCTGCCTCCTGAGAAATCTGTATGCAGGTCAGGAGCAACAGTTAGAACCGAACATGGAACAACAGACTGGTTCCAAATAGGAAAAGGAGTGTGTCAAGGCTGCATATTGTCAACCTGCTTATTTAACTTATATGCAGATTACATCATGAGAAACGCTGGACTGGATGAAGCACAAGCTGGAATCAAGACTGCCAGGAGAAATATCAATAACCTCAGATATGCAGGTGACACCACCCTTATGGCAGAAAGCAAAGAACTAAAGAGCCTCTTGATAAAAGTGAAAGAGGAGAGTGAAAAAGTTGGCTTAAAGCTCAACATTCAGAAAACTAAGATCATGACATCTGGTCCCATCACTTCATGGCAAATAGATGGGGAAACAGTGGAAACAATTACGGACTTTAGTTTTGGGGGCTCCAAAATCACTCAGAAGGTGACTGCAGCTATGAAATTAAAAGAAGCTTGCTTCTTGAAGGAAAAGTTATGATCAACCTATACGGCGAATTAAAAAGCAGCGACATTACTTTGCCTACAAAGGTCCATCTAGTCAAAGCTATGATTTTTGCAGTAGTCATGTATGCATGTGAGAGTTGGACTATAAAGAAAGTTGAACGCCGGAGAACTGATGCTTTTGAACTGTGGTGTTGGAGAGTCCCTTGGACTGCAAGGAGATCCAGCCAGTCCATCCTAAAGGAGATCAGTCCTGAATGTCAATTGGAAGGACTGAGGCTGAAGCTGAAATTCCAATATTTTGGCCACCTAATGTGAAGAACTGACTCACTTGAAAAGACTCTGATGCTGGGAAAGATTGAAGGCAGGCGGAGAAGGGGACGACAGAGGATGAGACGGTTGGATGGCATCACTGACTCAATGGACATGAGTTTGAGTAAGCTCCAGAAGTTGGTGAGGGACAGGGAGGCCTGGCATGCTGCAGTCCATGGGGTGGCAAAGAGTCGGACACAACTCAGTGACTGAATTGAACTGAACTGAACTGAAAGATCACAACCACTTTCGTGTATATTTGGGGTTTTTTGTTTGTTTGTTCTTTTACCCACGGTAACGGTCTTAATGTTGCCAAACATCTCTAGTTTAAGTTACTCAGTCGTGTCTGACTCTTTGAAACCCCATGGACTATAGCCCATCAGGCTCCTCTGTCCATGGGATTTCCCAGGCAAGAATCCTGGAGTGGATTTCCATTTCCTCCTCCAGGGGATCCTCCCCATCTGGGAATCAACCCAGGCCTCCTGCATTGCAGGCAGACTCTTTACCACTGAGCCACCAGGGAAGCCCAAGACTGGGTGCTTAACCACTCGACCACCTGGGAAGCCCCAAACATTGAAGCATCTTTACACAGGAATCTGATTTTTGAGTCTAATAATAATGAAGAGGATAAAAGTTGGATTCATTCTCTTCTGAGCAGTCCTTCCCACGTCTGTAGAAGCCAAATTATCCTTTTCAAATATTCTTCTTCATGACTCTCTTGTAGATACTCCCAAAGAAAGATAAAAGTATTTACCTTCTATGAAAATATTGACATTTAATTTTCATTGAATAAAAATTGATATCTATTTAGAAAATACTGAAACATATAAAATGCTTCAATGCCAAAGGAGCACATATTAACTCAATATTAATGTTATATTTATATTAATATAATATATGTAATAAACATGTATTACTGGTAACAAGAGAAATACATATAATAAACATGCATTACTTTCCAGGAACCTGTGTAAGAGCTGGACATGTGGAGATGAGTAGAAGCTGCCTGTGGTCTTCAAGGAACACACTATCCTTTGGAATAGTATAGGTAAGATGTCTGACACCTGGTGATTCAGGGTTCTGATTCTCCAGCATGAAGAAGAATGGCCTGTCAATCAAGGCCCTCTGGGAGGAAAAGATCTTCCATGTAGGTAACAAAAGATCCCAATTCCAGGACTAAACAAGAAAGACAATGAACTAAAATAGTGAAGTTTTAAGGAAGCTAAGGATCATCTTATTACCACCCCAGTGTAAGTGAGGAAGTTGTGATGGGAAGAGCTGCCCAGCTTTGGGCAGCCAAGGTGCACCCGCTGCAGGCCAGCGGGTCCTCCTCCCAGGCTCTGCCTCTTGGGAGGGAGCCCGCACCCAGTGCGGGGTCTTGGGTATGACTGGCCATGTCTCTGCAGCTGTGCGTGTGTTGCCAGAAGACAGGGCAGGCAGTGGACAGCAGCCTGGGTAATGGAGCAGAAAGCGGCAGTCTTGGAAAACTTAGGAAATTACTTATTACCAGTTTCAGTTGAAGGCACTAACTTATATGTCGATTGTGGTGGTTAATATTTATGTACCAACTTGACTGGGCTCCAGGGCACCAAGATACTTGGTCAATACTACTATGGGTGTGTCTGTTAGGGTGTAGTCAATAGACTGCATAGAGAATGCTGCCATCCACCGTGCGGGGGGCATCCCCCAGCCTCGTGGGCCCCTGATGGAACAGAAGACGAGCAAGTGAGGATCTGCTGTGCTGAGGTCCGATGCTCTTTGAGCTGCGACTCAGTCTTCTCTGGCTCCAGGCTGGGGCAGCAGCCAACACGTCAACTCTCTGGTTCTCAGGCTTGCAGACTGAATGCCTGGGGATACTCAGCCTCCACACCAAAAGCAGCAGTCCTATACATGCATTGACATGCATGTGCACATACATGTATGCACATAGGTGTGTGTGTATATATCCTATTGATTCTGTTTCTCTGGAAAACCATGCCTGATACTAATAATACTGTACCAGTTTTATTTTAGTATGGTTATTGTTGTTCAGTTGCTCAGCCAGGTCCGAATCTTTGTGACTGCATGGACTGCAGCATGCCAGGCCTCCCTGTCCGTCACCAACTCCCAGAGCTTGTTCAGACTCATGTCCATCGAGTCAGTGATGCCATCCAACCATCTCATCCTCTGTCGTCCCCTTCTCCTCCTGCCTTCAATCTTTCCCAGCGTCGGGGTCTTTTCCAGTGAGTCAGCTCATCATATCAGGTGGCCAAAGTATTGGAGCTTCAGTTTCAGCATCAGTCCTTTCAATGAATATTCAAGACTGATCTGCTTTAGGATGGACTGGCTGGATCTCCTTGCAGTCCAAGGGACTCTCAAGAGTCTTTTCCAAAACCACAGTTCAAAAGTATCAATTCTTCAGTGCTCAGCTCTCTTTATGGTCCAACTCTCACATGTATACATGTCTACTGGAAAAACCATAGCCTTGACTAGATGGACCTTTGTTTGGAAAGTAATGCCTGTGCTCTTTACTAGTATGGTACCAAACTAATAATCAATGGATAACATATTCAAAATGTGTTTTAGTGAATTCTCTGTAAGAAATAGATGATTTTGCCCTATGTTTATTCTACAGCTAATATATTTATTGAGTGAAATTTTTCTTATTTAGAAAATGAATCTGACCACAAGATAAGCGAATTGTTTAAGGTAGACAGATATGAATCCCAGTCTTTCTCTAACATGTTCACTCTTCTTTACTTTAAAAATGTATTTGTATGTTTTTAAATAAAAATTGTGCATATTTAAGGTGTACAATATGAAGATTTCATACACGTGGTGAGATGGTTACAACAGTCAAGCTAATCATCTTGTCTTGTCCACACATAATTATCATCTTTCTGTGTGATGAGTCCACATCAAAACTACTCTCTTCTCTGTCTTTAACTACCCCATTTGTCCTATTTCAAACTTGGTTTCTAAAAACTCTAATTTTCTTTCCTTTGTATAAGAAGCATGAATAGTTTCCAAAAAAACTTTTAAGAAGTTAAAAGAATAGAAAATAAAGCAGTAATCCATCTTTCAGGATTTAAATGTCTGTTAAAAGCTATGCTTGCATCTCTAGCTTTTGGCTTATTAATAGATATAGTGAAATTTCTAGTTATAATATACAATTTCTCCAAAATGTATACCATAGCTAATGCACAGTTTTTCTAAATTTCCCTCTGCTATTTTTTCCAGGCTGGTTCCACAGTGATCTCACAGTTATTGAGAGCGACAATCAGCCCAAGTGTGGTTTCCCGTGAATGGAGTGTAGCGGGAGCAGCTGCCACGTCTAACTCTGGCGCCTGTTGCAGCTTGGAGCCTCGGCGCAGAAGCTCAATCAGGAGACTCATTAGAGGCCTCATGAGCTGGGACTTCCTGCATCGAATGATTTTGTTTAAAGTTGTTTTGCTTCTGCTCCACTTTCTTAATGAAGTTGATACTGTGGGTATTTTGGGTTCTGTAGGCATGCGGCTGTGAATAGATGCACAGTCTTCCAGTTTTCAAAGATTTTTGTGTTTCTTTGTAAAAATACATGACAGTCACCAAGCGCATTTAAAAGGAATGGCTTGTCTTGCGAGCAGAGAAAGATGTGCTTGGAATAGAACATTCCCCACTGGCCTCTAACTTCTGAGAGTGGGCACTCAAAGACAGCAAGACCTTGACCTCATACCATTTGTGATAAGGTGCTTTTGGAGGGCAGAGTCTTTGAATGATTGCAATACTCTAAGTATAACCACCTTCTTGTACTAAGCATTTTTTAATACAAAATTATCCTAAATTATTTTCCCTGTTTTCTTACCTTAGGAGAAGACAGTTTGGGTCAAAATAAACTGCTTGAGTAACTCTAGTGTTATTTCGATCACTGGCCTTAAGCTGGAGCATGTCCTGCATATCCCCTCCCCTCTGGGCTTTCCCTCAAGGCCACCCCTGGTCTCCCACAGGAAGCGCAGTGCACCTGCTCCTCCACACCACCCACTGCTGTTAGGAAAATTAAGGGAGATAAAACCTGCTAAGCTGCCAATCCTAATCTTACTAATTTATTACTGTCTAATGAAGATGGCAGCTGCACTTTTTAAGCCAACTTTAAAACTAATATTTTGTTCCAAAAAAATTGGTATTGCCTGAATTGACACTACCAAAACAAATGAAGGATATTTTCAAGCAAATAACACCCCTGACATCCCAGACGAAATGTCTCAGGATTGCCCATTGGTTGCCGTCAGGAACACAAGCCCTAGATCAGGAGCCCAGAGCAAGAACAGCCAGCAGGCAGCCCACTGTTACAGCTGGAGATGAAGGCTGCCCTGACCCAGGGCTACAGCTGGCCCCATTTCATTGCTAGTTGAAATGCAGTCTATTTTTCTTTTTCTGTATCAGTTTTGCTATCTGCTATGCACAGGTAAGTAACACAGAACCTCTGTTGACCCCTAAAGACGCATGGCAAGAGCTCGGTATAGATTTTCACTACGTTAATGGTGTGACTTTTGAGAGTTATAACAACAAAAGCGTCACAGGGCTAAGTCCGCGGGATGTCCCACAAAAACCTGCAGTGCATCCTCCCGGGAGCCTGAGACGAAGAGGCGCGTGGCCTCACAGCGCAGGGGGCCATGTGAGTCCAGAGAGGGAGAAATGGAGGATAGCTTCAGTCAGACCTGCAGCCGTGCAGGAGCATCTGTCTTCGGGGTGGGGCGTAGAGAAAACCCAGACGTGGGGCCCGACGGAGCGGAACCGCAGGCAAACCAGAGGCGACGAACCTCGGGCTCAGCGGAGTCCCCTCACCTGGACCAGGGGGCCTCTAACCTGGGATGGGTGAGGGGCCTGGAGCCGATCACCGAGGTGCCCAGTCAATTATAGTCTGCGAGTGAGGAGGCAGGCTGTCTGCTGAGAAGATGGGGGGCCTCAGCAACGGCAGCGCGTTTGGGGAGCAGCCGGGTCAACAGTCTGAGGAGGGGGATGGTGAGCAGAGATGGTGACAGGCGTTCAGCACAGTCTCTGTTCCAGGCACACAGAGGTGCTTAATCCTTTCAGAATTCCAGGGCGGTAAATGCTACTGTTGTTATTCGCAGATGACGGCACTAAGCCAGAGAAGGCGACGGGAAAGATGCGCAGGACCCCACGGACTGGGCAGAGCCGAGGGGGCCCCGGAGACCGCGGACGCACGGCAGCCGGTGCTCTGGGCCACGCTCCTTGCTGCATCTGAGAGAATGTGTTAGAACCTTTTCACATTGGCTACTGACTTTATCTAAGAAGTGACATTTGAGTATTAATTTATTTCCTGTACTCTTTGGAGTGGTAATAAACCCCTAAGCAGAGAAAACATGCTTAGCTGTATACTGTTCTAGATTTAAAGGATTCTTCTAGCTTCTTCCCGCAGCCCTACACTTGTCTAACTGATACATTTTCCTTTATTGTGTATCTGCATGTGCCTCGCTCCTCCTGCTAACTGGCCATGTTTATGTCTTTTGAAAGGTCCTGCTTGTGCTCAGGTGCTGAAATCCCTGCCAACACACAAAGCTCTGAGTCACACAGAAGCTGGAGGGAGCGGACTCTGGAGGTGAGCTCAGGGTGAGCTTTTAACGGAACAGCCTGAGGCCGCCAGCACCGCTGAGGCAGGAGCCGGGCTGAAGCGGGGAATCGCAGACGGACAGATGGACGGACAAGAGGCTAAGGCGGACTCAGGAGGGCAGACACCCCCTAAGCTGCTACAGTGGAGTCTGATTTCTGTAACCAGGGAAGGTCACACCACGGGGACCTAGAAAGCAGAGCGATTAAGATAGGGAACCTGTGGCTCAGCCCTAGAGTGAGGGCTTAGCAAGTCGGTCCCCAATTGCAGAAGAGAGAAGGAAGCTTCTGGAACCACTGTTACACAGGTGGGGCAGTCAGCACCCCGGAGAACCCCACTAGGCCAGGCAGGCATGAGCAGAGGCCCAGACTCACCTCGGCAGCTATGGGGTTGGAGGGTGCCCCTCAGCAGAGGTGGTGAGGTGACCCTGGGACAGGGAGTGGGTAAAGAGCATAAAACACACCCCAAGGTCTTCGGGAAGCTCGGGGCACAGGGACCCGTTTTGAAAAGATCCACAGGTGATGCGTAGGCTCTGCAGGATTTGAAAAGCAGGACGTAAAGAATTTCTAATTAGTTCACTTGCGTTTTGGCAAATATGCCTTTATTCATCAGAAGCATGTGGTTTGTGCAGCTTAAGTGATTTTTGAACAAATGTTATGACTAAAATGACATAGAAATCATCGTAAAACACTTGACAGATTGCAGACATGACTTACTTTACATCTACCTTCCATTTTACAGAAATATGTTGAAAATTTTTTTTAAAAATGCTGTGAGATTGCTGTATTGACTTCCTGACTAAGAATACAAAAATGAAAACTCATTTATTATCTGCATTGTTCTGCCTTAAAGATCAATGGAAGCACCCACCAGAATGTTATTTAAATTGAAATACGACCACGCATTGAAAGTCAGCGCAGCTTGAAGGACACGTGACCTTCTCAGGGCCGTTGGTGTCTCGCTCTGGCCGATGACCCATGTGTCTCTGTTGAGAGACCCCAGCCCAACGGCTCTGTGTCTGCGCTGCCTCCATCCTGGGGACACCACTGGGGATGCTGGAAGCATCAGTCCTGCTGTTTCGGAAGGGCTAACGCTGTGCATTAACATTAAACATAAACATATGTGTAAGTTTTAAGCACGTGCGTGCGTGCTAAGTCACTTCAGTCGTGTCCGCCTCTCTGCAACCGCACGGACTGTAGCGCCCCAGGCCCCTCTGTCCTCGGGATTCTCCAGGCAGGAAGGCTGGGGTGGTTGCCACACCCTCCTCCAGAGGACCTCCCAGACCCCGGCGCTGAACTTGTGTCTACGTCTCCTGCTTTGGCAGGAGGGTTCTTTACTACTAGCACCGCGTGGGGAGCCCTTTAAATGCGTGTGTGTAAATACATCTCTGTAGTTATAATACATTGCAGCAGAAGGTTTTTCTTGGTTGTAGCCCTGTGTTTTCATGTTTCCTTTCAGTTACGGTATCACCATTCTAAATTCACCAGATGAAATTTACATGAAAGTGGTTTATCAGATATCTTAAGAACCTGATTGTAATGGTGTTTTGTTTATTTCTTTTTCTTCACAAAACACTTTCTCAGAATCCTCTATTATGTCTATATATGTGTATATGTCTTTTAAAAAATAAAATACCATAAGATTTAAATTTTCTAATATTTATTCTGGCACCATTAAATTAATGTTACATTTACTTTTATAATATTTAGATTGCAGAGGCCCAGAAACTGACTTATACAGTCCCCTAGAAGCACTGTAAAGGAGGATTCTTTGATTCTTTTATTCAGAACTCAAGACTTTGGCCAAGTTTTTATTTTTTTTATTCCCTGCTTCTAGTTTACAAACTATTGTGCTTTCATTGAAAAATTTGTGCATCCAATTTAAAATAAAGAGAGACATTGAAACAAAACTTAGCAAGAATCCCACAATTCTGAGAAAGTTTCAGGTAGCACTTGTTCCCTCTCCTACACACAGATTTCACTTTAGAAAAATGGAAAGTGGAAGGCATCATATGGTCAATCAGCTTGGGCTTCCATAACGAAACTCCACAGACTGGGTGACACTCACTTCTCCCAGTTCTGGAGACTGGATGCCCAAGATCAAGGTGCCAGCCAGGCTGGTTCCCCGTCCAAGCAGGGCAGCGACTTCCATCTTCGCGCTGTGTCCTCACATGGGTGGGGGCAGCTGGGTCTCCTCTGCCCTTATGACCTCACTTAACCTTCACCACCTGCTCATGGGCCCCCTATGCACGTTCAGGGACCTGGGATCAGGGCTTCAACAAAGGGTTTTGGGGTCACATCCACTCTACAACATTATACATACTGTTTTATAAGTGATATCTTAGCAATATAATGTGAATGACACTACATGTCATGAAACTATATCATTTGTAGTGACTACCTAGTGTTACTGTGTATAAAACATAATGTATTTAACTAACTCTATTATTTCCAACTATGTTTTTCAAATAAACACAATATTTCAGAGCATTGTTATAGATAAATCTTTGTGTTTATCATTTATTACTCAACCATTATTATTATTCAATATTACACATTAAAAGACACTTGATCCTTGGAAGAAAAGCTATGACCAACCTAGACAGCATATTAAAAAGCAGAGACATTACTTTGCCAATAAAGGTCTGCCTAGTCAAGGCTATGGTTTTTCCAATAGTCATGTATGGATGTGAGAGTTGGGCTATAAAGAAAGCTGAGTGCCAAATAATTGGTGCTTTTGAACTGTGATGTTGGAGAAGACTCTTGAGAGTCCCTAGGACTGCAAGGAGATCCAACCAGTCCATCCTAAAGGAAATCAGTCCTGAATATTCATTGGAAGGACTGATGCCGAAGCTGATACTCCAATCCTTTGGCCACCTGATGCGAAGAACTGACTCTTGAAAAGACCCTAATGCTGTACGTAGGACTGCCTCTATCAACAGCTGTTGATCAGCAATGATATATGTATTCTTTAACAACTTTGTAAATATGTATAGTGGTCTGCCATTGTATCTGATATCTGAGATTACTTATGATAATGCAATTTTTCATGCTTATTGCTTATTCATATTTCTTCTTTGATGAAGGGTCTCTATCTCTGACAACTTTTTACAACCAAAAATATTCAATTTGTATAGCAATTTAATAAGTTACATGAAAATAATTAAACACAATGTCTAAGTGGGATTTATTCCAGGAATGCAAATTTGGTTTAACACCCCAGACTCAATCAGATAACACACTGCAGGGGCTGGGTACAGCACAGAAGACAAGGTCTTTTCAGTGGACGAGAAACAGCCTCTCCAGCTTTGCTGCTGCAGGAGAGTCCCTGCACCGCTGCGCTTGCTGAGCCTTCCTGAGCCCGCTGCAGACCTAGCCGCCTGTGTCATGAATTTCAGTAACTGCATTCATGGACTGGAGTAGGGATTGGACTTTCCCTCAAAGGAGCCTTGGGCCATGTCTATGGGGCTCAAGGTGAATCTCCTTCCTTGAATGCAGGATGTGTGGTGATCGAAGCTGCTCACAGGAGCAGCTCTTGGTCTGTGGCCGTTGGCTGTTTGTCTCCAGAGGTGCTGAACCCAGTTCTGGAGTGTCCAGGGACAAGGCTGGCAGCCCGTGCACCCACGGCCATCAGGGGCTGCTCAGCGAGGGGGAGCGGAGGCGACCCTCGAGCCGGCGGACATTCGCACTAAGAGCAGTGAGCACGGGCCCAGAGGAGATGCCGCTGCTGCCGGCGCAGACGGGCGCCTCGGGGCGAGGGAGACGCGCGGCGTCAGAGGGTGCAACACAGAGGCGACTCAAACCCCTCTCGTATCCATTCCCCTTAAACCCAGGAAAACAACGATCGCCAACGACAAGGCCCCTGACCTCTGAGAGGAGGAGTCTTAGAAACGTGAGAAGACTGGAGCCTGCATCCCCAGCGTACCCCTCATAACAAAAAAGAAAGAAGGAAGGAAATAGGAAGGAAAGGAAGGCCACGAAACCTGGGCACGTGGAAGAAGGAGAAAGCAGAGAGGCCTGCAATTTGGGCCGACTGAAAGTCCAGAATTTATGTGCAGATATATATATAATAATATGAAATATAATATAGGGCTTCTCTGTTGGCTCAGCAGTAAAGAATCTTCCTGCCGATGCAGAGGACTCAGGCCCGAGCCCGGGGTCAGGAAGGTCCCCTGGAGAAGGAAATGACAGCCCACTCCAGTGTTCTTGCCTGGGAAACCCTGTGGACAGAGGGGCCTGCGGACTACCATCCAAGGCGCCACGAAGACTCGGGCCCGCCTTAGGAACTAAACAATAGCAATATGTACTATACTGTGTAACACAAAGAAAAGACTACAAAGGCTGAGTGGCTTTTGTGGTCTTTAAACAGAATTTCATGAAAATCTGAAAATCTAAAACTCCTAGAGGAAAACATAGGCAAAACTCTCTCTGACATAAATTACAGCAGGATCCTCTATGACCCACCTCCCAGAGAAATGGAAATAAAAGCAAAAATAAACAAATGGGACCTAATTAAACTTAAAAGCTTTTGCACAACTAAGGAAACTATAAGCAAGGTGAAAAGATAGCCTTCAGAATGGGAGAAAATAATAGCAAATGAAGCAACTGACAAAGAATTAATCTCTAAAATAAACAAGCAGCTCCTGCAGCTCAATTCCAGAAAAATAAACGACCCAATCAAAAAATGGGCCAAAGAACTAAACAGAGATTTCTCCAGAAAAGACATACAGATGGTTGACAAACACATGAAAAGATGCTCAACATCACTCATTATCAGAGAAATGCAAATCAAAACCACGATGAGGTACCATCTCACGCTGGTCAGAATGGCTGCCATCTAAAAGTCTACAAACAATAAATAAATGCTGCAGATGGTGTGGAGAAAAGGGAACCCTCTTACACTGTTGGTGGGAATATAAACTAGAACAGCCACTATGGAGAAAAGTGTGGAGATTCCTTAAAAAACTGGAAATAGAACTACCATATGACCCAGCAATCCCACTGCTGGGCATACACACTGAGGAAACCAGAATTCAAAGAGACACGTACACCCCAATGTTCATCACAGCAATGTTTATAATAGCTAGGACATGGAAGCAACCTAGATGTCCATCAGCAGACAAATGGATAAGAAAGCTGTGGTACATATTCACAATGGAATATCAGTTCAGTCGCTCAGTCATGCCTGACTCTTTGTGACACCATGAATCACAGCACACCAGGCTTCCCTGTCCATCACCAACTCCCAGAGTCCACCCAAACCCATGTCCATCGAGTCGGTGATGCCATCCAGCCATCTCACCCTCTGTCGTCCCCTTCTCCTCCTGCCCTCAATCTTTCCCAGCATCAGTGTATTTTCCAATGAGTCAACTCTTCACATGAGGTGGTCAAAGTATTGGTGTTTCAGCTTCAACATCAGTCCTTCCAATGAACACCCAGGACTGATCTCCTTTAGGATGGACTGGTTGGATCTCCTTGCAATCCAACAGACTCTCAAGAGTCTTCTCCAACACCACAGTTCAAAAGCATTCTTTGGCAAAATTCTTCGGCAAAAAAAATTCTTCGGCACTCAGCTTTCTTCACCATCCAACTCTCACATCCATACATGACCACTGGAAAAACCATAGCCTTGATGGACCTTTGTTGGCAAAGTAATGTCTCTGCTTTTAAATATGCTATCCAGGTTGGTTATAACTTTCCTTCTAAGGAGTAAGTATCTTTTAATTTCATGGCTGCAATCACCATCTGCAGAAAAATAAAGTCTACCACTGTTTCCATTGTTTCCCCATCTATTTGCCATGAAGTGATGGGACCAGATGCCATGATCTTAGTTTTCTGAATGTTGAGTTTTAAGCCAACTTTTTCACTCTCCTTCAATTTCATCAAGAGGCTTTTTAGTTCCTTTTCACTTTCTACCATAAGGGTGGTGTCATCTGCATATCTGAGGTTATTGATATTTCCCCTGGCAATGGAATATTACTCAGCTATTAAAAAGAATGCATTTGAATCCGTTCTAATGAGGTGGATGAAACTGGAACCTATCACACAGAGTGATGTAAGTCAGAAAGAAAAATAGCAATACAGTGTATTAATGCATATATATGGAATTTAGAAAGATGGTAATGATGACGCTATGTGCAAGACAGCAGAAGAGACACAGACGTTTGGACTCCGTGGGAGAAGGCGAGGGTGGGAGGATTCGACAGAACAGCATTGGAACATGTGTATTACCATGTGTGAGATAGATCGCCAGTCCGGGCTTGATGCAGGAGACAGGGTGCTCAGGGCTGGTGCACTGGGATGATCCTGGGATGGGATGGGGAGGGAGGTGGGAGGGGGGTTCAGGATGGGGCACACGTGTACACCCATGGCTGATTCATGCCAATGTTTGCAAAAACCACTACAATGTTGTAAAGTAATTAACCTCCAATTAAAATAAATAAATTAATTTTTTTAAAACTTAAAATCTGTTCTTCACCTAAAGAAAGTAAAAATTTACAGAATGAGACAACATATTTGCAGAGTACATATTTGATAAGGGGATCTTATCCAGGATACATGAAAAACAGCTGCAAATAAAAATGAAAAATCAGGTAGTACATTTTCTTTAAAATGGGCAAAGGATGTGGGAGGAGGTTGCTCCAAATATAATATATAACTATTCGGTGAATGTATGAAGAGCTACTCAGTGTTATTAGGCATCAAGGGAATGCACATCAAAACATTAGGAGGCTAAAACAAAAAAACAAAAATACACACTGGCAAAGATGCAGAGAAACTGGATTCCTCATCCTTGCTTGTGAGAATGTAAAATGCAGCCATTTTGGAAAAACAGCTCAGCTTTGGCTTTTTCTAAAAATAGTAAACTTGTTGCCATATGATTCAATACTTCCATTCCTAGGTATCTGTTCAAGAGAATTAAAATCGTATGTCCACAAAAGCACACAAGCATTACTCAGAGTACCTAAAGTGGGAAAACAACCTAAATGCTCAACAAATGACTAATGGTCAAATAACATGTGTTATTCTGTCCAAGGGGATATTATCCCACAATAAAAAGCATGGAGTGTTTCTGCCAGCTACAGCATGGATAAACCAGGCAGAAGAGGCCTGACATAGAGATGCATGAGCCCACAGATCTTAACCATCAGATCAGGTCCCTCTGTAGAGAGCGAGGTGCCTTGGTGTGGCCAGGACCTGGGAGGGAGGAGAGGTAAGGAGTGCCTGCCGGTGGGCTGATGGAAATATCCTCACCAGTGAGGGGGCAAGCTGTGAGCACACTCAAAGCAAACATAACCCCGCACCTGGATCAGGCAGCTTGAAGGGTGGATTTCGTGGTATGTGGGTCGTATCTCAACAAAGCTGCTATTAATAGGAGGACGTGGCAGTGAAGATATAGGATACGAGGCTCGCTCACCACCTGAGAAACGCGGATCATCTGAGAGTGAGTTGCCATTGGTCTCTTAGTCTTGGCAGCCCCTATGTGAGGCCTTGGGGAAAAGACCTGCAGAAAGAAAGCTGCTAACCCCCTTTTCAAAGTAGCCTTCAGCAACATTTGTCAACATTACATGTGCATTTGTGTTCGGGTTGGACAATCCCTCTTTCAGGAACTTCCCCTGAGGATGACTCTCCACGACACAGAATGCAAACACGTGGAGTTATTGACTGTCTCGCTGAATCCACATAACACTGACAGTAACCTGCATGTCCATATGTCAGAGACAAGTCCAACAAATTGTTGTGCCCACATAGGAGAATACTCTGAGTTGTGAGACAGAAAAGGAGTGTCATTAAGTGGGCCAGTTCAGTTCAGTTCAGTCGCTCAGTCGTGTCCGACTCTTTGCGATCCCATGAATCACAGCACGCCAGGCCTCCCTGTCCATCACTAACTTCCAGAGTCCACCTGAACCCATGCCCATTGTGTTGGTGATGCCATTCAACCTTCTCATCCTCTGTCGTCCCCTTCTCCTCCTGCCCTCAATCTTTCCCAGCATCAGGATCTTTTCCAATGAGTCAACTCTTCACATGAGGTGGCCAAAGTATTGGAGTCTCAGCTTCAACATCAGCCCTTCCAATGAACACCCAAGACTTATCTCCTTTAGGATGGACTGGTTGGATCTCCTTGCAATCCAACAGACTCTCAAGAGTCTTCTCCAACACCACAGTTCAAAAGCACCAATTCTTCTGCACTAAACTTTCTTTACCGTCCAACTCTCACATCTATACGTGACCACTGGAAAAATCATAGCCTTGACTAGACGGACCTTTGTTGGCAAAGTAATGTCTCTGCTTTTTAGTCTAGGTTGGTCATAACTTTCCTTCCAAGGAGCAAGTGTCTTTTAATTTCATGGCTGCAATCACCATCTGCAGTGTTTTGGAGCCCAGAAAAATAAAGTCTGCCACTGTTTCCACTGTTTCCCCATCTATTTGCCATGAAGTGATGGGACCGCATGCCATGATCCTAGTTTTCTGAATGTTGAGCTTTAAGCCAACTTTTTCACTCTCCTCTTTCACTTTTATCAAAAGGCTTTTTAGTTCCTCTTCACTTTCTGCTGTAAGGGTGGTGTCATCTACATATCTGAGGTTATTGATATTTCTCCTGGCAGTCTTGATTCCAGCTTGTGCTTCATCCAGCCCAACATTTCTCATGATGTCCTCTGCATATAAGTTAAATAAGCAGTGTGACAATATACAGCCTTGACATACTCCTTTTCCTATTTGGAACCAGTCTGTTGTTCCATGTCCAGTTCTAACTGTTGCTTCCTGACCTGTACACAGGTTTCTCTAGAGGCAGATCAGGTGGTCTGGTATTCCCATCTCTTGAAGAATTTTCCAGTTTATTGTGATCCACACAGTCAAAGGCTTTGGCATAGTCAATAAAGCAGAAAGAGATGCTTTTCTGGAACTCCCTTCTTTTTCAATAATCCAGCGGATGTTGGCAATTTGATCTCTAGTTCCTTTGCCTTTTCTAAAACCACCTTGAACATCTGGAAGTTCATGGTTCACACATTGCTGAAGCTTGGCTTGGAGAATTTTGAGCATTACTTTACTAGTGTGTGAGATGAGTGTAATTGTGTGGTAGTTTAAACATTCTTTGGCATTACCTTTCTTTGGGATTGGAATAAACCTGACCTTTTTCAGTCCTGCAGCCGCTGCTGAGTTTTCCAAATTTGCTGGCATATTGAGGGCAGCGCTTTCACAGCATCATCTTTTAGGGTTTGAAATACCTCAACTGAAATTCCATCACCTCCACTAGCTTTGTTCGTAATGATGCTTCCTAAGGCCCACCTGACTTCACATTCCAGGATGTCTGACTCTAGGTGAGTGATCACACCATCATGATTATCTGGGTCATGAAGATCTTTTTTGTATGGTTCTGTGTATTCTTGCCACCTCTTCTTAATATCTTCTGCTTCTGTTATGTCCATACCATTTCTGTCCTTTATTGAGCCCATCTTTGCATGGAAAGTTCCCTTGGTATCTCTAATTTTCTTGAAGAGATCTCTAGTCTTTCCCATTCTATTGTTTTCCTCTATTTCTTTACAACGATCACTGAGGAAGGCTTTCTTATCTCTCCTTGCTATTCTTTGGAACTCTGCATTCAGATGGGTGTATCTTTCCTTTTCTCCTTTGCTTTTTGCTTCTCTTCTTTTTACAGCTATTTGTAAGGCCTCTTCAGGCAGCCATTTTGCTTGTTTGCATTTCTTTTTCTTGGGGATGGTCTTGATCCCTGTCTCCTTACTAAGTGAGCCAAAATGTGTAAAAAGAAAAAGAAGAAAAGAAGACATGTCTCTGTGTGATTGTGTGAAACACACACGGGGTGGGGGCTAAGCTGAGGGGCTGGGGAGCAGGACTCGGGGTAAATATAGGGGCAGGGACACTTCCGGGAATGCAGTGTGGCTTATTTCTTAGCAAAACCTGTTCATGCTAGTTTTATACATTTTTGCCTTGTTTCTGTTTTTGCCCAAATTTTGCCTTCTAGTATGGACTCAGTCACATTTCTTTTTTGAACAGGTTACATTAATTATCGGACACCCTATTTTCAGCCAATCACAGAAGCACATTTTAACTGCGCGTCCACTTTGTTTCAACACCCTCTGCCATTGGCATGCTTTACTGCTTGTTCTAATTTTCTTAAAGCAATGGTACTGGGGTGCCCAAACATGTCATTCTCCCACCTGCAGGGGTCTTTCCAAATATAACAGTCAACACACACATTTGCACTGAAGTTATGCAGAGGGATTCCTCAGAGTCAAGCTTAAAATCTCCTCTTGGGACTTCCCTGGTGGCCCAGTGGTTAAGAATACACCTGCCAATGCAGGGGACACCAGTTTGACTCCTGGCCTAGGGAGATTTCATGTGCACGAGGCAGCTAAGGCCCTGCGCCACAGCTGCTGAACCTGTGCTTTAGGCCTGGGAGCCACGACTTCTAAGCCTGAGCGCCAGCTGCTGAAGCCTGTGGTCTAGGGCGTGTGCTCCGCAGCAACAGGAGCCACCACAATGAAAAGCCCCCACTTACTACAACTAGAGAAAGACCGCCCACAGCAACAAAGACCCAGCACAGCCAAAAATATATTTAAAAAGTTTAAAAACCTTAAAAAAAGTCTTCTCCTGAGACCTGCCTGGTTCTGCAGTTTGGGTTGTCTGGTGCCTGTGTGGGGTGTTTGCCCCGTAAATCGGGGGCCTCTGTGGGTCAGCTCCCTCCACGAGCCCCAGGACTGGCAGGAGGCCAACCTGCCTACTCGTGTCTATGCTGTGTTTCCAGCTGATGGCTCACTCTCGGGGAAAGTACGTGAGTCTTTGGAAGATATCTGTCTAGCTAATCCTTTAGCTTATTTTCCCAGGTTATACCAGCCTCATTTATATGAATAATTTTATTTTCTACTAAAGGCTTTTTCCTATCATTAAAAAATTGTCACAATGAATTAATGTAATTTCTGAGTTTTCTTTCAATGGGAAGAAGAAACAGGAAATGAAACATTTATTTCACAGCAGATGATGCTCAGACTTTGGATGAAAGCCAGGGGCCTCAGTGAATTAGGGGTATTCCTTCAAGTCACCCGGTTAGTTATCAAACTGGAGCCCAAACCAGCAATTCCTATAGGTCTCATCCCACAGAATCTACACAAAGGAGGAAACTGACTGTAGAAAGACTTTGCATCAGCTGCCAATTCTCAGGGAGAATCAGCCACTCTCATGAGAATCCTGTTAATCCTACTCTCCAGGCACAAAGTCCGCATGGCTTTGCGGCCTCAGTGAGGAGATGATGCCCTTCTGGCTCTTTTGCTGTCACCCAGTCTGTTTCTCCTGACACCAAACACGGATCTGAAAATGGGGCTGAAGCAATATTACGTCCTGTCTGATGTCCACTCTGGGCTCAGTGGGCACAGACCCCCCCATCAGACCATGTGGTTTGCCTGCATGAAACTACGATGAGGCCTTTGTCCTGTGGCTCGTTACCAACATCCACCCCATCCCTGCATCCGGCTACCACCACCCACACGTGTATCCATGTGATTTGGGTGAGTAACTTGAGTTCTCCCTGGGTGGAATAACAATGGAAACACCTCAGTAGGTACTTTAACTTGATGAGAATGTTCTCTGGGACCCTCTCTCCCAAAAAAGCCTATGACATCTGGGGCCCGATCCACACTCTGCGTTCAGGGTCAAGGGCTCCTGCCCTCCTTCCAAGCCGACCTCACCCCAGACCCCAAGGGTCTGTGCTGCGGGCCCCCTCCCTGATGAGCAGCATCACTGCCCGGCTTGTGCAGGGAGACAGGTGGGCCCACTGGCTCAGTGTTCCTGCCTCTCCAGCTACCCAGGACTGCAGGGCTTCATTCCGGCTCCTCAATGTTCTTGCTGCTGCACATCTTCCTGCTACTCGCTTTCCTCATGGGTGGCTCTTAATTAAGAGAATGTGATCACTTTTATTAACAATGCACTTTTCATGCACTTAAGAGTCAATAATTACACATGCAGATTGCAGTGAGATAACAGAAATAAACTAAATGGTGCTGAATTTGTAGTATTCAGTTGTTAATGAATGAACTAGAGCTACAGGTATCTATGTGGGCAGACCACAAAGCAACAGTGAGAGAAAAACCAAATCATTTCAAAAGTATGTTCTTTCTGGTCCTGTGACATGTTCATTCTCACTCCAGAAAAAAAGTTATCTTAAGAGTTATTGAATAAATTTAAGCTCTTAGGAGGATAAGAAAAATGTTTTCTAGTCAGAATTTACAACAGCTTAAACAAAGTTGGGTTTGACACATGATTAGAATGAATGAGTTGGTGAGTGAATGAATGGGTGAGTGAATGTATGAATGGATGTGTGAATGAATGAATGAATGAATGAGTGAATTAATGATTGAGTGAGTGAGTGAATGAATTAACGAGTGAGTGAGTGAATGAATGAGTGAGTGAGAGAACTGGGGCACCACGACTGGCTCTCGTGGAGGAGACTCCCAGATCCAAGTTTCCATCTGAACTTGAGGACGGTAAGTTGGCAGGGACTTGTCCTCACAACGTGAACAGAGCCAGTGTGTGAGCTCCAGGAACCAGTCCAGTGTGGCCTTATTTCCTTGGGGTTTGGCTGATGGAAAACGGGTTGAGTGAGAGAACCTGGTGCTTCAGCTCTCTGGGCCCACCGAGCTCAGAGCCGCTGTTAGAGTGGATGCCAAGGCGATGGCATTTTAAACACACAGAAATAAGTTGGTGATGGTTAGAGGGCAGTGTGAGCAGGCCGAGTTGTACTTCCTGGAGCAGATTCGATGCACACACATCCAGCTTGAAAGAGTCAGGGGTCCCAGGGGGACCACAGACTCCACGGCTCTGCTCAGCTGCCTGACTGCCTTTGGCGGAAAGGCTTTCTTTCCTGTCTGTTTACCTTTAAAAGTCAAAATTGTATTTATTTTGAAAAGAAACTGTGAGCAGTCCTATCTTCTTTAGCCACAAAAGAGAAAATTCTTGGTAGAAATCAAGAAAAGAGAAGAGAATTTACTGAGAGAAAATGTAAATTTATGGTCTTGAAAAGAGTGAAAGAAATTGAGAAGACGGGGAAACAATTATGATACGAACGAATGCTGCTGCTGCTTTTCAAGCTTCCTTTTAAATTTTATCATTTTTTCTCCTTCGCTGTAATTGGGTTCACAATCCCAAAGCATTTTTAAAAATTGATTTATTTTAATTTATTAAAGGAGTGGAGGCTGATTACAATGCTGCAGTGGTCTTTTCCATCCGTTGATATGAATCGGCCATGGGTGTAGCTGTGTCCCCCATCCTGAACCCCCTGCCCCCTGCCTCCCCATCCCATCCCTCAGGGTCATCCCTGCGCCCAAAGTCATTTTAAAATGTGCCGTCCTCACAAGTCCAAAGAGACTGATATTCAGAAGAAATCCCTGTGAGTAGCTGGGTGAGGTAGTCACCAAAAAAGAGGCATTGAGAAATAGATGTGTCATAGAGAATTAAAACACACATACAGTTAGATGTATATAAAAAGTAACCAAAAAATGTTTTTAATAACTCTTTCAAGTGCTATTGTTAAGTAAAGCAGTTTTTCAAGGATTTATATAGTTTGCACCCTTAAATGATTTGTTTTTTTGCATTTTAAAATTGTGACTCACAGAGTAAGACAAGGTTTTTAAAACTTAGAAAAAACTCTGTGTGGAGTATCATCACCCCCCTGACCGCAATATTAGACATAGCCCCATTCACACGGATTTCTGGTGTAGGTTTTGCCGCTGTCTGTGTCACCGTCTGCAACAGAGTCCATGAACCCCTGCTGGGAAACCGCGCTGCTTTGGAGGTGCCTCCTCTGGCGAGCAGGACGGCCGCCCTCCCCTGGGGCCCGAAGTGGCGGCTCTGGAGGTGCCCTGACTGGGATGAAGGCGGAGAGCTTCGCCTGCCCCGGCCCCTGTGAGAGCCCCTGGGAACGGGGTGGAGGACCCCTGAGGCGGGAGGCATCGGGTCCGGCCTGCAGGTGTCGGTCCTGCGCTGGTGTTTGCAGGCATCAGGCTCAGCCCGGGTCCTGCATCGGGGACGGGCACGCAGGGCCGTTTCCTGCGGGGCAGCTGCCTCGGGAGGGGCTGGCACCCCCAGGCCCGCCAGGCTGGTACCGGACTTGCTTGCCGCAAGCCTGAAGAGGGACCCGAAGGCTCCAGAGTGATTTAGGGGCCCAGTGCCCAGCCCGCGACTTCAGCTGAAGCCTTAGGGATTCGCAGCTCGCAGAGAAGACCCCAGCGATGCAGGGAGGTCCGGGCTTTGGGGCTCTGTGGAGGAGGTGGAGGAGTCAGGCCCATCACCCCGACCCTGCGGGCCCTGCGCTTGTCACCAGCGCTGCTCGACGCTTCTGTCTCCGCTGGGACCGCTTTCCTTCCCAGCCCTTCCCGGCCGCCTGCCCGCCCCTTGTGGGGGGACCTGGGGCTTTCACTGCGGGGCTGACCCTGGCCTGTTGCGGGGCGGCTTCCTGGGGGCCCCCAACCAGCGAATCCTGGGTGCCTCCAGGCCACATCCCCGCCCTGGGTCCGGCGTCTCCTTTCCAGGGCCTCCGTTACCAGCCTTCTGCTTCTCCATCTCAAAAACTGGCTGAAAAAGTCAACGTCCGTGGATGTGTTGAGAGAAAAAGGCTGAAGGGTTCCTGAGAGTTCTCAGGGTTGGAACTTAAATTTTCTTTTTGGTCCACGGATTTGAGATGATGGATGATGATTCAGCTAATTCTGGTGATCGTTTCACAAATATGAGTGAAACGGTCACACTTACCCTTAAACTGACAAGGTGATGTCTGTCACTGTCATGAGACTGGAAAGAGGAGGAACGGCTGCTAATGTTTCCCCAGGTGACTCAGGAGCGGCCCCTCCTGGCTGCTTGTCACACAACTGACCCCGGCAGGTCTCCTTGCGGACGGAGAAGGGGCTGTTTGGGGGGTGGGCAGGAGTGGGAAGGAGTCTGAGGGGGGGTGGGGGGTGTGGGTGTCCAGGGTGCTGGGGAATCCAGGCAGCGGAGCCGTCAGGCCTAGCCCCACATCACACCACTGAACCCGACACCCGCTCGTCCTGCCGCGGGTCAGCCCTTCCTGGAAGCTGATCTGCAGCTAGAAACGCTTTGGAGAAAGAGAGGGGAAATGCTCTATGCTGGGAAAATGTCCAAAAAGTCGTTTTCTGGAAGCTAGCTCCCACCTTGTTTCTATTTTTAAAAGCAGAGATGGCTCTTGGGAGAGACGGATGTGCTGGACCAGCCCTGGAGGGAGGGGACCGCTGTCCTCACGGGCTTCCACCTCCCCACCCCCCAGTCCCTGAGGCCCAGGAGAGACCAAGGAGACAACTTCAGGGCCTGCATCTGCCAGCAGGAGGGTGGAGGGGACCCGGCATGAGGCCCTGTCCAGCTCTGCAGGGCGAGCAGGTTTCCTGTCCTTGCTCATCTCAGGGACACGCACCAGAGCGTCATGGAGGACTTCAGAGCCTCACCCGGATGCGAAGCAGACGCCGCCAAACCGTCGGCATGCCTCACTTAAACAGCATCAACATCACTCTGATTCTGCGTGTGTGTGTCAGGGACACAGACTCGAAGTCAGTGACAGGACTGGCCTCTTCTGATTTCTATCCCATTAGATGCACATGCCTTCCGATGACTTGTTCTGGAAAACTACTGTGATAAGAGGAGAGAGACGCTATTTATATAAAATTCACTAATTGCATCACACCCACTTCCAAAAAGGTATAGGAGATGATTTGTATTTAAAATACGTGAAACATGAATAGGTTGTCTGTTGCTGTTGTTTAGTAGCTAAAGCATGTCCAACTCTTTTGCGACCCCATGGACTGTAGCCCACCAGGCTTCCCTGTCCATGGGATTCTCCAGGCAAGAATTCTGGAGTGGATTGCCAAGCTCTCCTCTAGGGCATCTTCCTAACAAAGGATCGAACCCAATATCTCTGGCATCTGCTGCATTGCAGGCAGACTCTACCACTGAGCCTCCAGGACATAAACACAGTTTAAGAAAGGGAAATGATTTAAAAGAAATGTGAAGATGGAGATTCTTATCCAGAAGACCCGATTAGTGACAAAGCAGTAAAATGTCTGCAAACGTTTGACACTGCTTCATCGGGGCCTTTGTTTTCCTTTAGCTGAGTCGTTCTAGTGCCTGGCTGAACACTCCTCTGCTGCGGTCTGTCTCCTTCCTGCTCTCAGTGTCGCCACTATCTTCTCATACACACATGCGTCAGACCTCTTCATGTAAATTCACCCAACGTCCCCTACCTTCCTGCCATTGGATTCTGACCTCTGAGCCCATCCACAGATAATTAATATACATGAAGCCAGAAAAAGGGCATTGGAGTGGCCGCCTCACGTACTAAGTTACATGTGCTGCTTTTTCAGAACAGAACTCCGATAAAATTCTAAGCATCCCATTTATAGATTTCATTGCTATTGAAATGTATATGAAAGAAATGTTATTTTGGAATTTTCTGAGATCTTCAAGGAAAGTTTTCTAGTTGACTCTAAACAAGCAAAAATCCTGACCTCCTGACAATGCTGATACAGCGAAAGCAACGGGCTCCTGCCCTCGTGTGTCGGGGGCACGTTTTCACACAGCATCACACACTAGGATGGAAACCACTCGGTCATCCTCTTCCACTTTTTAATAAAACAAGAAATTATTTAAAATGTAGAATGGAAATCTGAAGCCCTTATTCCATTTAAAAAATCAAATCTACAAATAAAGGCATGATTTATACTTGACTCGGAGGCAGCCAGCCCCTATCTCTGCACAGTGAAAGCTCTGTGTCAGGCTAGCCTCATGATCACTAAAGCATATGGTGCCTGTTGTTCAGCCAGCAAGGACTGGATGTTTCCTGAGGCTCTTGCCAGGCTATGTGTCTTGAGATAATACTATTCATCTCTTGTCAAAAGACCATCTGAGACAGGGCTTTTCAGCCAGGGCCCTGGGGACAGGCTAATCCTTCATCTCTCTGGCTTCTTTGAGTTCAAGCTGATACCCACTTAAATCATCAGAAGGAAACATACTCTGGACAGCATTAAGTTGGCTTCCTGTAGAAGCGCTGTCACAGAACCGCGATCCAGCATGTGCTTCTGGACCGAGCATTGTTCACACAGAGAGCCGCGTCCAGAGGGCGATCATGCACCTGCTGAGCGACCTGGAGGAGCCTCCTCACGTCCTCCATGCAGACTCTGAGTGCATTCAGCAGGGATCTAGGCTGGGGATTTAGCCAGGGCATGTCTGCCTGTCTGTCTATCCACCTATCTGTGCATCTGTGTGCGTGTGTATGCTCAGTCGTGTCCGACTCTTGGCAACCCCATGGACTGTAGCTCGCCAGGCTCCTCTGTCCATGGGATTCTCCAGGCAAGAATACCAGAGTGGGTTGCTGTGCCCTCTGCCAGAGGATCTTCCTGACCCGGGAATCGAACCTGCATCTTTTTATGTCTCCGGCAGTGGCAGGCAGGTTCTTTACCACTAGTGCCACCTGGGAAGCCCTAAGGATCTATCTATCCACCTATCCATCCATCTATCTATGAATCTATCTGTCTATGCATCTGTCTATCTATCATCATCTGGGCCTCCCAGCCGTCTCAGTGGTAAAGAATCTACATGCCAATGCAGGAGACGCAGGAGACACAGAATCAATCACTGTGTTGGGGAGCTCCCTTGAAGGAGGAAATGGCAACCCCTTCCAGTATTCTTGCTGGGAAAATGCCGTGGACAGAGGCGCCCCTGGTGTCGTGGAGTCGGACACGACTGGGTGACAGAGCACGCGTGTGCATCCGTGATCTATCTGTCCATACTCCCCAGCTCTCTGTGTCTCTCTGATGGCTCTGTGCTCACTCACTTAGGTTGCCCATGCACGTTTATGCAGCCTCACCGCTATAAGCCCAGCCGCTGCCCTGAGGAGCAGAGGTGCCCGGGACTGAAGGACGTCCTTGCCTTTGAGGAGCTTGCTGGTATCAGGAAGGGAGAGTCAGGGAGCCACAGAGCTCTGAGTCCGCGACCAGCAAACCAGCTGGCTTGTGGAGCCTGGATTATCGTCTCTGCAAGTGTGACGGGGCCATAGCCGGAGAAGCAGCACACGGGGAGCTCCAGCCTGGCACACGTGTGCCCAAGCAAATGCACACTCTTCCTGAAGAATCCCAACATGCGTGACTGACAAATCACGCAATTAATATACATGGAGCCAGAAAGACGGCATTAGAGGGATCTCCTCACATAGCATGTAAAATGTGCTACTTTTCTGGAGCAAAACGCTGATAGAATTCTAAGCGTCCCGTTTATAAATTTCACTGCTGTTGAAATTTACACGAAGGAAATATTATTTTGGAATTTTCTCAGATCCTAAAGGAAAGCTTCCTAGTTGACTTAGACCCCTATGCAGCATCACACAAATCCTCAGAGATGACAGCTTACAGGAAACACAGCCTCTTCCTAACATGCGTGTACCTCTCCTTCCTCCAGAAGTTGCCGTGGCTCAACTGTCCTGTTTTCAGTGTATTTGAAGAGAATGAATTATTTATACAGGTGGCTGTTGGAAATGAAACACCCTTCAGAAGGGAGGCTAGGATTGTAAATCTGCCAAACAGAAGGGACTCCTGTGCCTTCGTCCTGGAGACCTCAGCTTCTAGCGCCGTTGATTCATGGCCCTGAGTGAGGCAGGGTCCTGGGGGAGCCTCAGCAGATTCAAGAGACCCCAGCAATTTTCTGAAGAGATGAGTGCACAAAAGCTGTCATCAGGATAGAGAAGTATGGTCACATAAAGCCACAGGGTTTCTCATTTTAATTTGAAATGTTTCCCCCATGTTAACTTTATTCTATGGACTGTTTTTTAGAGAACAAGTTTTTAAACTAAAAATAGTCATTTTATCTGCCAAGCTCATGCACTTCCAAGCTTCACCCTGTGCATCCACGCACCTGCTTGATGACCAAGACAACTTACACAAAACCAAGATCTGCTGGCTGCGTGAGGCCTCTGCCCATGGCCCTTGTGCCCCATTGCTGGATGTTCCGCACACCACACGACGCCTGCAGTGGGGTCACATGGGCTCTGCTCTGCAGGTCCTCAGATGGGCTGGGGGGCTCCACCACCCAGAGCACCAGGTTCCTCGGGTCCACGGGAGAGGGAGGACAGGCTAGGGAGGAGCCCGGGCTTCCAGCGGCTCAGCCTGGAGTCGAACGGAGCTGCCTCTCCAAGGGTCAGTGACCCCATACTCACGGGGCCCTCCGCAGATCTGAGCTCTTGCCCTGCTGTGTGAGGCCACTTTCTTTCAATCTTATTCACATGTGAGTTCGGTAGTGTCTACTCTAGTTCATAAGGACTCAAATTTAAAGAATCAACAACAGTTCACCATTGTATTTGCATTCTCGGGAGTGTTTATATTTAGGAAATTGAGGTCAAACTTCCCCTCCACCATCTGGAAGGTGTTTGTAAGTCAAATTTCTGGAAAGAGCTTCCATTAACAGAAATCTACAAAGAGTGTGATTTCTGAAGATTGTATCTTTAAGCTTGAAGTCATAATGTCTCACAAATTCACTTTTCTCCAAATCAGTCATTCACAAACCTCTTTGTCTTTCAAACATGTACACACACATGTGCACACACATATATGTGCACATGCACACATGTGCACACACACAGATGCACAAACCAGGGACCTGTGAATCACACACACATCAGGATCATTTGTCCCTTTGTCTGACATCTGTCTTCCACATGTGACTCTGCTCCAGGAGGCAGAAGCTTCTGATACTTCTGATTTTTCCTGCCATGTACCCTACACATAACACAATGACAGCTGGAAAGTGTTCAATAAGGGAATAAGGGAAGCAAATAAAGGAACCAATGGTACTCATTTCTAACCCAATATTCAAAGCAGATTTATGAGTTAGACTGTGGCAAGTTGAGCCTGTTGGACACTTGAAATAGAGGCCACTCGTGCGACTCGGGTGATCTTCGGGGACATGAGGTCTCTGTTCCTGGAAGCTCCCCCTCCAGAAACGAGAGTACCGCCCACACCATAGTCTGCAGGGCCCAGGGACTTCTTGGGACGTCTTGAATCAGGCTGACGGTGTGTCCACAGGGGCACTCACATGGTGCTCACTGTCCTGCCTGGTCATCAGTCATGAAGGTGGCCACACCATGGGTTCTAATGCGGGGAAGGCATCAAACTAGAAGAAGTTCACAGGGTTTCACTAGCAATCCAAGGGGAAAGCGACAACATTAGAAGCAAACAAAAACAAGCAAAACTGGCACAGATTTTTGCCAAAAATTTTATTTCAGAAACCATCTATTTGGAGAAAGAACAGCACTGTCAGAATGAGCCTCTGACCTGTTGGTGCTGTGACCCCCTCCAAACCCCACTGAAGCAGAGGCTAAAATAAAACCCAGTCGTAACTGTGGAGAAAAAAGAAAATGAAACAGTAGGCAGAATACCTGGAATTGAAATGGGTAGAGTCTTTCATCCACTTCTCCCGTCAAGCCTCACTTGACCATGTGTTTCAGACAAAGCCCCCTTCAGCTCCTTCCCTGCCCCTTTTCTCCTTAAACTGATGGTGCTTAAAACTTCCATCTAATAGGATACCTTTGGTTTCATCTCTTGGAAAGTCGCTCACACATGATTAAACACAGGTCGCATGACTCTGTTGCTGCAGATCGGCTGAACGCTGCTCCCTAAGCCTCTGCTGAACACGGGCAAAGTGGGCCCACGTCTTCTTTCCTGCTCAGAGACGAGGGAGCCAAAAGCCCCTGCACAGCCCTATTCCATAACGTGATAGGGTCCATTTGCCTAAATATTGGACCCTTGCGTTACTGATTTAATCAGTGATTGATTAGGAGTCAGGCTTGATGCTGAGTCAATAGTCCATGTGGAGGCTGCTGTTACCCCGGTGCATCATGGGAGGCCCTGAGTCGAGGTCCACCCAGGGACCAGCCCAGGCCTGCCTTTTAGGCAGTGATTCAGGAAACGATTGCTTGGTTCTCAACTGCTATAATCTGTTTTTCCCAGTGGTGGTTGTCTATCCCTGAGCATGCTTGTGGGTGATGCCTGCCTTCTGTCCAGACCTCTGAGCTTGGAAGCTGCTAGAAAAACTAGAGCCTGGTGGGCTCACGTGGGAAGTGTTGGGAGAGCTGGTTGGCAGCACGGTCTGCTGACCTGCCCTCCAAAAGTGACCTCTGCATTTTTCATCACTCAAGATTCGTTTGGCTATAATTAAGCATGAATGCCATTTCTCCTTCAAACACTGCAACGGTTTATGAAGTGGAACTAGCAACAATGCAGAGAGAAGGAGATGCAGACTTCCCTGAGGCCAGCAGCCCACGTGGTCACTGCCAGGTTCTCCAGGACCTCAGCCCTCTCTGCTCGCCACACAGATGCCACGGTGACCCCAGAGCAGAGGCTGAGCTCTCATTTGTCCATCTGCCTACCGTGATCCCCCCGGAAACGCAGACCCCATGCCGGCACCTGCTCTGAAGGCTCCACCTTTGACGACTTCGCCCTCATCCCACACGGTCATTTCACTCTTCAGAGCTTCATGAGTGCTGGGAACAGGAGCACTTCCTCGTCTGCTCAAACCAACTGAACAAGAAAGTCCCTAACCCTCTTCAGGTCGGAGGACGCAGGCTGCAGACCTTATGCAAGTGGTGGTGATCCATTTCTGTGGATCTCAGTTTCAGGCTGGCGGAGGGTGGGCAGCTCACGGGAGAGACTGAGGCCTGGATTTCAGTGTGGAAAGTCAACTGGGTGCTGGCCCTGCACCTCCCACCGAGGAAACAGGGAAGTCACCGAACCCTTAATGGAGATAAGACTCTATTCACCTGAAAAGCTAAGGTGACAAGGGTAATCACTCTTCTAAGGTTCCTTGGAGGTTGCAGATCATTGGTTGGCTTGAATCTTTAATCCATGGTAGGGACAGAAAAGCACAAATGCATCAGGCAGCAATAGGAAAACAGTCCCCTCTCTCCTCCTCATTTCCTATGATGCCTTTTCCATTTAATACTTCATGTTTGGAGGTTTCTGCTGGATCTCTCTGGGCGTGTATGCCTGGAGACCATGGAGAGACGGCAGAATAAGGAAACTGATGCTCTTTAAAAACAACTATTCATGAGAATCTGAGAAGAGGCAACAAATTATAAAAACACTAATATGTGTTTTAAAATCCTTCTTTTTCAACAAAGGTTTTTTTTGTGTTTTTTTTTTTTAATTAAACAACTCATAATTCAAACACAGTTGTCAAGCAGCCTCAGTCAAATTCAGTAGAGGGAAGCCCTGTGGTTCGGGTGACCTGCAGGCAGTCACCTTGTTGGGGACGTAGCTGTTAAGGGGTTGGTATAATGAAGTCATTTTATTAAGAGTCAAGACATGAGTACCTCAGAGTTGTACAAAATAATCAGTAATTTGAAAAAAAAAGAGAGATTGGAAAATTTATAAAGAGAAAAATAGCAGCGTTACTTTGGAGATTTGAAGGAAGTGGCGTGGGCAAGAGATAATTTTAGAAATTAGAATCTAAAGTCAGTGGAGAATAAAGTGGAATAATTTATTATGTCCACAAATGTAGATTTTAATTAGTTGATTAACATTCATTACTAATCTCTAACAAAATAAAGTATTTTCATATTCTCTTTCCACCACTGAACGTGTAATAATACCTGCAGTGATCTTTCTTGACGCACCCACCTGCTGAAGGACACGTGGGTTGTTTCCACATCTTGATTATTGTGAATAACAATGCTATAATGAACATGGGAGTGCAGGGATATCTTCACAATTCTGATCTCATTTCCTTTGAATATGTACCCAGGACTGGGGTTGTGGATTGTATGATGGTTAAACTTCTAAGTTTTGAGGACCCTTCATACTGCTCTTCGTAGTGGCTGCAGCAGTTTAGATTCCCATCAACAGTGTATGAGGGTTCCCTTTTCTCTACATTCTTGCCAACACCTGTCTCCTGTTTTTGATAATAGCCATCCTAACAGGTGTGAGGTGAAATCTTGTTGTGGCTTTGATTTTCATTTCCCTGATGATCAGTTATGTTGAGCATATTTTCATGTACTTTATGGCCACTTGGATGTCTTCTTTGGAAAAATATCTCTGCAGGTCCTTTGCCCATGTTTGCTGTTGAGTTGTATGCGTTTCTTACAGAATAACAGCTTATCAGATACTCGGTTTGCGAATATTTCATCCTGTTCTGTAGATTACCTTTTCATCTTGTTCCCTTTGGTGTGCAGAGCTTCATTTAATATAGTCCCACTTGTTTAGTTTGACTTTGTTGCCTGTGATTTGGGTGCCATATCCAAAAAATCATTTTCAAAACCAATAACAAGAAATATTTTTCCTTCACTTTCTTCTAGAAGTTTCATAGTTTCAGGTCTTAAGTCTTTCATGCATTTTGAGTTGATTCTGTGTGTGATGGAGGGTTCAATTTCATTCTTTTTATGTGGATGCCCAGTTTTCCCAACACCATTTATTGAAGAGACCATCCTTATCCCATTGTGTGTTCTTGGTGGTCAGTTCCACTTCTGGAGTTCTTTGAGTGGCCATTAGTGAGCATTATGTTGCCTGTCTTAAACTGTGTTTATCTTGCAATCACCTTTGGATATAGCTTAGCTGTGCATAGCATCGTAGGTCAGTATTTCCTTTCCTTCACAACTTACAGGACATTGCTGTGTCGCCTTCTGGTCTCTAAGGCTGCTAAGTCAAATTCTACTGTTAGCTTAACTGTCGTTTCAAAGAGAGGCATACATAAGTTGTCTTTACCCTCTAGTTCACATCTAGGTCACCTGATGCGAAGAACTGATTCATTGGAAAAAATCCTGATGCTGGGAAAGATTGAAGGTGGGAGAAGAAGGGACGACAGAGAATGAGATGGTTGAATGGCATCACTGACTCAATGGACATGAGTTTGAGTAAGCTCCAGGAGTTGGTGATGGACAGGGAAGCCTGGCGCGCTGCAGTCCACGGGGTCACAGAGTCGGACACGACTGAGCTGAGCTGAACTGACCTGACCCTCTAGCACTGGTAGCAATTTTCACTTTGCCTTGGGTATTCTGAAATGTTCCTGTGACGGTCTTAGGTGTTTGTATTTATACAACCCTGTGCAGGACTTTGTGTGGTCCTTCAATAATGTCTTTCCTTCTCTGGACGCCAAGCAGCAGGGTCCGCCCCCCCATCCCTGCAACCCCTCCAGCACGTATTCGATGAAGACACAGGACCTGTCACTGAATCCTCACCAGCCCCTAACTTCTCCTTTCTGTTCCCGCATCTCTATGTTTCACGTTCTCAAAGGTCTCCTCGTATGTAAAGATCTTCTAATTATGGAACCCTCGTTTTTGGTTGTATCTAGAATAAAGTTTATATTTTCCATTCAACTTTTATATAAATGACTATATGTATATTTTCTAAAATATCTCTCCTTTCTCTTTGTAGAAACTTATGTCACAGGAATGTAATGACACTAAAACACTACATCAGCTCCTTCTCATCTTTTGTACTATTATTGTCATAGATTTTATTTCAACATATGTTGTAATTCCCAGAGGATACTGTTATAATTTTTATTTCAAACATCCAAGTGCCTTTTATAAACACCAGAAAAGAAAAGAACAGTAACACCTCCACACACAGAGTTATTATTTTTGGCACCCTTCAGTCTTTTCTTAGATCTGACTTTTATCATTTTCCTCCAGCCTGAACAGCTTCCCAAAGCATTTAGTGTGGTTTGGGTCTGGTAGGAACATTCGCTCATCTTTTGTTATCTAAAAATGTACTTTCCCCACCTCCCTGTGAACGGGGAAGAATTCTAGTTGTTGTTTTTTTTTTCTTTTCTTTTTGGTATCTTTTTCTTTCGTGTAAATGCTTCCCTTGATGGCCTCCAGCCTCTGAGCCTGGGTGCCAGGGGCTGTGGGAGGGCGGCCCCGGCTTCTCGGGGTCCGGATGCTGTCTTCATCCTGCTTTGGACCAGAAGGGGTCCAGGCCTCAGGGCACTTACAGGAACAGCATCTCTACAGGTAAATGCTGTCACCCCCAGGGGGGCAGCCCCTGACACCCTCCAGCTCCAAGCCTCTAAGTGGAGAGTGGTGGCCTCTCAGGCACACTGGGCCACACGAGGGTCATCCTCAAGCTGCGCGCGGGCCCAGGACCCCCAACGGCTATTCCACGGTCTCCGTCCTGCTCAGCGCTGAGGGCTGCACACGGGGAGGTCCTTGTTGCAAGCGACCGCATCCCAAACCTCCCACCTCGCTTGACTGGGTGTGCTGCCTGGGGCCTGCCGGGCTGACTCCCAGGACTGGAGATGACTTTGTTAAGTTCTAGAGACTGAGCTTCCATCCTAAAGGAAATCAGTCCTGTATATTCATAGGAAGGACTGATGCTGAAGCTGAAACTACAATACTTTGGCCACCTGATGTGAAGAGCTGACTCATTGGAAAAGACCCTGATGCTGGGAAAGATTGAGGGCAGGAGGAGAAGGGGATGACAGAGGATGAGATGGTTGGATGGCATCACTGACTCAATGGATATGAGTCTGAGCAAGCTCTGGGAGTTGGTGATGGACAGGGAGGCCTGGCATGTTGCAGTCCACGGGGTCGCAAAGAGTCGGACACGACTGAGCGACTGAACTGAACTGAACTGAGGCTGGGCTGGGCCTCAGTGCCTGCAGCCGTGTTTGCTCCCTGGGGCAGCTCAGCTCCTGGTGGGTCCCCGAGGAAGGACCCGTGGGTTCCTGGGACAGAAAGTCACAGAAGGGAAGGAGCGGGAGGGGACTGTGGTCCTCTTATTCAGGTGAAATTCTTCTGACATTGCATTTGGTGTTTTCAAGGACAGTCTCCCACTCCCCTCCCTATCTTCCTTCTTCTTGGAGAAACCTCCAAACACATGACTCTCCTCTTAGCCAGACTGAACTAAGGATACAAACGGAGCTGGGACGAGCTCAATCTCTAAACCAATTCTCAGCTGTTAGCGTTTCTGGGGAGCACACCTGCGTTCCCTTACCAAATGCTTTTCGTGCCAAAAACACAAGATCAACTTCCCCTCGAAGTCACAGCTGCCGATGGATGAGAAGCCTCATTTCAAAGTAGGTTTTAGGATGTCACTGTCGCAGCCGACCGGGGTGGAGGTTGAGCCGGTATCACGGGTGGACAGGGAAAGGAGGGAACCAGTGCACTTGATGGTTTTCCCTAAGGACGCCCCTCCTGTCCTGCTTGCAGGAATCCAGCATCAGAGCCCAAAGGCGGAGCAGGGGTGTCCAGGGGAGGCAGAGGAGAGCTGTCGCTGGGAGCGGCCTCTGAGAGCCGACGCCGGGGGCCGGGACGCAAGAGGCAGTTCGGTCATGGCCACAGGCAGGTCCGGGGACAGCAGGTGAGGGCCGCAGCAGGGCGTACCTGCCGGGTAAACCAGCACACCGGCCGGAAGCACGTGCGCACCCTTGTGCTGTCTGCACGCTGTGTGCACTGTTACACATGTCCCTGACCGCCGCTCAGCTGGGTCTTGTCGTCCTAACTGCTCTCAGACCCCAAAGACGAGTGTTGCCGTTGACTCGCGCAGTGTTTGATTTGACCAGAAAGGGGATAGCGGCTGATTCCATCGCAAACTTGCGTTCCGCTTTGTTCTTATGAAACGGCACTTTCCCACATTCGTGCTTATTTACATTCTCTCCTACCTCATTAGCCAGACTTCGGCCGAGCACCACGTGGCTTCGGGGTTAGCTCCTGGAGTCCTAGAGTTGCGTGGACTCTAGGGACTCTAGGAGTCGGGGAGATGCGTGTTATTTGCTGTTCTGTGCGGTTTGCAGGAAAAACAGGTGCAGAGGTTAAGGAGCTGCCCTTGGGCCCTTCTTGTAAGTGGAAGGTGGGGCTTAGAAATAGGGTCTGTCGGCCCCACAAACTCATTATTATAACCAAGGTTGTTACAAGAAACGTTAAATATAAAAGTTACTTAGAGGAAGATTATAAGGAATTCCCCTGGAGTCCAACAACTGTGGTTTACCACAACCATCTCGGTCTGGATCAGCCCTGGTCTACATGGAGTGTCTGTGAGGTACGGATGGGCCCAGGGTTTGGGAGGACAGTACGGTCTGGCAAGAGGGAAGAGGAGACACCACAGGCCTCTCTGTCGCCCACGGCTCCCACCTGGCGCCAGGCACGCACCGCTGGGCTCTCAACACGTGCAAGGAAAGCAACCGGGCTGTTTCTGATTCTAATTAGCACCTCGCAAGCATCCAACTCTCTGTCTCTGTCCCTGAGAGGCTCAGAGACATGGGGCCACATGACGGAGATCAATGAAAAACAAACCCAGTCTCAGATGAAATCACTACCAGTCACTCCAAGTGATACACAGATCACTGAGCTTCCATGTAAATGAGCAGTGGGATGTGGTTTCAGGCGCCTGTAGCAAAGTCTTCCTTTCCTTATCAGCAGTGTTTCAGGGTGACCAAGGAACCAAGCTTGGCAAGAAGCAGGAGGAACTTGGTTCTGTTCTGACGTGGCCGCCAGCTGGGAGGACAGGGCAAAGGATACTCACGTGTTCTCGGGGTCTGTGACGTCCTAGGGTGATGTCAGCAGTGCTCTGTGAAGGGTGAGCTGTACCCTGAGTTCTTCACAGAGGAAGGACCTGCTGAGCTTTGTCCGGGATGCATGTGGACATGCCGCTGTGCCCAGGGGCTCACAGGGCTGTCAGCTTTTAATTCATTTTCTCCAACAGCGGTCATGCAAATGAGAGTGCATGTGGCCCCTGAAAAGGGCAGAGGCCATAGGAATCAGCAGGGAATCCTCCCGGGAGAAGGATGCTAAAGGATGCTAAAAGTGAGGGGAAGCAGGCCCTGTGCTGCCCGGGTCCAGATCCGGGTCCACCTGAGACGGAGGAGGGCATTAGGTTGGGGTGGAGGTGGGATGAGGGTGGGGGTAGAGAGAGTATGGGGGCTGGGGGTGGACGGTGGTGAAGGGGGCGTCTACTCTGCACGTGCACACACACACACACACACACACACACACACACACACTTCCCTGGCCTTCTGTCGTTTGTGCAATGGTGGTAACAGTGTCCCCTGTGCATGACAGCTGACGCACTAGATGTAATTGGCACCACGAGGCGTGTGTGGGAAGCCCCGGGGTGTCTGCTCAGAGGTGAAGGCACAGGCAGTGGGCCGAGGGCCGCTCAGTGGGGGGGTCAACGCTGCCCCACTGTGAGCAGCCCTGAACCAGCAAGAAAAACCCAAAGCAAAGGGACTGTGCGGTCCACACCTTTCCTGGAGCCGAGTCAGCATGACGGGAGGCTCGGGGGATTTGAGCACAGGCCGAGGGGAGGGCCGGGTCTCGTGGGGGCTGGAGGCCACCTGAGGTCCAGCAGCTGTGGGTTTCCCCTAGAACTGAAGGCAGGGGACAGGGAGGCTGTTAGCACTCAGATTAGCTCCTGCTCAGAATGAAGCTTCACCTCCTCCCAGCTGAATGCACACCTGGAAATTCATGGACCAGGGGGTGGGGGAGTCACTCCGCACCTGCCCCTTCTGTGCAGGTGGCCAAGCCCATGCGCTCAGCTGCGGGGCAGGACCCGACCTGCAGCACCTCCTGCCTCCTGACCCCCCGGCAATCAGGACTTCTGACTGCAGAGACTCGTCTCCAAGATGGGAGTCTTTTCTCTGAAACGTTTGGTTCTAAAGGTGAATCTTCACCCAGCTCAGTCAGAAAACCACTTCTGTTGGTACATTGGGGTTTATCCCTAAACCCATTCCCACCCATGAACTGCTCCTGTCTCCTTGGTTAGCTCACCCTGGCTCTGCTGCAGTCTCCTGGATGCTCCAGTAACCTTGGTAGGTAGCTGACATTTGTAGAAGAACTATCAAGTTTCAAGGCAGTGAAATGCCTGGGAACCAAATATTTTAACTCGATGGAAAGGATGCCTCCCGATGGATGTGAGGGGCGTGTCCAGACCAGTCATCCCCAGGGCCACGTGTCACGGCCCCTGGAAGTCTGCCAAGTCCCCAGACTGGCTGCTTCTTCCAGCAAGGTACTTCCCTCTTCACCATGAGCTTTCATCTGAAAAGGCAATTCACTGCCTTAGACCAGGGGTGCTGAGTGGATGAGCTCATAGGCTCCTGTGAGACAGTGTCCCCTCCCTCACTGAGCTTCACTTTGGGAGCATGTCTGGAGACCGTGTGATTCTACATGAGCTTTTGCAGGGGTGCTTGGCCACTGACATCTAATGAGCAATGGGAAAGGTCTTGCCAGCCAGATGCTTCTTTGCATCATTTTTTTTTCCCCATTGATTGTTGGAACTTCACATGAGAAGATCAATGCAAAAGACTAATGATCTTGACATTGATCTTGACACAGGATGAGTTCTGAGACCTTTGCCAGAGGAAGAAGGGACCTCATGTACCTGCCTAATGGGCCCCTGAATGGGCAGAGGATGTGATGGGTGGAATCTTCTCACACTGGGCAAGTCATGTACACTGGATTCCTAGACACCCACGAGGAAAGAGGAGGAGGCACAGGGCATCTGGAATCACAGGGAACGTGGAAGTTCTGGCATGCGGCCAATGAGAAAATCAAGTACAGGATGGGGGCTGTGGCTGGCAGTTGTTGATTTATCCTGAGTCAGCAGCAAACACATCTAAGTTGATCTTAGCAGCCATCCTGGAAGCAAATCACACCTGTGGTATTTTATTCAATGTGGGGCAACACACTTCTCATGTTTTACAAGAGAAGTGTGAAACTAGAATACATACTGAATAAAACAATAGGGTGACAAGAGTCCTCAAAGCCTATCCTCCGAGGACTAGTGAAGGAACTAGATTGTTTTGCAATGAAATGAGAAAAGAAAACCAACGCTCTTGAGGGGCAAAGTGAAGATCACAGTTGGATCAAGAGAACTGTTTACAAATACATGCAGGTGCCGGGTAGAGTGTGGGTCGGCTCTGAAATAACAGGACCCAAAGGTGAGAGGTGAGAATGAACTCAGAGCTGCTCAGCGGAGCACCCACTGCCTTGGGGTGGATGTGGCACCCGCGGACGTGGCTGGTGGTCACACACAAAGTCTCCAGATTCATAAACCACAGATGTTTGCATTCTGACCACCTAACTAAAGTCCCATCATGTAAGAAAAGATACTCCTTAAACCTGTGGAAATAGGAAAGTAGTGCACAAAATGTAAACACACACACCACACCCGTCTGTACTTTATATAAGCTTCAGGCCACAGTGCATGGGAAAATGCTTCTCTGAGCACAGGAAGCCATCAGAATTAGCTGTGGGGAAGCTTAGGAGCATGCCTTTGGGCCAAGAATTCAATCTGGAGCGAGTCTCCCCTGTGTCTGCCACTCACTCTTTGCTCTGGGTTCTGTTGCAACTCTCGTGTCTGTTAACACAGATAATTGTGCATGGAAACACCTCGGTCAAGGACCTTAAGAGAACCACCGGTGGGTGCCCTAAATCCTGTGCTTTCTCCCTTCTGGCAGGCAGAGGGGCCAGCACAGCGGAGAGGCACTTCTCTTTCCCTCCCGCCTCTGGGGTCCCGGCCATACTGCATACTTTGTGTCCCCCCGCCCCTGCCTCCCTGCACACGGGCCTTGCTCTCCGTGAGGATCTGCTCTGCGAGGGGCAGTCCCTCAACGCACAGGCTTCGGCTACATCTGGGCGACCCGTGTAAGTGGAGGCCAGATGTATTTTCATTCCTTTAGAAGTGGAAACAGAGGCTGGCGCAAGACCATCTTCTTTGAGGCTGAAGGCAACTGCATAGAGTTTGATACTCAGATGCTGTGAATAGTTCTGTGGACGAAATCAGAGTAATGGAAAGCAGACATGGACCAAGCACTGGAGCATCATCTTACAATCCCCCGCCCCCTCCTGAGGTCTGGGCTTCTGCCAGCCCACATGACGGCCGCAACAGTCCCGTCTGCCCCACTCACCAGCCTGTCCTGGAGTCCGGCCTCCTCCTCCTCCTCCTGGTCCTGACTCTGGCATCCCTGAGCTTAGCGCTGTCTGCTGCTCTGCTGATTCCCCAGCACCCCAGGGCTTGGCCACTCGGGCCCCTGGCAGCTCAGCTCTGTCGGGCAGTGAACCAGGCAGGTGTCCGGAGACCTCACTGCTGGCCGCTTGCCCGCTGGTAGGTCAGAGTGCTGGGCTTCACTTTGTGCAGACCCAGCCTCCTCTGCCCTCATTAGGGCAGCTCCAAGTCACTCTGCTTGTCCAGCCTCAGGAGCACAACTGGATAACTGCTGTGTCTCGGCTGTAAGCAGAGCAAGTCAGCGGCCAGCTTCAAAATCTGTTTTCTGCAACAGCAGTGTGGCCCTAAACACTCGGGAATGGTTGAAGCCAGCCACCGGTGCTGAGGCGGGGTCACCGGAATCTGGACATGTGACACCAAGCCCAGCTTTGCCACAGGGGACAGGGGACAGGGCTCCTAGCCTGAACCTGGGGAGAGTGACTGAGCCCGCAGAGCTGCTGTGTTTCATGGGCAGCAGTGTGTGCTCACTTCCCATCGGGGGCTTCAAAGGCTTAATCGAAGGGGAATCCAGTCTCCTGGGAAGTGTCACAACTGGTCGCTTAGGCAGTGGACACTTCAGTGTCGGCCCTGGTGACCAGTTGCGCCCAAGTCACCAAGGGTGCCCCTTGGACCTGGCAGAACCATGTCACAGAACTGAGAGTGCTTGCATCCCTTGCTAAGTTTTAACAAAGCCCAGAGGGTCCCAGTCCCTGGCCAACCAGGATTTGTCTGACTTTTGCGCCGAACTGGCACTTCCCTGAGGGCTTAGCTAAGATGGGGTGCTCACTGAACGTACTGTTTTCTTGATTCTAATGGAAAATGTTGGCAGTGGGGGGCGGAGGGTGCTGAAAGGGGAGAACAGGGAAGCATAGATCTTATCCGGAGCCTCTGCAGGCACGTCCAGCTTGTGTGAGATTAACTGTGAGATTAAGTTAAAAACCGTAGCCATTTAGACAAAACCAGCACTTTGTGTTTGTTTGTGTTGCATTGGCCATTTTGGGTCAAGTTCAGCCTCAGGACAGTTAGGCCTCCCTCCCTCTGGGCCTCTGGAAATGGGCCAAGAACCTTCTAATTGTTTAATTACAGAGGTTTCCAAGTTACAGCAGCTTGGAGCCTCTCCATGATTTATTCTGTAAAATAAAAACCTCTCTTTCCCTGCAGATCTGTGCCAGGAGTAAATAACCCTCCTGATTCAGAAGACTGGACAGCATCTTCTAGAAAGAAGCTCATAAGTCCAGGGCAGGCGTGACTCGGCTGTGGTGTTTTTGACAGTAAGTTCCATCTTGTTTGGTTTTGGTTTTGATTCATATACATATATATATATGATATATATATATATCATATATATATATATAGCCTCCGATTCATATATATATAGCCTTCTTGATTCATATATATATATATATATATATATATATATAGCCTCTGAAGATTCTCTTGATAAAATACAAATGCATTTTGGGAAAGTCAGGCAGTTTCGAGAGGCTGTGAGTGCAGAAGCTGCAAGGCCAGAGGGTCTGGAGTGGATGGGGATTCTCGAGAGCCAGACAGGGCTCTGGCCTGTGCCCTTCCTGCAAATAGGAGGACTCCGGGGGCAGGCCCCCAGGGCCACACATTCAGGGTGAGAAAGAGGTGAGAGCGTGTGGTTCGTGTTGGCAAAGCACGGGGTGGGTGGGGGTGGGAGAGGGTCAGGCCTCATGGACTGGACTTGAAGGACCCCTGGGGTCTCGCCAGGCCCAGGGGGACACTGAGCCTCTCTGGGCTAAGCCTGGAAAGACTCTGGGGACTCTCAGGGGTCCCCAGTGGCCCTGGGCTCAGGGGTGCATCAGCCAGGAGGTGGCTGCCCCCTGGTGGGGACCTGGGCCATGCTGATGGGAAGGGGGTGGTCTCACGGGAGACTGGAGGACGCGCTGTCTTCAGACAGACCTTGAGGCAGAGGGAACAGTTGGCTTTGCTTGTTTGTCTTGACTTCTTGTCAGCCAGGCAAATGAAAGGTAAATGAAAAAAAAAAGAAAAACAGAAGGATGAAACCGATGAGGAGGCTGGGGCAGAAACAGACGAGAAGCAGGGATCCCTGCTGGCATCCACGGAGATGGCGGGCTCTCAGCAGCGGCTCTGGTGGGGGTCACTGAGAGACTTTGTCCAGAAGGCAGGCCTTCCTGTGGGGGCCGTTTCAGGGAGCGCGTCCCCGGGCCCAGCCTGTGTGAGGGCCAGGGCTGGCCGTCCTGACTGAGGCCACGGGGGGCTTTTCCGGGTGGCAGGAACAAGACCTCAGCCTGGGTCTGCATCCACTCAGGGCACCAGGTCAGCCTGGTACCAGCTTGTCTCTGAGCCGGAGCCCCTCCTCCTAGCCCTCGGGCCTCCCTGAAGGGCGCTCAGAGGCGACCCCTGGGGGCTCTGACCCCTGGGGCCTCCCTGTGGCTGTTGGCGGTTCCTTGTGTTTCTGCCCTAATTTATCTGATTTGGCAGATGGCCTGGGCTGAAAAAAGCAAATGATTGGTTGAGAGCCTGAAAATGATCATTCCCTTTCCCCTGAAGAAAACTGAGAAACCTGAGTGAAGAGCTATCACTTCCACGTGAATGTTTGACACAGAGAAATTTGAAGTTTCTCGTCTAAAATTCTACATTCTCAAGTTAGCTGCGTCTATCTGACACGTAAAATTACACTTTCTGTTTTCTAAGTTTTTACCAGTCGATAAGTTAAAGGTTAAACAATATGACTCCGAGGTGTGAATGTGCTTGCAATTTACTACCAACAGCTCATTAATCACGCAGCCGAAACAAGCTTTCAGAGAGGTCTGGAGTGAGTGCACTTGGCAAGTCACAGGGGGTGATGCTGGTACTTTTTCTTAAACTTTCTTTTAAACGCACAATCAAAGTTTCCTGTGATGAATGGTGCTGAACTGACTCGGCGTCCCCCGCCCTCGTGGGCAGGGCAGCCCTGGGCTGTGGTTGAGGCCACTGGGTCCAGGCGGCCCGGAGCGGGGCTCCAGGGCTGTTCGCGTCCGCGGGGCGCTGCTCTGCCAGAGGAGCGGATGCAAGGAGACAGAAGCCTAGTGTGCGTGCAGACAGAAAATCCAGGACCTGCCACGCGCCCCTGCTGTGTTAGCTGCTGGGCGTGCAGGGGAGAGGCGAACGCGTCCTCATTCCCGAGTCCCGCCCGGCACCGCGTCCTGGGCGCTGGGAGCCACGGCGGGGCCGCACGCGGTCACACCGCCGTCCGCCGCTCCTCTGCCTGCCCCTCGGGAAGTCTGCCGGGTGGAGAACTTGGCCGCACCGGCCACCATCCAGGAGCCGAGCTGCGCACTCCCAGGGGCCTGTGTCCTGGGGCCGCAGCCCTGCGCGTTGCCCTGGGACGCGACCTGCCCACCCGCTGGGCTCCTGCAGGTCTGGCGGGCACGGGAAGGAAGGGCCGTTTGTGGATCTCGGAGCGCCGGCGTCCTGAGCCAGCCCTGAGAAGCCAGGGCACAAACCAGCAATTCACATTCTCACGTTTTTTGCACACAAAAAAGTACTGATAAAGAAATGATCTTAACCTTCGTAGCAAAAGAAGAGTCTAAGCTGTTGCTGTGTTTGGGATTTGAAAACCCGGCGCCAAGCGCAGGAGACGCCGCCGGCTGCAGCTGCCCAGGGTGAAGTTCGCCCCTCGCCCCCTCTGCGCCCACCCCGCTGCCCCGCCCGCCAGCCTCCCACCTTCCCGCTGACGAGCCTCTGTCAGGGCTGGGCGCCTGTGACTCTGCCCTGGACAGAGGCCGCATCCCGGGGGGCACACGCGTGCTCCTGGTGGGGCCGGCGGGGCCCTGCGAGGCGCCGCACCCTCCGCCTTCCCCGCAGGCGGTTTCTTCCTGCACGACCGCCTCCAGCTCGCGGCTCGCGGCGCTCGGGGAAGCGCTGGCGTCAGAAGCCCACACATCCACGGAGATGGATGACCTGACCGAGGGCGCTTCACGCCCCGTCACCTCCACGGGCGCTCTGTGCTCTCGGACCTTCCCGGAGCTGCCCTGTCATCCCCGGAGGCCCGCGCCTACGAGAAGCTCAGGGTGGTGGGTGGCGAAGCCGGCCCGGGTCCCGGCACCTCCCACCACTCAGCCTGCGCTCGCACCCCTGGCTGAAGCACAGAGCACCAAGCCGGGAACCCACAGGCGACCTTGCCGCCCGGGACCCCCGCAGCTAGAGCAGGGCAGCTGCGACCGGGACGGAGCCCAGTGTCCTTCCGTTCCGGGTCCAGCCTGCCTTCCGGCCACTGCTAACCGCGACTCCACGTGGCATTAGCTGGATGAAGAGCCTAATTAAGTTTTAATTACCCTGGGTGAGGCCCCCAGGTGTGACTCACTTGCTAATTAGATAAGCAACGGGATTTGTTCTGAGCACCGGCCTGGCAAAACACAGTCCAATCCCATCTCTGTAAAGGTTAAGAATAAATGAAAAAGTCTTTAGAAATAAAATCTCCACAGTTATCAAGTTTAAACTACTCTGGCAAGGTGGAGGGTGCAGGCTTGCCCCCGTTCTCAGGCAGGGGCTCTGATGTGGGAGCTGAAGTGATAGACGGCCCCATTCATGGTGAGCACCGTTAACGAAGGCCTCGCTGGCTGCTTTCTCTTAATTAATACGGAAATTTCCCTTTTATAAATGTGATGAGGAACTAGCAGCAGAACGCAGTAAGGACAAGCCAGGAAGGGCAGGAAGGCCCCCATCACAGATGGAGCCACCTCCCCGCCCGGGCTCCTCTCGGGCGCACCCTCTCCCAAGAGGGTGCCTTTTTGATAACAGACCCTTAAATCCAAGAGAAGAGTGGATGACCAGGCTCTGGCTCTGTCTTTTTCTGTGACGAGGGGACGTGCCAGGGTGAGGCCCAGCCCATAGACAGCCCAGGAAGCCAGCCTGGAGGAGGAGGAGGTGTCGTGTCTGACGGACTCCACGTCCAGTAGCGGCTGCAGGCCAGGCCGCTGGTGGGCACTCCAGGAGGAGCCAGACACACATCTTCTCAAATGTGGCTGAAGGCCTGAGGGCTCAGGATGTGCCAGGACCGGGACCCGGAGGATGAAACCAGGAGGCAGGAACTGGCTTCGGAGGGAGATGAAGGGAACCTGAACCCCACACGAGAGGTCTCAGCGCCTCAAAGGACATTGCTCTCATCTCGGAGCAGGGACACCAGAAACACTGTGGGATCCATGTCTGAAAGTCTCATCCTGGAGATAAGGAAAAACAGGAAATAGAGAAAGTCCCTGGTTATTCCGTCCCTGATGGTATTCAAGTCCTCTGTCCCTTCAGACTAAGGGTATCAAAAGCAAGTCTATGAAGGAATAACTCAGCCAGAGCTTCAGATTACCTCTGAGATGATTCACATAAAATCCAGGAGAGCAAGAGGTCGGACCCCCGGGAAATCCAGGTTGGGATTTTCAGACGTGGGCTATCTGACAGCTATGATCGCAAGCGCAGGAAGTACAGTGAAGCAGAAAGCTCTGGCAGCTTTCTGGAAGAACCTGGAAGCTGTGATGCAAGAGGGCCCCTGGGCTGAGGCTGGGGGTGGAGAAGGGCGATCTTGGTACAGACTCTGAGCAACGGAGTTTTGGGGTCTGACGCACAGCATGGGGACTACAGCAAACAGTACCACCCTGTGTGCCTGAAATTCGTGAGGGAATGAATCTTAATTGTTCTCACCACACCAAGTGAAAAAAAAAAATTACGGTGATGACGTGAGGTGATAGGCATGTTAGGTAGCTTGATCGTGCTGATCATTTCAAGATGAACGTGGAAATCGAAACATCGCATTGCACACCTTAAAAAGATATCAGTCTTGTCAGTTGTACCTCAGTGAGCCCAGAAAAAGCAAAACAACAAAAAAGTAGTGTACAAATCCTCATTGTCCTGTTTGACTTAAAAATACATCTTCAGTAACTGATAGAAAAGACATACAAGGAGCCAGCAAGGAATGAAGCAGCTAATGTGCTAGGTCAAATTCTCGTAAACCACCACATGAACAGGGAAAAGAGAAATTGTACCAGTTGATGCAGAAAAATCTATTTGATAAAATACCACATATATATTTTAAAACATTTGTTACATTTGATACATACCATATATATATATATGTACATACACATTATACACACACAATCAACAGCGTCAACAAAAGGATGTGGCAAACTAGGAACAAAAAGACACATAAAAAACCTACAGCAAAGTCAGTTGGCTGTACAAGATGAAACTCCTCTCTCAAAGTCAGGAAGGAGACCAGAAATTTACCATCACTACTGATGTTTAACTAGCATGGGAAAAAAAAAAAGCAAGATTAAGAAATAATACATGAGAATTGGAAAGGAAAAACACAGTGACCCTTCTATGTAAATAACCAAATAACCTGATTATGTATGCAGAAAATCCAATAAAGTAAACAGATAAACTTAAAAATTGATAACTAAATTTAGCAAGACATTGGATAAAGATCAACATACAAAACATTTTACCTCTCAGTTCAGTTCAGTTCAGTTCTATTCAATTCAGTCACTCAGTCGTGTCCAACTCTTTGCGACCCCATGGACTGCAGCATGCCAGTCCTCTCTGTCCATCACCACCTCCTGTCCATTGAGTCAACAGTGCCTTCCAACCATCTCATCCTCTGTCATACCTTTCTCCCCTCACCTTCAGTCTTTCCCAGCATCAGGGTCTTTTCCAGTGAGTCAACTCTTCGCATCAGGTGGCCAAAGTATTGGAGTTTCAGCTTCAGCACCAGTCCTTGCAATGAACACTCAGGACTGATCTCCTCTAGGATGGACTGGTTGGATCTCCTTGCAGTCCAAGGGACTCTCAAGAATCTTCTCCAACACCACAGTTCAAAAGCATCAATACTTCAGCACTCAGCTTTCTTTATAGTCCAACTCTCACATTCATACATGACTACTGCAAAAACCATGGCCTTGACTAGATAGACCTTTGTTGGCAAAGTAATGTCTCTGCTTTTTAATAGCTGTCTAGGTTGGTCATAACTTTTCTTCCAAGGAGTAAGCGTCTTTTTATTTCATTTACCTCTACATACCAGCAATAAACTATTAGAAAACACAATTTAAAATTTACCTTTTTAGGGACACAAAGAGTCAAATATTAGCAACACACCCAACAAAAGATATGTAAGACCTTTATGACAAAATCCAGAAAGCATTATAGAACAAATTAGAAAAGACCTAATTGAATTGAAAGGCTCAATCACTTTAAATATGTCAGTTTCTGCAGTGTTTTATGGGTTTAATATAAAATCTTAGCATAATTTATAAGGTTAAGAAAATCTTGCAGAGGAACAAATTTGGAATAATTGTAGACTTACAAAGCTACAATAATTAAAAACTGAAGACTTGTCACAGCATGGATGATAGACCCAGGAACAGAATGGACAGAGAAGCCCACAGCCGCTGGACACTCAGCTGAGGTCAGTGGACACCTCGGAGAAGAAGTAAAGCCCAGCCTTCCCTGTGAGCAGGCCATTCTGAAGAGTTATCGTGTGGCCCTAGCACTCAGCTTCAGTGAAACCCTCCAGGGGAGGGTAAATATAAACGTATAGGCAAACAAGGACCCGGTGGAAGGCGACAGTCAGACATCTGGGCTACCTCGAGGAGGACCCCTCTGTTAACAAATGGAAAAAGAACCAACCATCAAGGGAAGGAGTGATAAAGGGGCCATCCTGAAATTATGAAAGTCTGTCCACAAAAATATTGTCAGAAAAGATAGGCAAGACAGTGTGGGAACAGATCTGCAAAACTCCTGCCTGTATTCTAGCGAGAATTCTCCTGCAACAGTAAGAGAAGACGGGCTCTCCCTGGACACAGCGCGATGGTGCTGGCTGGGCCGCCGAAATGGACCTTCGCTGAGCAGAGGAGAGTGGGTTCACCAAGGACACGGCCACTGAGCCTCAGCAGGAGGCCGCTCCCCCCGGCACAGCTGAGCCCAGATGACGACGTCACGAGTGTGTGATTCATCTTTACAAGGTTCAAAAATACACAGAACTAACCCACGATGATGACGACGGAAGCCAAGATCATAGTTAACTTAGGGTGGCAGGCGCGTCATGGTGCTCCGGTAACATTTCGTTTAAACGTGCCTTGAGTGGGGCTTCCATCAGTCACTCAGCCGTGTGTTGGACACTGTTCTGAATGCACGAATAATGAATAGCGCTTAGTAGCACATGAATTCATGAGAAAAATCAGGAAGCCAAGAAGGAGAAGTGCCATCCCATGTGGAGCCAGAGGTGAGGGCCTACAGGGGCCTGATGGGGTTAGGACCTTCCCCTACAGAACTCAAGGCCACTGGGACCAGGGCGATGGCTGAGTGGGCATCAGTGTAGACCGGCTGGGCTGGACAGAGGTGAGCGTCAGTCTGGGAGCTGGCCACAGGGGGAAGCTTGCCTTCTCTTTGATGGGAGCGGGCTGCAATCTCCTTCAATCTAACTTTTGACTTTAAGACTTTGTGACACAGAATCATTGTGTTTATTACCATAATGATTCAAGACCTTAGAACTGCTTTGAGCTGACATGGTATATATATTTTTGTCTGAAACAAAGGAACTTAGTTTTTGCAAATTGTTAGAGACTTCAAAAAATGCATTTCATTTTCAGATGTATTGTCAAGGGCAGTGACTCATGGCTCAGGCTGGTTCAGAAGCAATCTCTAAAGAGAGGCACGATTTTTCCTGAATCTCATTTGCAAGGAGGCCATGGCTGGCTCTGGGCCCCCACCCAGATGGTCGGGTCTGACTCCAGGAGCCCTGAGTCAGCCAGCCCAGGAAGGGCACCATTGCTCATCCAGGGACCTGGGCCGGCTTGGGTCAGAGGGGCAGGGGGCACACTGCTGGCCCTTCTTCTGCTGAAGTTCATGATTGGGTTTGAGATTCACCCTCTGGCCACCGAGCGAATTGCCTCACCTATATTGCATTAAAGTACAATTTCCAACTTTTGCTTGAAGTCAATAGATGAGTCAGCCCAGTGATTCACTGTGTCTCCTCACCTTCTTAATTCTATTATATCCTGGAAGAATCATGATTGACTATTGATGGAAACCCTTTGAAGTCCTGAGACATCGTGCTTTCTAAAATAAGGTCACTTCTTTTTGCTAATATCTGACCTATGAAAAGTCTCTCCTCAAAATCTGTGCAAACAAACAGAGATGACAGGGTCGTTTGTCCCCTTCTTGGGCAGGGGTGGGCTGATCCTGGGAAGCCGTGGCTGCACATGAAACTCTAATGAGGCCTGGCGGGTAGTGAGACCCCAGGCTTTGGGGAACCCAGGCTGGAATGTTCTGGCTGAGTGGAGGGGCGGGAGCTGTGTCCTGGGCCGGCTGCTCTCCCCAGTACAGGAGTGATGCCCGCATCAGGGACCTCAGACCAGCACAGGGGCTGCACTGGGTACAAACACACCACTCCGTGGCACACACCAGGGTTGGAGCCCTCGCAACCTTAGCGATGAGAGCAAACAGCTCTGGCACGATTCGTTCAGTAACAGAAAACACAAACCAGTCCTCCGCGCTTCTCCGCTCAGGGAGCAGTAACTCTAGGCCTGACCTAGGAGATCGGCTAAATCACGGCCTCATAGCTGGTCAGCACTAACTTATCTAGCTAATTCTAGCAAGCTTGGCACAGAGGTCTTCCCATTGGCAACATGCTTGGTGACCAGGAGCGGAACTCTCTGGAGCTGGCTTATGCGGAGACGGGGACTTATCTGAAGGTTTGTTTCTGCGGCACCGGGGGGTGGGGTGGGCAGGAGGCAATCCCTTTTTTGTGCCCTCAGCTTATGGTTCCTTCCTTCTACCTCTTCTCTGGGCAGCTGTTCCATCCTTTTTCTCTTGGCCTTGCCTGGTATGGCTGCTCCCCCGCCAGCCCTCTGTTACTCCCAGAGCCCAGACTCGTGTCCAGCTCTACCCTCTGGAAGGTGCCCCCTTCCAATCGGGGGCTTAGCCCCTGGCACTGATCCTGATTCAGGCTGTGGCACACCCACTTCAGCACCAGCTGCTTTCAGCTTGAAGCAGCTCTCTTGCGCATCGGTATCTCCCTCCATTACCATAGGGTAGGTGCAGGGTACTCAGCACAGTGACTGGCCATCAGGGGACTCTGAAGTGTGGGCGTCTGGCCATCACTGGAGGAGCCAGGTGAAGGGAAATCCTGTAGAACATGCTCCCCAGTCATCACGACCCACATTGGGCACATTTTCCTAAATGCTCTCAGAGGCTTTGCTGCGAGCAGAAAGGACCAAATTCTAGGCTGCTGAGGTGGTTAATTTTACGTGTCCACCTGACGGGGCATCAGCTGCCCAGGTATCTGACCCAGCATTCCTCCGGGTGTGTCTGGGAAGGTGTTTCTGGATGAAGCCCACATTAAATCAGCAGACTGTGTAAAGCGGAGTGCCTCCCCACAGTGGCGGACCTCGTGCAACCTGCTGGGGGCCTGAGTGGACGAAAGGACTGCCCACCCCTGAGCAGAGAGCCCCTCCTGCCTGGTGGCCTGGAGCCGGGACCCCGGCTTCTCTGCCTCGTGCGTGGCTCCCGTGAGCCTCCAGCTTGCTGGGCCCTTGCTGGCCTCAGGTCTCGCCGGGAGCTGACCCTGAGTCCGTCCCCTTTTCTGTCTAGACATGCCCTCTCGGCTCCCTGAGCCACACGGGTGCCGTGCCCTCCAGAGAAAGAAGGGCCGCCGGGATAGAGCAAGCCACACACCCCACCGCTCAGCATGGGCCTGCCCCGACGTCTGTTCGCGCCCTTGGGTGCCTGCTCTACCGGCTATGCTCGGGAGCTGTGCTGTCCAGGGTTAGGTGGGTGCCTCAGAGAGCTCACATTTGGGCTTGCTGTGCGGGGGCTGGGGTAGGGGGTCACTGTGCAGCTGGCTTGGGAAATGAGAAACCAGAAGCCTGTATGAGTGGGGTTTGTTATTAAAGCACCCAAGTCGCTCCTGACATCTGCATGAAGCTTCTACACAAAGCCCCTCGGATCACCCGAAATCTGTGATGAAGAGCATGCTCCTTGTGCCGTAGGGAAGGCTGGCGGGTTGACCACGGTCAGGCCACCCACTTTGCTGATCCTCTGAGAAGTCTCTGCTTGTCCACAGCCCGGCCCGCCCCTGGCTGGCTCCCCAGGGACACCTGGAAAACTCAGACTTGTTCCCAGGAAGCCAAGCAGAGCAGCCAGAACATCACTGTCTGCGGTGGAACAGTGGGACATGGGGGTGGTCAGTGAGAGCAGAGATCCGTGTGTCAAATCACAAATATGTCGCCCTCAAAGAGAGAACCACGACCACCCTCAGGAGTGCGGCCACGCAGGAGCTACTGCTTCTACGGTGGGCAGATGCTTCCAGTCAGGGGATCAACCGGAAGGAGGCACAATCCTCCCCCTCAGCGGCATCAGAAGTCCAACTCGCAGAATTATGTGGCCTGTAATTTACTGAATCTACTGCAACATAGGACACAGCAACTGGCTGAATCTGAAGGTGACTGCATGTGATAATACCACCCCTGGACCTGTGATCTGATCTACTGTTGCTTTATTGACTATGCCAAAGCCTTTGTGTGGATCACAACAAACTCTGGAAAACTCTTAAAGAGGTGGGAATACCTGACCACCTGACCTGACTCTTGAGAAACCTGTAAGCAGGTGAAGAAGCAACAGTTAGAGCTGGACATGGAAAAACAGACTGGTTCCAACTTGGGAAAGGAGTACATCAAGGCTGTATATTGTCACCCTGCTTATTTAACTTATCTGCAGAGTACATCTGAGAAATGCTGCGTTGGATGAAGCACAAGCTGGAATCAAGATTGCCAGGAGAAATATCAATAATCTCAGATATGCAGATGACACCACCCTTATGGCAGAAAGTGAAGAAGAACTAAAGAGCCTCTTGATGAAAGTGAAAGAGGAGAGTGAATAAGTTGGCTTAAAACTCAACATTCAGAAAACTAACATCATGGCCTCTGGTCCCATCACTTCATGGAAAATAGATGGGGAAACAGTGGAAACTATTTTGGGGGGGTTCCAAAATCACTGCAGATGGTGACTGCAGCCATGAAATTAAAAGACACTTGCTCCTTGGTATAAATGGAAAAAAGACAACCTCTTTAACAAGTGGTGCTGGGAAAACTGGTCAACCACTTGTAAAAAAATGAAACTAGAACACTTTCTAACACCATACACAAAAATAAATTCAAAATGGATTAAAGATCTAAATGTAAGACCAGAAACTATAAAACTCCTAGAGGAGAACATAGGCAAAACACTCTCTGACATAAATCACAGCAGGATCCTCTATGACCCACATCCCAGGATATTAGAAACAAAAGCAAAAATAAACAAATGGGACCTAATGAAACTTAAAAGCTTTTGCACAGCAAAGGAAACTATAAGCAAGATGAAAAGACAGCCCTCAGAATGGGAGAAAATAATAGCAAACGAAGCAACAGACAAAGGATTAATCTCAAAAATATACAAGCAACTCCTCCAGCTCAACTCCAGAAAAATAAATGACCCAATCAGAAAATGGGCCAAAGAACTAAACAGACACTTCTCCAAGGAAGACATACAGATGGCTAAGAAACACATGAAAAGATGCTCAACATCACTCTTTATCAGAGAAATGCAAATCAAAACCACAGTGAGGTACCATTACACCCCAGTCAGGATGGCTGCTATCCAAAAGTCTACAAGCAATAAATGCTGGAGAGGGTGTGGAGAAAAGTGAACCCTCTTACACTGTTGGTGGGAATGCAAACTAGTACAGCCACTATGGAAAACAGTGTGGAGATTTCTTAAAAAAACTGGAAATAGAACTTCCATATGACCCAGCAATCCCACTTCTGGGCATACACACCAAGGAAACCAGATCTGAAAGAGACACGTGCACCCCAATGTTCATCGCAGCACTGTTTATCATAGCCAGGACATGGAAGCAACCTAGATGCCCATCAGCAGACGAATGGATAAGGAAGCTGTGGTACATATACACCATGGAATATTACTCAGCCATTAAAAAGAATTCATTTGAATCAGTTCTAATGAGATGGATGAAACTGGAGCCCATTATACAGAATGAAGTAAGCCAGAAAGATAAAGACCATTACAATATACTAACACATATATATGGAATTTAGAAAGATGTTAATGATAACTCTATATGCAGAACAGAAAAAGAGACACAGATTTATAGAACAGTCTTTTGGACTCTGTGGGAGAAGGCGAAGGTGGGATGTTTCAGGAGAACAGCATCGAAACATGTATACTATCTAGGGTGAAACAGATCACCAGCCCAGGTTGGATGCATGAGACAAGCGCTCGGACCTGGTGCACTGGGAAGACCTAGAGGGAGCGGGTGGAGAGGGAGGTGGGAGAGGGGATCGGGATGGGGAACACATGTAAACCCATGGCTGTTTCATTTCAATGTATGACAAAATTCACTACAAAAAAAAAAGACACTTGCTCCTTGGAAGAAAAGTTATGACTAACCTGGACAGCATATTTAAAAGCAGAGACATTACTTTGCCAACAAAGTTCCACCCAGTCAAGATAATGGTTTTTCCAGTAGTCATGTATGCATGTGAGAGTTGGACTATAAAGAAAGCTGAGCCCCAAAGAACTGATGCTTTTGAACTGTGGTGTTGGAGAAGACTCTTGAGAGTCCCTTGGACTGCAAATAAGATCTAACCAGTCCATCCTAAAGGGAATGAGTCCTGAATATTCATTGGAAGGACTGAGGCTGAAGCTGAAGCTCCAATGCTTTGCCCACCTGATGCAAATAACTGACTCATTAGAAAAGACCCTGAGGCTGGGAAAGATTGAAGGCAGGAGGAGAAGGGGATGGCAGAGGATGAGAATGTTGGATAGCATCACCAGACTCATACTCAGACTCAATGGACATGAGTCCGAGTAAACTCCATGAGTTGATGATGGACAGGGTGGCCTGGCATGCTGCGGTCCATGGGGTTGCAAAGAGTCAGACATGATTGAGTGACTGAACTAACTGACTGGACCTGTGATGCACCAAAAAGTGAAGAAACTGAAAGATAAGCAAGAACCAGATTTTAAAGATGTTTATGTATTCAAATCCTTTTCCCTTTAATTTAAACTTTCATAAAAGCCTTTGGTTTCTCTTTTAGACAAAACTGTTTTAATATTCATCCACAGCAACCTTCCCACTCCTGATTCAGGCAGCCACCTCACAAAGGCCAAGGGGTTAAGAGGTTGAGACCACTGTGAGTCTCAGCAGAGCAGCTCACTCTGCATGGGCCTGGTGTGCATGGAAATGCTGGGCTCAGATGTGCCAACAGAAACAACTGCTCTTGAACTGGTAACATCTTGTGGTTGCTAAGTGCTCACAGCACCAGGAGCACTGGATCCCCACGTGGCCAGGGGCCAGTCCCTTGTCTCCAAGTGAGGGGTCAGGGCACCCGAGGAAAGGGACCTGGGTAGATGCCAAACACAGAATTTTTTCTCCACATGTTAATTCTTCCCCAAGTTTAGGCAGAGTGTGCACAAAATCTGGAGAGGCAGCCCCCTTTAAAAGCACAGAGGGGCTCATCCAGCAAAACCTTGCAAAAAGGTTGATGCCATGTAAGTGATCCTCAGGTTGGTTAACAGAACAGAAAAATCTGAATCAGTTTTTATTTCCTCTGAAACGGTCTCTGATACTTTTCCTTATGTTCACTTGGTGATCATGGAGTATGCAGCAAGAGTGTAACACTAACACAAGTTAAAGGAATGGAGACATTTTCTCTCTGGAGCTAAAACCTTTCCACAGCAACCCAAATACAGATCCAGGTTTAGCTGTACCTCTAGCATCTCCCTTCCACCCAGAAACAGAGGAGACACAGACATCCCTATCCCTGTGGAAAGAGGGCTCTCACCTCTGCCGAGGAGGGTGTCATCAACCCAGTTTGAAAAGGATTACATGAAAGCTCAAGAAATTTAAGTAACTCGATCAGCTCACCTACAGCACCCACACTGTCTCAGTATGGGGCCAGATGTACGTGCAATGAGTCATCACTGAGAAACACCACGTGATGGGAAGGCTGTGGGTGAACCCGAACCCAGAGAAGGTGAGTTAGAGCCAGAGAAGGGGAGTGAGGACCAGAGGCAAGTGAGGACCACAGAAGATGGGCTGGGACACAAGCTGATAGGCAGTTTGGTGCATCAGCTGACTTCTTTCATTTGGATGCTCTGATCAATTAAGTTTCTAGAGGAGGTAAGTGTTGAGACAAGGGGATTGGAGGTTTTGGAAAAAAAGTTCTGGTTGTGGGTCTGTAGATGGGAGTTTATGTAAGTCCTAATCCCTTCGTGTTCAGGATCTGACGCTCCCTTTGAAAGGAACCCTCTGGACATCAGTGTGGAAGCACCATGAGGATCAGGTGCAGGTTAGACAGGGTAGATGCCCTAAAGCCAAGAACCTGAGAAAAATCCCCCCAACTCTGCCCAACTGAAGGCCCCACGGTCACGTGTGCAGCTCCCGGCTAGAGAACGAGGAGATGCACACCAATGTATTGGGGTTCAACGGTCCCTGCCCCAGCTGATCCCCCCAGACGGCTGAGTTCTCCTGACCTGTGTGGGAAGCAGCGTCACACATGCCAGGGAAAGCATGGGCTGATCCAGCATCTACTCAAAAGTATATTCCCTTATAAAATAGAGTAACATCTTTGACTTGAAAAGTTACGGGGTGAGATTTCATCAAAGCTCACTGAGAAGTCAGTTCATACCTGGGTGAACCAAAGGCTTGAGAAGAAGCTAGGTTCTGCTCAAGCAGGTTCCACTCTTGCTTTAAGAAGAAACAGCAAAGTTAGAAAGATGTGCTTACTTGCTCTTGTTTGCTGAGGAATAAATAGATGCACTCTCTTTTGACTGTGACTACACTGGGCTTACAAAGGAGTAAGAAATTGGATCATTTGCATGATGCTGAATGACCACATCCTTCTTCTGAGCCTAGAGATCCGAGCACACGACTCTGAGTCATCCATGCGCTGAGTCATGGCCACCCCTCCGGAAGCAGTTCTCAGGATAGCACGTCCAGCAGAGAGAAAACCTGTCCACGTCATCAGTACAGGTGACAGAGGCTAAAGTGAGGCTCTGCTCTGGAGCCCTGATGTCTGATGGAAAGTGGGCAGACGCTCGCGGCGAGGCGGCTGGGAGCTGGATTGCCATCTCGGTCACAGAGCCCAGAATGCTCTGGCCTTCTCAGCGCTGCTGGTGCCCAGTTGCCACTTCCCGTCCCACTGTGTGACCCTTGCCTGCAGCACACCAGGGCCCTCTGTCCTCCACTACCTCCCAGGGTTTGCTCAAATTTACATCCACCAAGTCAGTCATGCTATCGAACCATCTCAATTTCTGTCATCCCCTTCTTCTCTTGCCTTCAATCTTTCCCAGAATCAGTGTCTTTTCCAAAGAGTGAGCTCTTCACGTTAGGTAGCCAAGGTATTAGAGCTTCAGCATCAGTCCTTCCAATGAATTCAGGGTTGATTTCCTTTAGGATTGACTAGTCTGATCTCTTCACTGTCCAAAGGACTCTTGTTTTCTCCAGCATCACAATTTAGAAGCATCAGTTCTTTGACACTCAGTCTTCTTTATGGTCCAACTCTCACATCTGTACATGACAACTGGAAAAACTGTAACTTTGTCTATATGGACCTTTGTCAGTGAAGTGACATAATTTTTCCTCCCAAAGAGCAAGCATCTTTTAGTTTCATGACTGCAGTCACTGTCCACAGTGATTTGGGAGCCTAAGAAAGTGAAATCTGCTTGCTTCCCCTTTCCTCCATCTAATTCCCATGAGGTGATGGGACCAGATGCCATGACCTTAGTTTTTTAATATTGAATTTCAAGCCAGTGTTTTCATTCTCCTCTTTCATCTTCATCAAGAGACTTTCTACTAGTAATTTAAATTATCTGGTGAATAACAGCATTTCTCCCTTAGTTTCTGCTATGATCATTTAAACCCACCTCAGTGAGGACAAAGGTCATATCTGCTTTGATGGAATTGTGTCCTAAGGTCCAAGTATGACATAAATGTTTAATAATTATTTGCAAATAAACTAATGAATGAATTGGCATATGGTCAGTGTCCTGTTGGGGTGTCAACTCACTGATTTATCTAAATTCTCTCTTCTACATTCTTATTCCAGGTAGTATTCATTCTTGTGACCAGTGCTTCTGACATAATGATGGTGACAGCTAATACTTATTGTTCAGCCCACAGCTTACCAAAGCCCAGGAGGCAGGCATTATCATTACACTCACTTCTCACTGATGAACAGAGGCCAGGGAGCTCAATCAATTTCAGTACAACCTATACAGTTTAGTAGCCGTGAGAACTCACCTTCCGTGGGTCCTCACTCACACCAGGCAGTTCTAACCTACCTTCCATGCTCCTGTTCTTCTCAGCGCTGCTATGTTTAAAGCTATGTCTAACGACACTGTTTCCACAGCAAGATAGCACCACACACCTATTAGAAAGGCCAAAATCCAGAGCCCTGTCAGCAGCATGTTTTGGGAAGAGTGGGTAGCAACAGGAAGTCTCACAAATGGTGCAGCCACTTCGGAAGACAGTTGGATGGCTTCTTACACAGTAAATATATTCTTACCACACAGTCCAATACTCGTGCTCCCTGATATTTACCCAAGGCTGCTGAAAAGAGATGTTCACACAAGAACATGTACATAGATGGTTATTGCAGTTTTATCCATAACTCAGAACTTGGATGCAACCAAGATGTCCTTCAGAGGGTGAACAGGTATAAATAAACTCGTATGTCCAGACACAATAATGGAATATTATTCAATGCTAATAATAAAGAAAGCTAAGAGCTGAAGAATTGATGCTTTTGAACTGTGATGTTGGAGAAGACTCTTGAGAGTCCCTTGGACTGCAAGGAGATCCAACCAGTCCATCCTAGGGGAGATCAGTCCTGCGTGTTCACTGGAAGGACTGGTGTTGAAGTTCAAACTCCAGTACTTTGGCCACCTGATGTGAAGAGCTGACTCATTGGAAAAGACCCTGATGCTGGGAAACATTGAGGGCAGGAGGAGAAGGGGACAACAGAGAATGAGATGGTTGGATGGCATCACCGACACAATGGACATGAGTTTGGGTAAACTTCAGGAGTTGGTGATGGACAGGGAAGCTGGCATGCTGCAGTCCATGGGGTTGCAAAGACTCGGACATGACTGAGCGACTGAACTGAATAAGAAATGAGTTATCTACCATGAAAAGACATGGAGGAACTTTAAATGTACATTACTAAGTGAAAGAAGGCAATCTGAAAGACCTACACAGTGCATAATTCCAACAGTATGACATTCTGGAAAAGATAGAAGTATGAAGACATTAAAAAGATCAGTGGGTGCCAAAGGTTTGAGGGGAAAATAGGTGGGACACAGAGGATGTTCAGGGCAAGACTCTACCCCACGTGTCATTATACACTTGTCCAAACCTGCAGAATGTCATCACCAGGAGTGACGGTGATGTGTCCTTGTGGTTCGTCCACTGTGGGAAATGCACTTTCTGGGGGAGGCACCGGCAGTAGGGGAGGCTGTGCGTGGGGGTGGGGACAGGAGCTGTATCTGAACTCTCTGAACCTCTTTTCAGTTTCTGTGAATCCAAACTACTAGTAAACTAAAGTCTAAAATAGAGGTCTGCTGCATGAGAACAGAGTGTTTCATACATGTACCGCATGTACATATGTTCTATGTACTTTACAGTTTTACAAATACATTGTGTTACACAGACACACAGACATGCACACAGAGGAGCCCATCTGCGGGCTAAGCAGTGAAACCGTGTCCTGAGTAACTAACAGCTCTGTGAGATCCTTCAGCTTTGGCGCTGCAGCTACACTCCTCGCATCTGCTTAGAGACAGAAAGAGCCATAGTTACTTTTTCTTCAAAAAGTACATCTCGGTTCTGGTCAACCTGATCCCAGGATATGAGGAAGTGCTCTCAGGTGCAGAAGCGAACCGAGCCCAGGCCTGCCGCTCCCAGCTCGGCGGCGGTGTGGGGCCTGCCTGGGCCCGTCCATGTTTCTGACACGTCATCCGTGCCACGTGTGCCGCTCCTGAGCCTCGCGTTGTCCTGATGCCACTCCGGTCATTTGCACATTGTTTGCACACATTGTCCTCGTGCAGCTGGCTCTTGATTCACAGGAGCCCAGCTGGCAAAGCAAAAATACACCCCGGCTACGTGGATCAGCTCCTCACTCCCCACAGTCTTGGCTGAGAGCAGCCCAAGGAAAGAAACGCTACCTATGAAGAGTCCAGGCTGGGCTAGAGGAGCACGGGGAGCTGAGCCACGCTGGACCTGAGCCTGTGGACGCGGCTCAGCCCAGGGAGGATTGTGTACAAGTCACGGCCTCTGCAGGCTCATCCTCCTGAGGCCACGGCCTCCCCGGCTCATCCTCCTGAGGTCAGGGTGCAGAGGAAGTGAAACCAGGCGGCCGTTGCCAGCATCTAGAGGGAGACGCAAAGAAGCCAGGGGCTTCTGCCCACCACCCCTCCTTGAGGCCTGGGGACAGGAGACTCTGCAGCTGAGTCAGGGTGTGGGCTTGCCCACCTCTCTGTTCACCTATTTCAGCATCCTTGACAAACAGCTCACCTTCCCGGCACATGTGTTTTTTGATTGCTTGGGCTTCACTTCTGTTTCTAGCTCATTTGATCTAGGGGCATGGTGACAAATATGCAATAATCATCACTGACAGAAATGGTCTCACTCCCGGAGATTGATCTCAGGATCAGGCTGACCTCAGGAAAGAATTGAATTGTGCCAAGTTTCTATGATTTCTGCCTCAGAATCAGTAACTGGGCAGATACATTTCCCATTCCTCACAGTGAGAGATGAGTGAAAGTGATCTCTCTCTCTCTCTCTCTCTCTCTCTCTCTCTCACACACACACACACGTGTCCTACAGCAGAGAACAGCCTCATTTCTGAAATGCATGTGGATGACCTCAAGACAAGGCATTTCCTCAGTGCTTTACCCCTGCCTCAGACCACAGCACACCATCGAGATGAGAAAACCAAGCATCATCCCTTTTCTTATTCTAAGCATGTAACTGTCATCTTGATCTCCAGGCCCCAGCTAGCACTGGGCCCCTACACCTTCATCCTCTATTCCAAGTGTCCCTTATAGCACTTTCCTCGACCAAGGAGTTCTTGTTCTTCTTATTAAACAAACACAGGAGCCAGTAGAAATGTAAGAAAAGGCTTACTATCACTAGATTTCCAAAAATGAAAGTTTGAACAACAATCGTCTGCTCTTTGCAGCCAAAATGGCTGAAACAGAAGAGAGAGCCATTCCTGGGCTGTGAAGGCAGAAGTCACTGTTCTGTGTGAGCCTTAGTGGGATGTCAGGATGAGCTTTTAGAAGGACCTTTACAAATGTATGCTGATAATTTTAAAAATATATGCAACAGTGCCAGAAAACTTTTGTAAGGAAAAAAAAATAAGAAGCAAGCAAATGTGTATGCTTAAAGAATAATTTTTACAGAAGTATTTAATAAAAAACAACAAAAACCTGGAAACAAAATTAATTGCAGTTAGTAAAAGAATAACTAAATGAATTATGATAAATCTACACAGTAGAATTCTACTGGCACCAAAAATCATAATTAGAGTTTGACTTGGAAAAATGCCAACAATATACTGTTAGGCGAAAAAAGTTTACAAAAGAGTAAATACAATAGAACCCTACTTTTGGAAACTATAATGCATATACACCTTGACAGAATTTGGAAGAACACCCACTAAAACATTAAGAAGAATTATTTCTGGGTGATGAGATATGGATGATTTAATTTCAGTTTAGTTTACTTTTATTTATTATTAATAGTCGATAATGAAAATAAATTACCTCTACAAGAAAAAAAGTATGTTTCCCTTAAAAATATAAACACATATTGCAGCTTGGTACATTAATTTTGACACATTGTATCAATTTTTCTAACATTAGAACAAATATTAAAATAACCTGAGTCCTCCCTTCAATATCATAATTTTCTCCTATTTTGTCTAAAGGAATAAAAGTTTAAGGGTCACATTTTAGGAGAGTCCAGAGTAGATTAACTCACAACTTCCTTTCATATTTGCAATTTGGGTTCAGAATGTCATACTATATTTCTCCAGTCTCCCTAGGGATTTTAATTTGACAGAAATCAGGATTTCAGGCTCTCAAGTTTGACTGCTTTTTAAAAATGTATTTTTTTTTAATTGAAGGACAAAGCTTTACGGAATTTTGGAATTGGTTTGCAGCAATACCCCCAAAATCTCCAGCTGTAGCACACAAACCTTGAGCTTTGCAGAGAGATGATTCTGCCTTGTCCTACCTTCCCTCAGTCAGGCCACCTGAAGGCTGGCACCTGTCATCTACCTCTCATCAATTAAATAACAAGCTGTCCTGACCACTGACCTTCAACCCCCTGAGAGGAGTTCAGGGTGGACATCAGGAATGAGGCTCTCTGTGCTCTGGGAAAAACTGGTAGAACAGTCCTTCAGATTGATAGATATTTCCAGAAGATGTAATGAGCCTAATTCTTGTATCTCCTCATATCTAGAGAAGCACTAAAATCCTTCATGGTGATGTCTGCTCCTCATGACTAGCAGCAGCCTTCCGAAAAAAAGCCAGGGTGTTCGTGTGTACTTCCCACTTCACCGGAATCGTGTGTATTCTGACCCCTCCCTGGCTCTTTGGGGCATTTCCTCAGAGCTTTCTGAAATGCTCTCTCCCAGGCTATAGTCCTCATTTTGCCCCCAATAAAACTTGACTCACAGCTCTCACATCCTGTGCTTTTTCAGTCGACAGTGGGGCATCTGCAAGGTTCACTCACGTCCTGTCAGCATCGTTTCTTGCACATTATCATGTGTAGGATGAGGCCACACACACCAGAGGGGCTGGACAGACAGTGCTGTCACAGGAGCAGCTCAGGGCTTGGGGAGGAAGCCAGATGCCCACAGGTCCTGCGACTGTGGTCCATAATTGGTTGGGGGTCCGGGGAAGAATTTCTACACTTGTCAGGAGCCGAGGATGGGGAGCGAGGTGCCTGGGGGCTGTCCCTAGGGTCGGGGAAGGTGCTGCACCCAGGACCCCGTGTTCCAGGGACCCCAAGTCTGAGAAGAGAGGCGCTGCCCAGGGATGGGGTGGGCATCCAACTCTTCTCTGTGCCTCCAGCCTGTGAGGTCAAGGGGACACTCAGCCTCAGGCCTGTGGTCTGAGACTCGGCCACAACCCCAGGGGGCAGGGGGCCAGTGGGACCCCACCAATGGGGGGACAGCTGCCTACTCTTTTCTTCTCTGTTTTTTTTTTTTTTTTTTTCTTAAAGAGACACTTTTCCCTCTGTGCCAAGAAAACTAGAACTTGTGGTTCTGGAAATAATCACCATCTGCACTTTTAAGGTCTGCACTTCGTCAAGCCTGTTATGTTCCCTTTCGTGAAAACTATTAGAAAATTTGCATTTGATGAAAAGTTTAAAAAGTCACTTTAAATGAAAGGGTTTTAATTCACATAATATTTAGGAGTGGAAACTTCCTTGTAAATTATGGATGTAACTTGGAAAGAATATGGTCTTTTTGGTTTTATAGAATATTCTTCCCTCTTTTAACAGAAGAGGAATTCAAAATCTAGTTTTGAAGATTTTTCAGTATTTTGTGGCTCCACTGCAAGCAGTGAGGGTGTACTCTGCCCTCAGCCTCGCTGGACATGGAGGCTGAGAGGTGAGGAAGGGGGCGGCTCTGTGCTTTAACATAATAAACAAAACTTTGTTCCTAGATGTCCGCTCCCTGGGCCTGGTTCTGACATAGGGGCTGCCTGGGGATAGAAACCAGCCTTTAATTAGGCGCCTCATCGAAAAGCTCTCAAGAAACAAATGGTTTCTCACTCCCCATTCTGTCTCCTCAAGATTTCTCTTGTTTTGTGTTCAACTTTGGAATACATGCAGATCTGTAAAAGCCGAGATTTTAAAATGTTTGGCAAAATGTGCATTTCTTGCAAAACTACTGGAAAGGTTACCAAGACAAGGAAAAGCCATTCAGCTCCCTGGGGGCTACCTCTGTTTTGTTTTTCTTTTTTTTTTTTAGTATTTTGAAAGTTGTTTGGGTGGGCCGGTTGTTGCATCAGGATACTCCTCCGAGAAGATGGCCGTTAGCTGGTGTGCAGGGTTGAGGACATGGAGAAGTTTGGAGTCCACGGCATGTTCATGATGGCATAACCTTTTCCAGCCAAGCTGTCTCGGGGGACGTGGTGCCAGCCGAGGGGCGGTTGAGGCCATCTCTGAGGCCAAGGCCCTGCCTCCCACCTACCTGTTAGGGATCGGTTTCCTCCACTCTTTTATAAGAGCTTGAATACTGCGTTTGTCTTTGAAGTAACGGAGAAGCCCCAGGTGAAAAAGGCGGAATCAAGACAAACTTAAAATTGGAGCCACTCGGATGTGTCTCCCAAACACTGTGGCCCAGGTGGCCTTGAGTGGAGCCACTAGCCTGTCTCACAGGATGTGTCTACATGACCTGTGTGTCCACACGGCACCTTCACGAGGACCTGAATGTCTGCGTTTGCTGTTCTATTTAAAAGTAAAACTCCTGGTTCACTGGGAGAAATATTAAATATAAATTCTATGGGTTAGGTAGGTAAGAATGTAGGCGCCCTCACAAGGATACAGAGAAATGAAGGCTGTGTTTTGTTTTTGTTTTTGTTTTTCGAAGGCTGTGTTTTGTTTATTGCAGCTCTGATTTATTCCCAGCTCCAGTGGCTCCATGAACCATCGGGCACATGGGCTGAAGAGAGAAAATCATCTCTTATTAGGTTTAGGATTGTGCTAATGGAAGTGACCTCCCCCACACCCAGGGGTTTATCCCTTCATGAAGAATAAATGAGAACTGCCAAAGCCAAGCTACCAACAAGTCAAAGCAAGGAGTGTGCATCTTCCTCATCCCTGGGGCCCTGGACAATCTCACGGGCTGTGACAGGACAGGCGGGCCCCGAGTGCTTCGAAGGCAGGCACATCACTGACTCAACCTGGGGGGAGACAGGAGGCGGGGTCCCGGAGGAGCTGCTGAGAGCAGAGAGCCCTTCTTTCCCTGCTCCCTAATCTGTGTATTTTCTTTGAAAGACGCCAAGAACGACACAGCTGCATCCTCTTAAGACATTTAAGTCCATGGAAATGAGGGGGCTTTCAAAGTTTAATTATGGAACTAGCTGCAGACACATCTAAATAAGGGGAAATGAGTCTTCTAAAAAAGACCTTCTCTAAAAGGTTGTACAAATGCAAAATTGTGTTCTTCAGACACAGGAAGGCTGGGGTCTGAAGCAAGTGGACAGCCTCAAGGGTGCATGTGTCCATAGCTCCTCACAGGTGACCAGGAAGGAGGCAGGTCCCTGACTAGGCCCGGAGGAGGCCAGGCGGCAGTGTGACCAGGGCTGTGGACCTCTAGGGGTCAGGGACTTCATAAACGACACCTGATATGCAGTGGCAGCGCCCCCTTCAGGCATCAGCGGGAGGGACCAGCAGCAGAATATTCTGCAGGGAGCTTAGCAGAGCTGCTGCTCTGCTGAGTCAGTGGTCTTCTGGCCCCTGATTTCTCCTGGGAGATGCTGGTCCCCATCACCGCTGTCCTGAGCAGGAGAGGCCAGTTTGTCTTCCACATGCCATGCTCTTCACTCCTCACCAGACACACAGCCTGGGAGCACAGGGACTCATGGAGGCGGATGCCCTCACAGCAGAGGACCCGGGTCACCTGATGCCTTTACCTGTGCTGAGAACAGGGTTCCACAATCCTCCCAGAATCTGGGGAGCCAGGGTCCCCCATGAGCCCCTTCCACAAGACTAGAGCTGCCACATAGCCCTGACATGTGCCTTCCGGGGTCACTCCTCCAAGCTCCTTGGGGATGGGAAGGGCCCTACTGGTTGCTGACCCCAGTAACTGGCCTAGATAGTTCAGAGACAGATGCGCAGCAAGCATTCATAAACCCAACACATGATCACGAAGGGGCTGCTTCATGCCAAGCAGTTGCTCAGGACTCCACATGGTGAGGGTGCAGGGATGCTGGCTGACCACCTGCTACCTCCTGAAGGAGGCCTGGATATCAGATTAGGAATTAATACAGTTTTAAATGTTCATGATTAGTTTGTGCTAGAAATTATAAAACAAAAAACTTAGAAGTGGATTGGAAGTTTGAAAAGACTATTGGAAATTCTAGGATTAAAAATTCAATATCTGAAATCAATAACTCAATTAACTAGCTAGAAGAGACAATGAAACAGACATCTAAGACGTAACACTAAGAGCAAAGTACAGGGAGAATCCAGGAGAGATTCGTAAGAATAAAAAGCAAAAGCAGTCACAGAGCAAGTGCAAGGCCAGACATATTTGTGATCTGGGCTCTGGGAGCCAAGGAAGGATGGATGGAGAGGAGTGAGCATTTAAAAAGATGAAAATTCCTCAAAACTGATGAAAGATATCAGACCGCAGATTCAAGAATCCCATAAGCCCCAGTCAGAATAAGCACAAAAGAATAAACAATAAAGAAGGCACATTGAAATAATATTCCAAAAAACAAAGATGAAAAGTCAAGCAGAAAATCTTAAAATTGGCCTTGAAAAGAAAAGGCCTTTCCCATTTTATAAGAGGAGAAACTGAAACTGAGAGTTAACTTTTTAGTAGAAGCTAGAAGACTGTCTTCAAAAATCAAATAAATGGCTGCAAATTCTATAGGCCATGTGGGTATGTATTTCTGAAATAAAGGCAAATATAGTCAGGTTGTTTAAAAATAGAGGGGGGAATTGAAAGAGAGTACAAAAAGTTAGAAAAGACTTGTCAATTGCCAGAAAGACACTGAATTCCTGTAAAAGGAGGTCCAGTTCATTTCAGTTCAGTTCAGTTGCTCAGTTGTGTCTGACTCTTCACAAACCCATGGACTGCAGCATGCCAGGCCTCCTTGTCCATCACCAACTCCCAGAGTTTACCCAAACTCATGTCCATTGAGTCAGTGATGCCATCGAATCATCTCATCCTCTGTTGTCCCCTTCTCCTCCCGCCTTCAATCTTTCCCAGCAACAGGATCTTTTCCAATGAGTCAGTTCTTCGCATCAGGTGGCCAAAGTATTGGAGTTTCAGCTTCAGCATCAGTCATTCCAATAAATATTCAGGACTGATTTCCTTAGGATTGACTGGTTTGATCTCTTTGCAGTCCAAGGGATTGTTAAGAGTCTTCTCCAACACCACAGTTCAAAGGCATCAATTCTTTGGGGCTCAGCTTTCTTTATAGTCCAACTCTCATATCCATACATGACCACTGGAAAAACCATAGCCTTGACTAGATAGACCTTTTTGGCAAAGTAATGTCTCTGCTTTTCAATATGCTGTCTAGGTTGGTCATAACTTTCCTTCCAAGGAGTAAGCGTCTTAATTTCTTGGCTGCATTCACCATCTGCAGTGATTTTGGAGCCCCCAAAAAATAAAGTCAGCCACTGCTTCCACTGTTTCCCCATCTATTTGCCAAGAATAGATAGGACCAGATGCCATGATCTTAGTTTTCTGAATGTTGAGTTTTAAGCCAGCTTTTTCATTCTCCTCTTTCACTTTCATCAAGAGGCTTTTTAGTTCTTCTTCACTTTCTGCCATAATGGTGGTGTCAGCTGCATATCTGAGGTTATTGATATTTCTCCTGACAATCTTGATTCCAGCTTGTGCTTCATCCAGCCCAGCCCTTCTCATGACATACTCTGTATAGAAGTTAAATAGGCAGGGTGACAATATACAACCTTGACGTACTCCTTTTCCTATTTGGAACCAGTCTGTTGTTCCATGTCCTGCTCTAACTGTTGCTTTCTGACCTGCATACAGATTTCTCAACAGGCAGGTCAGGTGTTCTGGTATTCCCATTTCTTTCAGAATTTTCCACAGTTTATTATGATCCACACAGTCAAAGGCTTTGGCATAGTCAATAAAGCAGAAATAGATGTTTTTCTGGAACTCTCTTGCTTTTTTGATGATCCAGCAGATATTGACAATTTGATCTCTGGTTCCTCTGCCTTTTCTAAATCCAGCTTGAACATCTGGAAGTTCACAGTTCACATATTGTTGAAGCCTGGCTTGGAGAATTTTGAGCATTACTTTACTAGTGTGTGAGAAAAAGGAGGTTACTTTGAGTTAAATGCTGGGAAGGAAAATGGGAGATTACTTACTACAGAGAATCAGCATTTGAAGTATAAAGGATCAAAGTGTATTAAAAATAAGTGTTTGATAAAGCTAACAATACAGCAGAAATACAAATCTCTCTGCAAACCAAATGACAGTCTTACATGGACAGGACTGAAAGAGGAAGAGATGAGCCGGAGAGCATCTCAAAGCCTGGTAGACACATAAACACAACACAAGTGAGGCAAAGTCTCTCAGTTGTGTCTGACTCTTTGTGACTCCATGGACTATACAGTCCATGGAATTCTCCAGGCCAGTATACTGGAGTGGGTATCCTATCCCTTCTCCAGTGGATCTTTCCAACCCAGGAATTGAACCAGGGTCTCCTGCATTGCAGGTGGATTCTTTATCAATTGAGTTATCAGGGAAGCCAAATACAACACAAAACAGATGACAAAACCGAAATTAATTTGCCTACATCAGTAAATGTAAATGTACTCAGTGCACTTGTTGAAATACTTTAAATTGGCTAACCAAGAGGACTTCAATGCAACTTTGTATGTAAGAGACACTCTTAAACCAAAAGATTCAGAAAGAAACAGCTGAAGGAGAGGTTGGCATAGAGCAGACTGTCCCCAGCTTCCAGGGTTTTCCACATCAGCAGGACCAGCTCGTGGCAGCCTCCCAGACACACCAGCTCCTGCTGCAGCCCTGCTCTCCTCAGGGCCTGGGTCCTCATTTTTAGAACCCCGACTTCTTCCCCTATCCTCCTATCCCTGGGGGCGTGCCTGCTTCCGAAGCTACGACCTCTGATAGCTCACTGATCTCTTTTCTAGTCTAATATGATTTAGCCACTTCCTTAAATTACATTTTCTGTCCCAAAATAAAAAAGAAAGCACAAGACATTGTTAAGTAAAGAGTGAAGAAGAAATTAATTACAACACAAAGAGCAGACTAAATCAGAAACATGTTTGTGAAAAGTCAACAAAATATGCAAAAATTACAAGCTAACTTAATCAAGAAAATAGGAGAGAGACAAATAATTAAATTAGAAATGACAAGAGAAAAATAACCATAAATAAGAAGAAAATTTAAAAATCCAAGATAACACTTGGTGCAATTTTATACATGTAAAATGTAAACACCAAAAAAAACTAAAAATTTCACTTTATAGTTTTATAAATTTGACCATAGTAGAGTCATAATGTTGAAATCAATATCCTCAAAATAAATTGAGCCAATAAAGAACTCTCCTAGAGAAAGCAAAACATCCAGATAATCTAATAGGCAAATTTCAGAAAACTATAGATTTGATTATTGCACTTCGATCTGAATTATTTTGGAGTACAGGAAAAAAGGAAAACCTCCAAATTATCTTTATTAGGAGTAAAATATTGATTCCAAAAGCAAAGAATGAAACAAAACAAGCATAAATCACTTTCATTTAGTAACAAAGATGCAAAAAATAAATAAAAGATTTGCAAAAGTGTATAACAACACATTAAAATGTGATACTTCTTTAACACACTAACTTTGCATAGAGTGGTCCCTAAACTGCAGGGCTACATCCAAGGGTCCTGAGATCCCTGAGATTTTAAGGGATTCTTGAAGCCAAACTATTTTCAAAATAGTACTTGGGCATGTTTTTTCTACTGTACTGATATTCACACTGATAGAGAAACAAAACCAAAACCAAGCAAAAACCAACCACACACTGGTGGCCTGGTCCTTTGGGGCCTCCAGGGACCCTTTTCATGGAAGACAATTTGCCCACAGACCAGAATGGGGCTGGTTTAGGGGTAATTCGATCACGTTGCATTTACTGTGCACTATATTTTTATTGTCATTGCATCAGCTCCACCTCAGATCATCAGGTGTTATATCTCAGAGGTTGGGGACCCCTGCTTTGGGGGACCCTCCACTCCAGACAAACACCAGAATTTTATCAGAGGAGCTGTGCTGACAACTGAGTGGTGGGCTCTGCTGGTTTGAGAGGAGGTTGGAGTTTGAGGAGCTGAAGCCTCGCCCCTCGCCCAGGCCGCCTCCAGACCCCGCCCCACTCCACCCTCTGAGCTGGACTCTGAAGGCAACTGTCCCAGAGGAAAGGCAGCTCTCACCCCTGACCACAGGAAATCAGACAGAGCTGAGGCTGCAGAGATGCAGCCCTTGGCATTAGCAAAGTTTCTTCCTACCTACAAATTGAAAGCAAAAAAGAATAAAATCTGTCTCTGCTCAGGGGGCCTACCACGGGGAAAGCAGTGTGTGTGTCTGGGCACCTGACCGCAAAGCTGCCCGCTCCCTGGAGGGAGAGAATTCTCTGGAAGACCAGAGGTGGAGCGTTGACAAATGGAGACATCTGAGTCGGGGACATTTGCCCCTAGACTTGGGTTTGGGCCCTCTGAATAGTTTAATAGAGTTAGTAATGATCTGAAAAAGGTGGTAATCAGCTGACTAATGTCATTTCAGCAGAGCTGACCTTCAGGGGGGTCACTCACCCGTGAGAAGGGTGAGGATGTAAATGGTTCAGGAAAGTATAATCATTCAACTGAGAAAGTACAAAGAACCCCGTGGAAAGAAAACAGGATCTCATTTTAAAATAAATAGCTCTAGTCAGCTTACAGAATGAAGTGCTAATTTATCTTGGAAACCGTGATCATCATCGGAGATCTCAGCATGGGTGTTTATAAGAGGAAAACAAGCAAACAGACGTGAGCAGCTCTGTTTGTTTTCCCTCCTGACTCAGAGAAAAAGGAAAACTGTCGTTGATTATCTTTTCTACAAGTTAGTGGTGTGGGGTTAGACTGACTTCCTGGAGGCTTTGGGGTGCAGACATCCAGGTGCGGACATCCTGGCTTCCAGTTCTTTGGGATGCAGGCCTCACTGGCCAGTATCTTGGGGACCAAGCAGATGCCCAGGCTCACGTTTCCCTAAACATGCAGAAAAGTACTGTCTCGACTGGCGGTGGGACCAGTTTGCCTGGATTTACCCTGTGGTCCTTAGCGACTAAACAAAAGCAACAACCCAGTGTGACTGTTGTGCTGTGCTGTGCTTAGTCGCTGAGTCGTGTCCGACTCTGCCATCCCGTGGACTGTAGCCCGCCAGACTCCTCTGTTCACGGGGTTCTCTAAGCAAGAACACTGGAGTGCGTTGCCATGCCCTCCTCCAGGGGATCTTCCCAACCCAGGGATTGAACCCAGCATAATCATTACTAGTCTCCTATTTTACTCTTTACATGTCCTGATTTGAGTGGAAATTGTACTATTGTTCTAAATTCAGGAGTTAAGGTTAAGGCCCCGGACGCTGCACCAGCCGCTGGTTCTTCTACCTGCCCGGTGTATAACGTGGGGGGTGGCCCCCCTTGTGTCTTTCCCACCTGATAAACTGACAGGAAGCAGCCCTCCCGCCTGCTGCTGTGGGGCCCACAACACACGCCTCCTGCTGTTGCTCTGTGCCCTTGTCCCAGCTCTGTGTCTACCAGGGGCCCTCCTCCTGGTGAAGCCTTTTGTTGGGAGAGAGCTGGGCCAGACCAGACTGAGCCAGCAGAGTCCCTGAACTGACCCTTTCCTTTCCAGCAAATGAGCAAAGCTGCTTCATTATTCTGTCACCAGTAGCTGAAGGAACCTTGATGTCTACATCCTGCAGGACAGATTCCCCACATCAGCAGGGCAACGCCTGTGGGGAATGCAGTCTCCTAAAAATCGTACTTGTTGCATCATTTGGAGGTGTCTGGGGAGAGAGAAGAAGTGGTCCCTAAGGACAAGCAAGCATCCAGCTTTCACACCGTCCGCCCGCCAAGCCGGATGAGCCCAGGGTGATGCAGGCAGCCACATGGAGTGCAGGGCAGAGGGCAGAGGGGGCTCCCGGGGCCCCCGGGGCATCACTGCCAGAGAGCCAGTTTCCGCCCGGAAAACCTGAGGCTCCAGGTCCTCGTTCTTCGGCTCTAGGCACGTAGGACACAGGCCACTTCCTCAAGCTGCCTGACCACTGTTCCATTAAAGCAGCCGTTGTGTTTTATTGTAAACGAACATAGATTTAATGTAAACATACCGTGGGGCATCCCCAGGCACCGACATCGTGCATTTATGGACTTTCCTCAAATCCTTCCGTGTACAAGAATGTCCATTTCACAGCCTAGACGCACCAAGTGCAGCGACAGCTAACCCCACGCCTTGAAGAGATGGTATAAGTTTTAAAAAGCTGGACGTCTTTCATTTGCTATCAAAGTAAAATAAGATTGTGAAAGCCACTTTATCACTTCAGCACAAAGGGCAGTGTTAGATGCAAACAAAAACTCTACTCCCTTGGCTTGTCCACAAGTCTCACAAAGTTAATTTTCCTCTTTTCACCAGAATGAGTATCACAATGTCTTTAAGGCTACTTAGATGTTCTTGTTGTCACGGAATAGCTGCAAGCAGAATAGCCCCACAGCCCTGCAGGTTACTAGGAAGATGTTTCAAGTTTTGATTTGTTTTGATTTGCACTTTGTAAGGAGCACTCAAGGGGCTCAGGGCATGGCGACTCCATCCAGTATTCTTGTCTGGAGAATTCCATGGAAAGAGGAGCCTGGCAGGCTACAGTCCTTGGGATCCCGAAGAGTCGGACACGCCTAAGCGAGGGAGGACTCACACGGGTTTGGGGCTCAAGGTTTAGTCTCCCCAGCTGGGCACAACGAGGCACCGCTTCCTGTGGGTACAGGGTCCCAGCATCTCGCCAGCCAGCCCTGCCCTGGCTCTGCCCACCCTCACCAGCCACACACACCAGTGTTAGGGGCTTGGGGGCCCGCAAACGTCTGAGGCTAAAATGGAAATCAAATCTATGTTTCTTTCGGTCTGCTCTGTCTAAATTCTGTCTTTATTAGATCCAGGATTTGCATTTATGGCCCCACGAAAGGTCATTTTCTATTCCCGGTGATCATTGCTTATTTTCCTTGTTTCAGACGAAAACAAACTAGAAATAAGTTGGTAGGGGAAATGCATTTTGATTCTTTAACAATGTTACATAATGAGATCAATCTTGGATTGTATTTTATTCATTTATACATGACTCGACTTATTTATAAAAGTCAAATGACATTAACTCAATAGAGGCATATTGTAAAATACCCAACAGCAATATCTGATAAAATAATATATTTTCAAATTTGTGCTAAGTCATAATTTAAAGCTGAAGACTGTATTTTGCCTCATTCTAATACAGGTAGAATTGGTAAGAATATCCCTTAGATATGAAAAAAAAATATATATATATATAAAAGGACACTGCAGATGGTGCGGGAGGGGTTTTCTGAGCCGTGCTCTGTGCGCCCTCGGTGACAGTGCCGTGACGGTGGTGCAGACACCACGGTCCTTTCAGCGGAGGAGACCCAGGCCGAAGGTGCCGACAGCTCCTCCAGCACCCACCCGCTTGCACCCCCACCTCTGCAGGGAGGACGAGGCCCCACGATGCAGGAAGCCGGGTTCCCAGGAGCCACAGGCCTCCCTGCAGCCCTCCCAGCGCCTCTCTGGGCAGGAGAAAGTGGGAAGCGTGTGGGTCTCTGCTCCAGGAACGGGCTTCATTCATAGGGAACCGCCTCAGCCTCCAGGGATCCTCATGATGACGGGCCCCTCTCTGCAGGCGGCGGGGGCCGTGGTGGAGGTGGCGCCACGGTCACTGGCTGGTGGCCGGGGCTCACGCCTGAGCATCGCCGGCGAGTCCTGAGGACATGTGGCCTGGGGGGCGGGGGTGTCAACCTCAGAGACGAGGCGGCGGCTGCTGACTGCCAGGGGGTCTTCAGCCAAGGCAGCCCTCCTGCGGACCTCAGGGGCGGCTGAGTCACCTGAGGTTGGAAACTCAGGGAGCCTCCCAGGCGTGCTGCGGCTAAATTCCCTATTTGCTTCCTCTTCCCAGGAAGTGACATTTTCAGCTGCTGCGTGTGGCTGTTTCTCCCCAGCACGGTCACTGGGGGAGAGGCTGGCGGGCCTGCACGCGGAGGGGCTCCCGTCCTCCGACCAGCGGCGGGCGTGCCGCCGTCCAGGCGCCGGACCCCTCGCACCCTCGCCTGCAGGAGGGCGGGGCGGGGGCGGAGGTGTGGCTGAGCCTCGGATCTCTGTCCTCTAAGCGGAGGCACCCGATTCACGTTGTCCGGTTGGCCTGGGGTGGGCGGCTGAGTCCTAGGATTTAGACAGCAAATCCCACCACAAGACTTTCACAATTCGCTTTATTTTCTAATTTCATTTGGTGACTTTACATGTTAGCACAAAGCCTAAATAGCACAGGACACAGAATTGCATTTGCACAGAAGTACAGAGAACAGTGGAAATCAAGTTCCCCAGCCCTCCAGAGTATTCATTAAATTCCGTTATTTACCAGCTAGATGCTGACGGTGGATCGGTGTCAGGAGAGACTAATTGCGCTGTCAGAGGCCCTGCTAATTGTGCCGCGGTAACAGGGTTACACCTCGCAGGAGCCGGCCGCTCAGCCCCGGCAGCTTGTCTGGGAGGATGGCAGAGATGGAGGGGAGGACCAGAGGCCCCGGAAGCCGGCACTCGCGTCCCCGTCTGCCGGCGCCGGGTCTCAGCACCCCCGACTGCCCGCCCACAGGCTCCACGCGCGCCGAGCAGCCCCTCGCCCTTCAGACGTGTCCCCCTGAGAGCTCTCGCCCCTCCGCCGCACGTTTCCTTCCAGAAGCCACCGCGCTTCCCGCCGTGACCCTCCACCCTCCGATGCCCGCGCTGAGGACTCCAGTTCCTCCTCCTCCCTCCTCGCCTCCTAGGAGCTCCTCTCTGGACCAAGCCCAGACCCACCCCTCCCTCCACTGCCTCCCAGGATCCTGTCGCCATCGGACCCGAGGGAAGCCCGCAGAGCTCCAGGGGGAGCCCAGGCCCCCTGCCAGTCCACACCCCGTTCTCCACGCAAGAACGCAGTCTAGGCTATACCATTCACAGCTCGGACTCTCCACGTGGTGCCCGCTGGCCACCGAAGAAGCCAGGGCGGTCCTTTCCCACTCAGCCCGCGGGGCCTGTCTGAGAGGCTCGCTGCGGGCTCCTCCCCTTGCTCCCATGCTCTCCAGCCCAGCCGCACCGCCTGCCTCCGCGCCAGACTTGGGGGTCTTCGCCCCTTTGAGGCTCTTCTGTTTCTCACTCTGCCAGGAAGTCCTCCTGTACTTGCTGATCCCCAGCCCGCAGTGCTCGGTCAAGGGCTGCGTCATCAGAAGGGACTCCCGGCCACCCAGGAGCACGCTAGCGGGTGCTTCTCTAGTCCAGGACCGCGGTGGGTGCAGTCCAGGCCTTGGTCACCCGCGTGCTCACTCACGGATCAGAGCCCAGGCGACAACAGGCTTCTTGCAGAGAAAAAGACAGCTAAGGCCTTGCTTGCCTCCGAATTCTTGGTGCACAGAGTGGGCATTTAATACGAACTTGCTTAATGAAAATTATCAAGGAAAAGGCTGGGTGTGGAGGGGAGAGCGGGAGCCCCAGGCTGAGGGGTCCTGACCTGTCCTTGGAACACAGAGCCGGGGAGTGAGCGCGGCATGCTCCGTCCTCCAGGGCTGTTCCCACCACCTCATACCTCTCTTCCTTATCTCTGTGTCCTTTCTGATTCTTAGAAGAAATATATGTTTGATTTTATGTATTTTATATTTAACATGGCATTAAATATGCAACATACAAAATAACTTTTGTACCATATATATTGTATATTATTGGAAATATATTGGAAATATATTTAAATTATTGTAAATATATTGAATATTATATAGTTTTTCTGTATCTTATAGTCCTTGTTAGCACTCACTAGGGTCCAGACACTAATATATGTGTGTGTAAATACCTGCAAATTGCCTCTGTGGTCAGCATGTGCAGGTCCATGCAAAAATAAACCAGGTGAGTGAATTTGGTGAGTTCTGTGGATTTCCAGAGTCTGTCCCGTTTCCAGGAGGAAAGGCGCCTTCAGCAGGCGGTGAGCACGCTTGGGCAGGGGCTCTGAGGTGGAGGTGCTGCAGGGGATGTGTCGGCAGGCATCTCCCAGCAACAGCAAGGGCCTTTGGAGTGGCCCCTGTGACCCCCAACACTGTCCTCACGGGGGTAGGGGGACTGTGACCCATGGAGCAGCTCAGTGCCCTCAGGTGGCTTCTCCAGGAGCCTCAGGCTCCTGTGGGGGCCACTGGACCCCAGCACCTGTGTGATGGATGGTCGTCTCCATCTGTGTGTCTGCGGACACCACCGGTCTGCGCCCCCCAACTCAGCATCACCACCAGGCCTGTGCACGTCTCCGAGCAAGATGTCTGTGTGCATGTGAGCTATTCTGAAAATCAATCCATTCTGAACTTTATTATTCCACACAATAATATGAAGCACAAGCTGAAATCAAGATTGCAGGAGAAATACCAATAACCTCAGATATGCAAATGATAACACCCTTATGGAAGAAAGTGAGGAGGAACCAAAGGGCCTTTTGATGTAAGTGAAAGAGGAGAGTGAAAAAGTTGGCTTAAAGCTCAACATTCAGAAAACAAAGATCACGGTATCTGGTCCCATCACTTCATGGCAAATAGATGGGGAAACAATGAGAGACTTTATTTTCTTGGGCTCCAACATCACTGCAGATGGCAACTGCAGCCATGAAATTAAAAGACGCTTACTCCTTGGAAGAAAAGCTATGACCAACCTAGACAGCATATTAAAAAGCAGAAACATTACTTTGCCAACAAAGGTCCATCTAGTCAAAGCTATGGTTTTTCCAGTATTCATGTATGGATGGATGCGAGTTAGACCAAAGAACTGATGCCTTTGAACTGTGGTGTTGGAGAAGACTCTTGAGAGACCCTTGGACTGCAAGGAGATCCAACTAGTCCATCCTAAAGGAGATCAGTCCTGAATATTCACTGGAAGGACTGCTGCTGAAGCTCCAATACTTTGGCCACCTGATGAGAAGAGCTGACTCATTGGAAAAGACCCTGATGCTAGGAAAGATTGAAGGCAGGAGGAGAAGGGGACGGCAGAGGATGAGATGGTTGTATGGCATCACTGACTCAATGGACATGAGTTTGAGCAAGCTCTGGGAGTTAGTGATGGACAGGGAAGCCTGGAGTGCTGCAGTCCATGGGGTTGCAATGAACATCATCGGACACGACTGAGAGACTGAACTGAACTGATTCCACACAAAAATATGCTTATTTCATGGTATTGTTGTAGTAAAGTTAACCCAAAATAAAGCTAATTAACACTGAAAGGTATTGGGTGAAGACCAGTGTCCATGTGCCGGGCACGTGTTCTTGAGAACTGTGCTTCCTCAATGCTGGTTTCACACTGGTTTAAACCACTTCACCCAGACATGGCATTGACTACCATTATCAATTAGGTTTTCACTGAGTTTAGACATAGGAAGAGTGCAGATGTGGTTGACACAGATGTTTTGTTTCCTTGAACAAATTTTTGTTTGTATGACCTGGAGCAAAGGACTCGAGAAGGACTTCAATAAAATATTAACGGAGGAACAGCATTTTAATATCATCTAAATAAAATTTTAATTTTGCAGGTAAGAAAGCTGACGCTCAGGAGGAAATGTGGCCTCCGAGGAAATAGTCATAAATCATTCCCGCTCCTAAGAAGGCCCACAGCCCTGCAGGACAGCACCGTGAAACTGTCTCTAACCTCCCAGAGTCACGCTGTGAGGACCTGGAAGGCTGCAACACCGTCTCCTAACATTTAAACAACTCCTCTTGGGCAGAGTTGTCCCCTCGCCCGCCTGCTCCTGCTCCTGTGGAATGCAGACACTGTAATTCTCAGAAGACTTCCTTTTCCTGCTCTTGAGAGGATAACTAATGTAGCTTTTTTGGCTTTCAGCCCAAAAGTAAGTGGAAGCAAACTGTCCTGGCAGGTGGCTGTCTGGCTCCGGGCTTGTCACCACGTGGTCAGATTAGGGAACTTCCGCCTCTGACCAGGAAGCGTGGCCCCTGGGAACTGGGCAACTCAGCAAGAAGCAGCAAACGCCGGACTCACACTCCAGGGGAGGTTTCTCTGGTGACCGTCATGTCTTGAGATCGACCCACTTGCATTAATTACACCTTACTGACCCTCTAGAAGAGTTTATATCATGCTCAGAAATAGACTATTAAAGATTATTAAGTAGATATTCTTACACTTTCCTAGTAAGCATGGAGTGTGTAAATACTATGATTGTGAGTGTTTAGGTTTATTAACTGAACTTCCCTGGTGGCTCAGACGGTACAGCGGCTGCCTACAATGTGAGAGAACGGGGTTCCATCCCTGGGTGAGGAAGATGCCCTGGAGAAGGAAATGGCAACCCACTCCAGTATTCTTACCTGAAAAATCCCATGGACAGAGGAGTCTGGTGGGCTACAGTTCACTGGGTCACAGAGTCAGACGCGACTAAGAGACTTCACTTTCTTTCTTTCAGATTTATTCACTTCACAGCAGAGGTTTTATTCTGAGTTTTGAATTCTTGATGGAAAAAAAATCCTGTTACATTGACTACTTCCAGGAGGGCTAAGAGCACACCTGGATGGCGGTCTCTGCAGTGGGGGCAGCGGGGGCTGGGGGAGAAAGCAAGTGAATCCCGAGTCCGCCTGGGGCACCGGCCCTCATGCCACCCACCTGTGCGAGCTCTGCTGTTTATGTTTCAGCCGTTATTCCCGAAGTCTCAGCTGATCCGCAGAGCTGAGCCTGGTGTTTCCTGGCAATGAAGGTCTGGGAGGTTTGCAAGCTGTTTTGTAATAAGCGGTTCCAGAGAAGATGACTGTGTCCCAGCCCCAATAATAGTGACGGTCAAACATTCAGAACATCCCGAATCGCAACCCCTGCTCCTGGGTTTTGGTGAAAAACAAACAAAGCAGACATGGAATCCCAAAAAGCGAGAGAACGTCTGATGGGAACAGATAATTCCTGAATCTTCATGGCCTGCTTTATTATTTACTGGTGCTTTCTTATGAGGCATTAAAAATAAATAAATACAAGCTTTTTAAGGCCTTTTGTTAGTGGGACACAAAGCAATAAAATTCATGAGCCCAAACTGTTTTTACATGTGCAGCTGTGAACAATCCAACTGTTCACTGAGAATTATCCAAATGGGTCTTCGAGGTATTTCTTTATAGCAGAAAAATCCAGAGCAGTGGGATAATTTAGCCACATGTTATGTTTTGAAACAACTTGAAAGTTTTTTGTTACCCATCATGTAAATGTTGAGCATAGATTACTTTTGCGAATTCTGATACAGAAAATTTACTTAACAATCATAAATGCAGAGAAGATTATTATCTATAATATATAAAGTGAAAGTGAAGCTGCTCAGTCATGTCCGATTCTTGGTGACCCCATGGACTGTAGCCTACCAGGCTCTTCCGTCCATGGGATTTTTCAGGTAAGAATACTGGAGTGGGTTGCCATTTCCTTCTCCAGGAGATCTTCCTGACCCAGCGACTGAACCCAGGTCTCCCGCATTGTAGGCAGACGCTTTACCGTCTGAGCCACCAGGGGAGTCCGTGTACATAAAGATGTCTACAAATCAACAAGAGGAAGACTATAAGTAATCAAGGCAATGATGAGCAAGTGCACCAGGGTTCTGGCTGAACTCACCACCAGTGGGTTGGAGAATGCCCCAACCACTGGCTGAAAGAGGCATTTCCCTCTGAGTTCTGATCGGCACCTGGGACTTGCACTTAGGCTGGTGTCTGCAGGGGACTCTGGTGTCTGGGAAGGATGGAAATGGCTATCATATACTAGGTATAACTGAGGAGTAATCATCTTGAAAGTATCAATAAAATGGACATATTTATGGAAAAACACAGCTGGCCAAAGTTCATTTAACATGTTTAGTTAGTTGCTCAGGCGTGTCTGAATCTTTGCTGCTCCGTGGACTATAGCCTGCACGGCTCCTCTGTCCCTGGAATTCTCAGGCAAGAAGACTAGAGTGGACTGACATCCCACTCTCCAGGGGATCTTCCCGACCCAGGGATCAAAACCGAATCTCTTGCATTGCAGGCTGATTCTTCACCAACTGAGCCACTAGAGAAGTTCATTTTTAAAGACTGTATAAATATCTAATGTAGAAAATTTTTAAGTAATGCATAATTGTCAATGGTTCTGTAGTTAGAAAGTTATGCTCATGAGTTCTTTCAAGATTCCAAGACTTATCCCTTGGGAACCCACATAAAGTTCTGGATCCTGCTCCAGGGCTAACTCACCTCACCCGCGCCGTGCCCTGTGGTGGAGTCAGCACAGGGCTGACCAAGACCGCCAGGACATGTGTCAGGACAAGCCTGCCACGGGACGTTTGCAGAGAACCCGAAACGAGCCCTCTTCTCCACAAGGAGGCTCAGTGCTAGGAGGCCAGCATGGCGCTACGGTTACGGGACAGCATCCAGGGCAATGATCAATGAACCCTCTGATCATCTCAAAGGGTTCCAGATAAAATCACACCGGACACCCATTCCTGACAGAAAGCCATCTAAAATCCACGACAGGAATCACAGTTAGAGGAAATCCCATCAGTAACTGCAAACGACCACAGTTACCGCTGGAAATTTGAATAGCTTCTATATAGCTATCTTTCAAAACTCCTTCATGTAGCAGACGTTCAATAAATATGCTGAATAAAGGATCCATTGAGAAGACAAAAGATGGTGTTGTGTTGACTTGAGTCGCTGTCTGACAAGGGCCTCAGCCTGTGCTGTGCGCCTCATGCATGAAGGAATTTGGGCCTGATTGACCTTGGCGGCCTATGGCTGCTCCTTGTTGTAATTATGACAAAACTCCTCACACAGGCTCGTCTGACCCCAGACTGTGGCTTCTGCACTGGAAAGCTGAGCAAACTGGAAGGGCGGAGGCAGAAGGGCCAGGGGTGTCTGGGGGTGTCCAGCCGGGTTGCAGCCAGGAGTGTCAGAAAGTCCCTGCAGGTGTGATGAGGCTGGACCATCGCCAGCACCAGAGGGTCTCCTGAGAGCCGACGCCAAACCGGCCCCGTCAGGCGAGTGACAGGGGGATTAGAGACAGCAGGAACCGGGGTGGGTTCAGCAGAGTTCACGCTTCCGCGGGAAGATGCTGCCCGTGTGTCCCACCCTCACACAGGACACGGAGGCTGCAGGCCTCCCGGGACTGTTCTTCTGGGTCCTGCCACTAGACCAAGCAGCGGAGTTCCCCAAGCCAGCAGAAATAAAAAAGTAGACGCCGCAAAAGAATTTTGAAATCAACTGCAGTTGTAGGGCATTTCATTTGAATTAGCCAACTGTAAAATGGTAAGACTATAAATATATTTTTAAATTTTTAAGTCATGTGCAACTTTTAAAATAATTCTAATCTCCCAAGGTTACAAAGCCATGTGATTTTCAAAGTTGTTGGAATTTGTATATTGAGAATATTTTCAAAAAAGATATATACTTAGAGTCACTTTTTTAGTTATTACAAATTCAACCACAGTAAAAGATCATAATTTTATAGTCTAGTGTTCCCAGCAGGATGTTCAGGACAGTGTGAAACTTGAAGCTACAAAAAGCGAGTTTCTTTTTATGACATGTTTACTGATTATCTTATGCCTTAAATAAAGTAAAAACATTATAAAACTTCAATTACTAATTATTGATGCTTTAATTTGTAACTAGCTTTAAAATTCTAGGAACTAGGTAATATATTGTATCTTTCATCCACCAAATCTATATTTTGCACATATAAATGTATACAAATCATTTTTCAGTGTAGCTATAATTCTGCATCTCTGCTCCCCTTAACAATAAACTTCTCTAAAAAAACTTGCTTACCTCCTGCTTATGCTTGTAAAATGTCTTTATGGACTATTTATGACTTGGAGAATTAGCATAAAATAATATTGTAATGGCTTTGCACAGATAGCCTCATATTTCTTTGACCAAGAGCAGATAATTTTTCAACATACCCCTCATCTATAAACAAATTGTTTTCCATAATAACCAGCAGACAAAATAAATAATAATAGGAAAGAAATGCAGCATTTTCTTTCCTATTTTTAAATTGCTGTCCTCAATTTTTTAAATGACCAGCCTCAGGTTGGTGTTTGCCTCTTTTCGTGTATGTGTGTTACACACACGAGCCCCTGATAACACAGGGATTGGCTGCTTGCTACATGGAGACTCTGGCGGTTTTTTGGTTCAGTGGCTCTTGTGAAATGCTTCCATGCTAATCCATGTAGTGGTGGGAATTTAGTTAACTGCTGTAAGCAAATCCAGGAATGCTCGTTCTCCTACTATGTGCCTGTGGGAATCCTGTGATAAGGAAAACAGGCAGAGCTCTCACACTCCAGGAACTCGATCTCCTAGGAGGACAAACCCATCAGCAACTAAATACAGCCTGTCTGACTGTGACTACAAAAAATCACCTTATACTAACAATTAAACAGTGTTTATCCTCAAGCCATACTGTCTGACTGTGACTATGCAAAATCACCTTATACTAACAATTAAACAGAATTTATCCTCAAGCCATACTGACTGTCTGACTGTGACTACGCAAAATCACCTTATACTAACAATTAAACAGTGTTTATCCTCAAACTGGAAACTTTTTCATACTGAAAACTTTTACTAGAAATAAATATCTCTGATTATTAGAAATGTAAGTAATATGGTATTATGGTTATCAAATAAAATTCAGCAAAACGACTTCATATTTAAAGAGTTGCAACTCTCAAGTTTCAGAAGTGACAAAAAAAGAAAATAGTTTGTCTAAAAGAGATGTTTTAGAATAGCAATCCATTAAAACTAAGTTATGAGAAATATGTAGAGAAATGATTAGAATAAACACAAATAAACCCAGAACAAATCATAAAAACTTGATAACAGAGTTTATACTGCTTAAAAGAAAACAAAGGAAAAATGATTGTTTATGTATACATATTGGAGAGATAACTCAGCTTCTGTAGTTCATGATATTTATGTTAAGGGTTTTTCATTTGTTTTTGTTTTGTTCCCAATCACAGTGAAGAGCATCTTTATGTAGGAGGTGTAATCTATGAAGACAGGATCACAGATTTTGATGTCAAGCAGGTATCACTTGAGTATTCAGTCTCTTTTCATGTGCATAGGCAAACATGCTGAACTGTTGTTTCAAAGTTTGGGTGCCATCAGTAAGTCCAGGATTGCTAAAACTGATTTTAAAAAATCCCCTGCTATTTACTTCAAGTGGGAACCTACACTTTAAAGTGCTAGATTTTCTCATTTCAAACACTATAAGATTAGGAATATTGGTTTGGTTTGCTTGGATTTCAAGAAAATTGAAAGCACAGAAAATATCTTCATTTCATAACTGTAGAGTTGGTGGGGTGGTTGCTGGAGAGAAGAAAAGGAAATCAATTTATTTAAGAGGAAAATGCATAAAACAAATACTTTTGTTAGGAACTGAATCTTACATTATGATAATTTGGTATCTTGAAATCTTGAAGGATCCAATTAGGATAACTTAGTTTCTTTAAGAAAAAAATACTACCTAACTGATAATAAAATATTATGGCTCTCTGCAAAGGATATAATGCAATATATTTTTCCATTCTCCTATAATGGTCCCTGACATTTCCAGTGTTTCTCTTTTACAAATAACCTGGCCATGAAGATGATTTTATGTCCTCTTGGGATTTGTGTGACAAATTCCTCAAGGTGCGGCTGTTGGATAGATGGGCAGATCTTCTAGTTTTTAGATGGGCAGATCACCAGTTTTAAACGGCTGTCTTAGGCGTTTTGGGGGAGGCTTCCCTGGACGCTCAGAGATAAAAAATCTGCCTGCAAAGCAGGAGACTCGGTTCCAACCCTGGGTCGGAAGATCCCCTGGAGACGGAAATGGCCACCCGCTCCAGTGCTCTTGGCTGGAGAATCCCATGGACAGAGGAGCCTGGCGGGCTGCAGCCCACGGGGTCGCAAAAGGTCAGACATGATTTAGGGACTAAACAACAAAAACAGGTGTTTGGGACATTTAACCTCAAGGCAACACTTCATGGTCTCATGTGATTTTAGATGCTGACCAGAATGTGCTATTTCTGGACTGTGTATTTTTTAATCACTTGGTGAATGTAAGCGGTATCACAGAGTTTTATTTTGTGCCACCCTGATTATCGGCAAGGTTGTCTGTATTTCAGTATACGTATTACACTCTAGAAGGACTGATGCTGAAGCTGAAGCTCCAGTACTGTGGCCACCTCATGTGAACGGCTGACTCACTGGAGAAGTCCCTGCTGCTGGGAAAGCCTGAGGGCAGAAGGAGGAGAGGGTGTCAGAGAACGAGAGGTCTGGATGGTATCACCAATGCAATGGACATGAACCTGGGCAAACTTCAGGAGTGGCGAGGGACTGGGAGGCCTGGCATGCTGCAGTCCATGTGGTTGCAAAGACTTGGATATGCCTGGGCAACTGAACAACAACATCATTATATCTATCATAAGTACCTTGATGCTTAATAGGAAATGTCACCATTCCCCCTTTTTGTTTATAAAATTTTAAGTGCTATTTTCAAGGTCCATGTAAAAACCTGTGGAATTTTTATTAGAACCAGAGAGAATTTATAATTCCTTAGGAAACAGAAGGCATCTTGTTGCTAACAGGTGTTCCTATCCATGAATATTGTATATGAATCCCTGATCTATAATTTCATTCAATAAAAACTGGTAGTTTTCTTTATTATAATCTCTTGGTTTTACTGGGTAAACAAATAAATCATCTTCAAAGAGTAATAGGATTTTTAAAAATCTTTACAGCTTTTATTTGTCTTCTTGGACTTTTACCTAAAAATAGTACAAAGGAGACAATATTTTGCCTACAAAGGTCCACATAGTCAAAGCTATGGTTTCCCCAGTAGTCATGTATGTTTGTGAGAGTTGGACCATAAAGAAAGCTGAGCACCGAAGAACTGATGCCTTTGAACTGTGGTGTTGGAAAAGATTCTTGAGAGCCCCTTGGACTGCAAGATCAAACCAGTCAATCCTAAAGGAAATCAGTCCTGAATATGTATTGGAAGGATTGATGCTGAAGCTGCAGCTCCAATACACTGGCCACCTGATGGAAACAACGGACTCCTTGGAAAAGACCCTGATGCTGGGAAAGATTGAAGGCAGGAGGAGAAGGGGATGACAGAGGATGAGATGGTTGGATGGCATCACCAACTTGATGGCCACGAGTTTGAGCAAGGCCCGGGAGTTGGTGATGGACAGGAAAGCCTAGCATGCTGCAGTCCATGGGGTCACAAAGAGTCGGACACACTGAGAGACCGAACTGAACTGAACTGATAGGTATAATTCTACATTTCTTCATTTTCCATTTCAAATGCCAAAAAGTTCAAAAGTGAATCTCAACAAGATGTTCTACCAGCTTCCCTTCATGTGAGGCTCCGGTGCCTTGTCCCCAGACGCAGATGGGTGTTTACGTGCCTTTGACTGTCGAGTGCCTGCAGCTCCTTCCAGGAGGGAGTGAGGCCCAGTGAGGTGGAGGGAGGCAGCGGAGAGAGTGGGAGGCGAACGTCCCCAGGAGCCAAGGACGCAGTTCCCGTGCAACCTGCCATTCTGCTTGCCGACGCCCAGTCCCCGCAGTCGGGTTTCAGACCTCAGTGATTTCCTGATAAAACTGTCTCCCCACTACAGTTCACACTGATATCCTCAATACATTTTACTTTGCTTTTGTTGTTGCTGTTGGCCGCTAATTCTAGTTTAATTCCATTCCAATACATCAGGATTGTATTGTGTCCCTGTTCCAAATCTTGAGTCTTTCTATTTGTTTCTACTCACATTTTTAGAACCTGCTGGATTAAATGTCAAGCTAGTTGCCTTTATCTCCATCTCAGTGTTGTATGAACGAGTCTGTTTTCTGGCAACTGCAGTGCGAGGTTTATGTAGGCCTTAATTAAGGAATAATGGTGCCCTGAACGCACACGTCTGGGTCATAAGTAGCTCCCACCCTCCCACTTCCTCCACCCCTTCCTGAAGGGTCCAGGTCTCCTGTGATATATGAGGTGGTCCTGAACATTTATTACAAGAGCAAAATGCATACCATACACCTCACTATACTAACTGCAGAGGATTAAGATTACCTATTTAGATGAAAATACCATGAAACATTACATTTAAAATCAATTATATCTGTATTACTAAGACTTCAAATCTGCTACCTTAAATATCTGTCATTGACATAGTCAATGTGCTATTGTAAGTAAACTAAATTTTAAAGAATCATAACCTTACATTTATGTATTATTTCACAATGACTAAAATCCCTCTTACTCTATGATTTGTTTTAATTATTTTATGAATAAAAAAAGCTTTATAATCCTATTCTTAAATGCTGTTTAGTTTAATATTTAAAATGACAATTTTAGTCATAGATGAATGTAGTTTTGCTTCACAAAATTAAATATCTTAGAAATATTTCCTCATATCTACCACTTGGCCTTTCTCTACCACATGTATGATAATTGTGTGTATCATGTAATATGTACATGTATATTTAGAATAAAGCCAAAGAAATCACACTTTTCTTAGCAGCTGTTACTAGTTTTCAAACCTTTCGGCTCCATGGGGTGTCTTTCACAATTAATGCTACAGTTGGGATTAAGGCAAGGATCTTCCTGACTGATGGATGAATGGTCTTGTTGGAATGAAGAGTCTGAGAGAAGAAAGTCAGACGAAATGTGGTTGATGGTGTCTTTCCAGCAAAGTCTGACTCCTTCATCCTGGAGGCCGAGGTGAGGTGCTGGCCCCCCGCACCCTGGGCTTCCATGTGCCCGCAGGAGTGAAAGCCGGGCAGATGTGGGGGCTTTGGAAGTGGGCGGTGGGGGTGCAGGCCACTTGGGGTCTGACTCTGGGGCCTGGCTGGGTTGGGACTCTAGGAGCGTCCAGGCGCCCAGGAATGGCAGGAACTGCTGGTCCTAGGACCCCAGAGGGTCAGGCAGCCACACTCAGGGCCTCGTTCTCAGCCCAATCTCTCAGGAAGCACCTCCATTATGGGGGGGTTCTCCCCTCGCAGGAGATGGGGACTCACAATGCTCAGGTCTCTGCAGGTATCTCCGAGGGGCTGGCTGTCGATGGGGCGGGAGGAAGCACCAGGTTCCCGTGAAGTGAAACAGCTCTGCCCAACGACCCTTCATCCCCAGGTGGTGAGCCCACCCCCTCCCTGGGGGCTCTTATGTTCTGGAGGGAGAGGTGCCGCTCCCTCTGCACGAGGCCTGCAGGGTCATCACTCAGAAGAGCTGGGGGGCAGGGAACGCAACTGAGCTGGGCGGTTTATCACTAAGGAGGCAGGATCAGGCAGGAGGGCCTTTCATCTGGAGGAGACTCTGTGACCAAGACTGAGGGAGAAAGACTAGGCAGGTGTCTGGGGACTCATGCCAACGGGCAGAGGGCGGTGGGGGTGCCCAGACTGGAGGAGCCCTGGGAGGTTCAACAACTGATGATTGAGATAAAATGGAGTGTGTGGCAGTCACCAGACCTGGAGGTGGTGACAGAGCTGAAAAGTGACCAGGAAATGACTGGGCGAGGAATGCGTGCACGAGAGAGCTTCACAGCGGAAACAAAGGAAGAAATCAGAAAACTTCAGTCTTGGACCCAAGAGAATAGAACCATCTGCCAGAGCAGTGGTGTGAGAGAGAAAGGAGCGGAGACTGGGACAGACTGGGGTGGAGACGGGAGTAGAGACGGGTTAGAGATTAAAGACAGGAGTAGAGA
>CM035299.1:489022-504852 GCA_020226075.1 Hydropotes inermis
TGGAGTAGAGACGGGAGTAGAGATGGAGTAGAGATGGAGTAGAGACGGGAGTAGAGATGGAGTAGAGATGGAGTAGAGACGGGAGTAGGGACGGAGTAGGGACGGGAGAAGAGATGGAATAGAGGGGGACTGGTGGGCGCTCCCTCTGGGTCCACCCGGCCTGACCACTGGGTCCGCTGAGGGGGGCTTGCCCAGGGCGCCCCCATCTGCCCCTGACAGCCCGACTCCCACCCGCCTGCTCTCCAGCGCCGCCTCCACGAATCTGTGTTGTCACGACGCCATCCTCGTGGCTGCAACTTTCCTCCTTTCTCGCTAGGACAGAAACCCGTGTCCCTTCATCCCAGAAGACCTGCAACAAAGACTGGAATCACCGAACAGAGAAGGAGCGGAACGAGGTGAATCACCAAATTCAAGCTCAGGATTTTAAAGCGAACTCGACCCTGAAGAAAGCCTCGACTCGAGGTAAACAGATGAGATGTGCTCTGTGTGGTAGATGGAGACCGCGGCTCACCAGCAATGGCCGCTGAGACGGGCCTGGCTCCTGCAGGAACCTCCCCGATCTTTTCTGGGAAGTGGGGAGCTGCCCTGTGTTCCTGCAACTTCACCCTCGCCCGTCAGGGTGGGGACACCCGCCTGGGGCCTCGAGGCGGGGCTGTGGGGACCGCCTTCCGGTCGGCCGCGGCAGGGGCGGCCGGAAGGAGCGAGGGCCTGGCCGGGAACCCGCAGGCCCGCGGCGGAAGCGAAATGCGAAGCCTGCAGCGCCGCCTGCTGGCCGAGCTCTGAGCGACCGCCGCTCTGGCTTCCGGAGAGGAGCCGGGGTCTGGGCCAAAGCCGCTCGCAAAGCAGCCGCCCGGTCAGCAGGTCTCCCCTTCAGGTGAGTCCCAGCAGATGCGACTCTGGCCCAGACAGCTGCCTGAGCATCGCAGCCCTGCGGGGGAGAGCCAGTCCCTCAAAACCCAGAACCGAGCCCTTGGCCTCGCCTGGGCCCCCGGGGTCTTGCAGCGCAGGCCTCCTGTGCTTGAGCTTGGGAAACGCAGACGGAGCTCCAGCGAGGGGAGACTGGCGTTCGGGCCACAAGACGGCCCCTTGCTTCGCTGTCACTGGGCTTCCCACTACCGGTCAGGGCTGCGGCTCTAGAGGGGCCCTTGCCGGGGGTGAAATCAGCACATCGCAGTGCTACACCAGGTCCCTACAATGGTCAAGGTAACTGGGAAATCTTGACCATTACATGGGCGAATGAAAAATGTTGCTGCTGCGTCAGTAAACAAAGGATGCTGCAGCCATGCAGCCCCGAAAACCGCCCAAGGTGAGGCCTACGGAGACTCAGGGTGGAGAGGGGACGCCCCCATCAAACCGTCAGTCACCGCGGCTGCCCTTGCGGTGCGCCCCGCGGGACCCGGGATGGGCAGACGCAGGCCAGTGGGCCCGGGCAGCCGGGGTGCGGGTCGAAAGAAAGGTGTCAGTGAGCCCCGACTTTGCACCTTCTCATACATGGAAAAGGGCTAAAGTCCTTAACTAGAGATGTCTCACCTCCTTTTGTGAATAGTGATCTTTTGATGTTGCGACTAGCTGGTCTTTGCTGCAAAAACTCCTATAGATCCTGGCTCCCCCGCCTCACCTCTTCAGAGCCATCCCTCAGAGCCATCTGAGAGGCTGTGTCCAGGGCTCAAGTCCTCAGTTTTGCCCTCCAAATAAAGCATCGTTCTCAGCTTTAAGGCTGTGCATTTTTTTCAGTCAACATACATATGCATGTATTTGTATAATAAACACACTCCTTGGAAAAGACTCTGATGCTGGGAAAGATTGCAGGCAAAGGAGAAGGGGCGACAGAGGATGAGATGCTTGGATGGCATCACTGACTCAATGGACATGAGTTTGAGTAAACTCTGGGAGTTGGTGATGGACAGGGAGGCCTGGCGTGCTGCGGTCCATGGGGTCGCGAAGAGTCAGACACAACTGAGCAACTGAACAACAACAGTGCATAACACGCAGGTCTACAAGTTATAACTGATATTCTTTTCTAATATAGATTGGGCAAAAGAAAAAGTAAAGAAGAAGAGGGACTCTGCGCGGAGCAGGGGCCCAGGCACTTCAGAGACAGATGATCAGAGGCGCTGAGGCTGACCTCCTCTGCCATCCACCAGGTCCCACAGGACCCGAGGGAGGGGCCGAGTTCCCCTGGCCGGTGGGCTCAGGACTGTGCAGGTCACGCTTCCTGGCAACCCTTGCTCACATCGATGAGGTAATATTTTCTAAAGGACTCTGAAATGCATCTTTAATGAATTAAGTACAACACACCTGCAGGCGATTGAAGTAACACATACCTTTAGGTGCAATCTTGAGCTTTCAGAAACCACACATTGTTATGGGAATCAATACCCTGGTCGTTTTGTATTCCCGAAATACGGGCTTTGTGCCAAGCACATCTGTCTTGGTAGAAAGAAAATAATTTTCTTCAATTTTCATGCCATTGCCTTTGCTAAAATACCCTTTTGAACGTATAGTTCAGTGCAAACATCTTATTTTTTTCTCTAGACTTCATACTTCTCTAGGACCATCCAGAAAACAAATTGGAAGAATTACTTTAATCCATTAGTAAATATTTACTGGACACAATTCCAGGTGCCATGAGAAGACATATGAATAATGACACAAGTTCTGGATCTTAAAATAACTAAAAGCACTTTCTATTTGAGTTTTTGTATAATCTGGTCCATTCCTTCGTGGAAATTATTACCTGGTTAGATAATATACAAGCATTTAAAGAGATGATTAAAATTAAAATAACATGTGCCAAGATCTGATAAGTTATATCAAGGTGCTGCACCCCAAATAAAATGCATGTGTTCCATGATGTTCCCTAATTTTTGCCAAAACACGATGGGTGGGTATCAGCCATCCCTTTGCCCAACTGAAACTTAGGCCCAGACAAGTCACCTCTGAGTGATGGCCCAGCTTCAGGAGAAGCATCAGCAGTGGGGAGGTGAAGGCATGGGGGCAGGTGGGCAGCATTTAAGATTTAAAGACCCAGGATGTGTGTTGAAGAGTTCTGTTGGGTCCTGTTAGGTCTGGCCCAACAGTCGCAGGCTTGATGCTGCCTGGGTTAGCCCGAGGGACTGGGGCCCTGGCCTGGCCACCTGCAGCACCCCAGCCTGTGTCCCTGCAGAGATCTTGGCATCTGTCCCAGGGGAGCCTGGCCTCCAGAAGCTGCAGCTGGAGCCCTCGGGCCCCATGGGCCTCCATTCGTGGACCAGCCCGTCGCCGTGGGAGCAGGAGCAGTGATGACACCACGCAGTTTCCCATCGATGGCGGGTGTTTCCTGCTCGCTCCCCTCTGGCTGTGGGGAGGGTGTGCATCCATAGCCCTCACGTGGACAAGGAGGGGAGCGGGCCTTCTCCCTCTAGGTTGTGATTGTGAGACTGTCCAGGGGGGCGACCAGACACCTGACCCCCAAAGGCTAGACTCTACACCGAGGGTGTCCCCTGCACCCGCCTCCCGCAGCCTGGGTCCTGTGGAAGGCCATCGGGCAGTGAGTCCCGGGAGAGTCTTCTTCTATGGGGCACTGTCCGCAGAGGCCACAGGGAGGACAGTTTCCCAACACGGCTGCTTTCCCGTCTTCCCCACTCTGAGCCCATTAGGGGTTCGCGTGATACCAAATCATGGGAAACACTAAGGGTTTAGATGACTTGTTTACGCGGGTGGATGCAATCAAATCGATAGCAGTTGTGCCCAGAGTCTGGGGAGTGATTTTCTGGAATGGATTCTGAAATTTCTGCCGCCCAGGGGGGTGGGCGTTGTCAGGCCGTGTGATGAAGTGTGGGTCAATTAGAGAGTGCAGTGCTCTAAATCAATGCCACATGATGATGTGCTCGGGCTGCTGAGCAGCCCGTGGTTCTTAAAGGGCCTTGACAAATGGGGCTTAGGGGCCTGTTTCCCCTGCCTCAGGCCCAGTATGAAAAGATGATTCTGCAGAGTCCAGATTTAACACCGGTCATCTTTGGCCCTGGGACTGCAATGGCTTTAGCTTCTCAGGGGCCCACCTCCCCCTCCATGTGGTACCAAGGGACCACGGGAGCTGGTTCTGTTCCCTTCAAACTGCTCCCAACAAAGAACCGGCTCTGTCGACAGAAAACCAGGGTTGAGCTAAATAACTGTGGGGAAAGAGCAAATTAGCCAAGATGGTCGGGCTCTCCCTCCCCACGATCTGTCAGTGTGGTCTGTAACAGCTGGGACCACTCACAGCACTGTGCATGTGTGTTGCGTGGCCCTTCGGCCACGGCCGCGTCTGTCTGTAAGCGTATAGAAGCTCCACTGAAAAGCCCCTGAAGCTGCGTTAGGTCTGTGTCCACCAGGTCGGCCCCAAGAGGAGGAAATGCAGCGTGTGCGCTGCTCTGGCTGCGGCCCCAGTCGGGAGAATAAACGTGTCTGCAGCTCCCACGGCCCCTCGAGGGTTCTCCAGCTTCCCCGCTCGTGCCTTGCCTGCCCTGGGTTCAGCAAACAGTGTGGACAGAGAGACCGCTGGCATAGTCGGCAGGACCAGCGAGACAAGAACCAACACTTGTCTCAGCTCGAGAATTATCCTGGGGCCGCCGAATACTAGGCCAGCTGCCCCTGCTCAGACTTGTGTCCAAGCAGGATGAGACCAGTGAGAGGAACTTTGAGGGGAGGGGGAGATGGCCAGAGACCCTCTCTGGCCCCAAAATCCCGAACTTCCCCACGAGCCTTCCCTGATGAGACTGTTTGTACATGTGCTGAGAAAAGTTTTGCTGGTTGTTGGGATTTCATCCAAAACGATATAGAACAAGGCCGGATGCGGAGATGCCGCTGAAGATGCAGACTTAGCTTGTGGGGTGCAGAGCCAGAACCTAGGGGTGACTGGGGCTCCTGTGTTGCCCTGTGGGGCCCCGGGAGGGTGACCCAAGGCGGTGCTACCAGGGTCCACCGCAAGGCCCCCTCCCGGAGGCAGGATGGCCTTGTGAGAATCTGACCGCAACGCAGGAACCGTTCTGAGGCAGGAACTGGGCTGGTGGCTCACTTAAAACAGGACCGTCCAGGCTCCCAGGCCACTTGGCCAGACCTGAGCACACCCCAGGCCCCTGGGGGCTCAGAGCTTTGTTCCGAGAGTTAGCGTCTGGGTGCCTCACAGGGCAATGCCCGCACTGAGCCTGTGCGGGGTCACTCAGACTCACGGGCGGGGCGGCCCCTCCCGCCTCCTGGGCACAGAGAACCGCCTTCTCGTGTGGCCTCTCTCCTGACACCGCTTCTCCCCCCTGAGACCGTGCACCACCTCCGTCTCCGCCAGCATCCACCTTCTTATGGACCTGGCAGCATCTCATCCGGAGAGTCTTCAGCTGGAGCCCTGGTCCTTCTGCTTCCTGGACATGGCCCTTGACCATCTGGGTTTCACCAGAGCAGCGGGCACCAGGGACATTCCCGCCAGGGATAAGCCCCAGACAGGAGCTGACTCCTTTAAGCGTCCACATCTAGGAAAAAAGGGGAGAAGCTCCAGGGTGCAGGCACCTTCTCTAAGGGTGACTGGGCATCTGCCTGCAGTCATTCTACTGCAAACTATGGCTTACTGGACATTAAATGGGATTTTTTTTCTTCAAAGCTGAATTTGACAGAAATTCACTAAATCACTAGCCATACTCCTAAACCACAGGGCACATAAAACACTGAAATCAGAAGTGTTTCCCAAGGAAATTGCCATTTAATTTTCTGAAAAGCAAGCGAAATACAATAACAGACATGATTTCTCCTCAGTCAAAGGGGGGGGTCAGTGGTGGGGGCCCGAGACGCTTCGGCCTCAAGGCGCCCCCCTCAGGATCAGGCTGCACTGGCCTGTGACAGGGTCTGCGGAATCAAGGCCTGGTGGGGGGGGCGATACCCTGGGTGGGCGGCACTCCAGGAAGCCCTGAGGCGACAGGTGGGGCAGGGGGACCCTGAACCTGCCATCAGCCCAGTGCACAGGCAAGGGGACCCCAGAGCCCGGATGAGGCCCGGGCGCAGCTTCCGGGGCTCACACCGCAATGTCTGCTGCACAGAAAAGACTAAAGTGAAGTCGCTCAGCTGTGTCCAGCCCAATGGACTGAAGCCTACCAGGCTCCTCTGCCCATGAATTCTCCAGGCAAAAGTACCGGAGTGGGCTGCCAGTTTCTTCTCCAGGGGATCTTCCTGACCCAGAGATCGAACCCAGGTCTCCCACTTTGCAGGCAGACTCTTTACCCTCTGAGCCACCAGGAAAGCCCAACTAAGGCAGTTGCTAAAACTTGAATTGTTTGCTGTCATTTCCCAGCAAAATTCTCTACAACCACCGCAGTACAAGTGAGAGCTGTGTGTTAGCGTCAGGCTGGCAGAGCTGTCCCTGGGATGCCCTCGGGGCCCAGGCCTCTCGGGCACTGCTGGCTCGGCCACAGCCTCCTGGCTCTCTGACGCCTCACCCTGCCAGAGCTGGGCCCACGGGTGTTCCAGCCAGGACTGCGAGAGGAAGGGAGCCGGAAAACCGCAAACCGTGTAGTTCAGTTGCTGTGGGTCCAGGGTGGCGGGGGCTGCAGAATTCAGCGCTCCAGTGTGAGAACCAGGCCCAGGGACTCGCCAGGCGGAGGAGGCGGCGGGGAGGGTGTGCAGAATCCCGCCGGCCCTGCTGACGTCACCCGTCTAGAACAGGCAGCATTAAACTGGTTGGGCCTTGAAAGCAGGACACCGACCCCCGGGGGGCAGGTGGCTCCTGAGTGGGCGGTGTGCCCCTCTTGCAGGAACCCTCTCCTGGGAGACCGTCCTTGATGAGGGCAAAGCGGGGAGCCCTGGACAGCACGGTGCAGACATGTCTGAGGACCAAGGCCCGTGTGTGTGTGAGTGTGTACTGTGGGGCGGATGTGGACTCTGCTTGTGAAGGTGTGTGTGTGCGTGTACTGTGGGGTCAGGTGTGGGGCTCTGCTTGTGAAGGCCTGTGTGTATGTATATGTGTACTGTGGGGTGGGCGTGGGCTCTGCTTGTGAAGGCACGTGATGCTCCAGAGTCCCCAGCATTGCTGGTGTGGGGCACACAGGCTCAGAGGCCAAGGGAGCCGGCCCCGTGGGTCGGCTCTGGGAAGGACAGTCAGCACTGTCTCACTCTGAGCTCACAGGACCCCTGAGACCCCTGGAGTCTAGTACTGAGCCCACGTGGCCCGCACCCAGGTGGAGAGGAGGCTCCTCAGCCAGTCGGCAGGGGCTCCACACCCAGGCCATGTTAACTCTCCAGGTGTGCAGTGATGCGTCTGTGCCGCTGGCTTGTTCCTGACTCCGGCCCCTCGGGCTCAGCACAAGTTTGTCTGACCTTCTGCCTTGCCCTCCACCGGAACGGAGCTGGCCGTGGGCCCACCCCTCATCCTGAAGGAGAGGCCACCCTGGGCGGGAGCGATGGGTACAGCCAGGCCTGTCAGAGGAGCTTCCAGAAGTAACAGGTCATTGTCCAGGGAGGGGCAGCTTCAGTGCCTGAGTAATACGTGAAGTAATACATGAAGAATGCTCAAACTACTGCACAATTGTACTCATCTCACACACTGGTAAAGTAATGCTCAAAATTCTCCAAACCTGGCTTCAGCAATATGTGAACCGTGAACTTCCACATGTTCAAGCTGGTTTTAGAAAAGGCAGAGGAACCAGAGATCAAATTGTCAACATCCGCTGGATCATCGAAAAAGCAAGAGAGTTCCAGAAAAACATCTATTTCTGCTTTATTGACTATGCCAAAGCCTTTGACTGTGTGGATCACAATAAACTGTGGAAAATTCTGAAGGAGATGGGAATACCAGACCACCTGACCTGCCTCTTGAGAAACCTGTATGCAGGTCAGGAGGCAATAGTTAGAACTGGACATGGAACAACAGACTGGTTCCAAATAGGAAAAGGAGTATGTCAAGGCTGTATATTAGTCACCCTGCTTATTTAATTTATATGCAGAGTACATCATGAGAAATGCTGGGCTGGAGGAAGCAGAAGCTGGAATCAAGATTGCTGGGAGAAATACCAATAATCTCAGATATGCAGATGACATGACCCTTATGGCAGAAAGTGAAGAAGAACTAAAGAGCCTCTTGATAAAAGTGAAAGAGGAGAGTGAAAAAGTTGGCTTAAAGCTCAACATTCAGAAAACTAAGATCATGGCATCCGGTCCCATCACTTCATGGCAAATAGATGGGGAAACACTGGAAACGTGGCTGACTTTATTTTTGGAGTCTCCAAAATCACTGCAGATGGTGATTGCAGCCATGAAATTAAAAGACGCTTACTCCTTGGAAGGAAAGTTATGACCAACCTAGACAGCATATTGAAAAGCAGAGAAATTGCTTTGACAACAAAGCAATCACCGACTCAACGGACGTGGGTTTGGGTGGACTCTGGGAGTTGGTGATGGACAGGGAGGCCTGGTGTACTGCAGTTCATGGGGTCGCAAAAAGTTGGACACGACTGAGTGGCTGAACTGAATCCCGGAAGATGTCTTAAAAACACGGTGTTTGCAACTAAGTAAGACTCCAAAAGGCCCAAGCAAGCCAATGACTGAAAAAGAGCAAAACAAGTTAGCCTGTTGTGTGCTGTCATAGAAAAAGATCGCTTTCTCCTAAAATTGCAGTTTGGGTTGTTACTCACATCAAATTATATGTAAACTCTGAATTTGTAGCCCCTTTATTGTGACACGAACAACTAAACCAGCTTTTACCTTTTTTTGAGGTTGAATCTTGGGAACATTCCAAGTCATACTCTTGGGGTTGATCATCCATCGTGTGGCCTTCATCTGCTGTGACAACCGTTTGCCATCTAAGGCGACAGCGGCAGCGGGTGGGGAGGCGAAGGGTCTGGGGCTCCGGAGAGCGTGGTCCCTGCCTCTGTTCGCCAGACCCCCGGGCCGCCGCTGCGCCCCGTCTCTGCGCGCCGCGCTGGCTGAACTGAATCAGGTCCAGGCAGAGGCCGGCGGGCGTCGCAGGCGCCCGCGTCTGCAGCCGGCCCTCTGCCTGCACGGCCGCTGCTCGTCCGACCACCGGCCTGCCTTCCAGTTTTATCGTAGAAAAAGAACGGGAAACTGCGCGTGTCTAGAGCAGAACGGACTCTGCAACGCGCGGCCGCGCGGCCGGGGCCCAGCTGGCGAAGTGCGACGGCGCCCCCTGGAGTCGCTCTCGCCGCCGCGCCCGGAGCCCGGAACCGGCTCCACCCGCCGCCTCGGGCGGCGGGACCGCAGAGACCGCCGGCCGCGCCTCCTCTCCCCTCGCCGCGCACCAGCGGGAGAGGGGAATTCAGAGCGCCCGACGGCTCTGCGGGAGTCTGCGGAGTAGACAAAGCCACCCACCGCGCCACCAGCCGAGCGAGCGCAGGGCGGGAAGCTTCACACCCGTCGGACGTCTTGACCCTTACTGTGATCTTATCAACAAGGCGGGCATTACAGCTGTCTCACACGGGAAACTGAAATCCAGAAAGTCACTGGGCGGCCGGTCACGCCCCCAGACAAGTTCGGAGATCCAAGGGTCAAGCCTGCCTCTGACCCCAAAGGCCAGTTCACGCGGGTCTCGCTTCCCAGGGAGCGCTGGGATGCGAGCGCTGTGTGTGTAAGCAGACCTGCGCCCGGGGCACTCCGTGGGCAGGGGTCTCGATCTCACAAGGCAGAGACGCTCCAAGGGCGCCTGGGGGCGCAGACCCAGCACACGGAGGCCCCTCCTGGGCGCCCCTCTCACACACACTGTTCGTGAACTCGTGCTCACCGTTGCAGCCACTGTGCACCAACGCAGCGAACTCCACGGCAGTGTTCCGCGGCGCGTGTTCCTGGTAATGCTAATTGTACAAGTATTTTAATTTGCTGGGGGCAGAATCGACAGCTCAGCCCCCAGGCACCCGACCTTGCAACCTGTTTTCTGTGTCTCGCTTATTCTGCTCAAGGTGGAGACCAGGCAGTAAACGGTGGGTGCGCTGCATCTGCCAGGCACACCCCTGGGCTGGGAGACGGGTCCCCTGGCCACGAAAACCAACCCAAGCAGGCGATCAGCCACAAAAGTGAGGTGACGACTGGGCGTTCTGCTGCAAAAAGGGAACAAAGCCCCCACAAATTTATTAAATTATGTCAAAATTTTAAACCTTCATATAATACACCAAGCATGTTTTCATTCTTAAACTTTTATACTGTCAAAATATAAACTACCTGAATTTACTTTGATTTTGCAACTTTTACCATTAAATGATTGTAACTTCAACGCTCAAATCTGACTTCACTTACACTGAATCTACTATTTTGTTTAAATAACTACTATCAGACACAACTTGCAGAACATAATTTAAAGAGCAAAAAGCCTGTCTTGAGTAACTTCCCGGCAACGCCTTCTTTCTGTTTCCCATGGTTTGCATGATTCTCAGTAGGCAAACCTGTCAGAAAGAGACCATGGCCCTGGCGTCCCATCCATGGACACCTGCTGAGCTGCAGGGATGCAGCAGTGACCGACAAGCGAAGTGCAGTTTCTTCCTCAAAACAGCCACAGACACAGCGTCATCTTTAGTTTTGCTTCTTTATTTCATGTAGATGTTGACTAATGTTTAAAGATTTTATGGTTTCACTCACACAAACGTACATCAGATGCAAACAGAACCAGGAACGCTTCTCTGGCTCCAAATCCACACCTTTTGATCAAGCTTTGGGGTGACACAGGACTGCAGGAAGCCATGACTGGGGATGTGCCTTCCTTCACCGACCAAGAGACCCCCCCAACATAGCGAGCTCACGCACCCAAAACCCTCTAAAGGGGGCCACACACTGCACACTTCAGATAAAGTGCTGAAGGGTGTGGCACAATTCTGGCTTGTAGGACGTCCCCAAGCAGGACAGAGAAATATTTGTTAACACTGTAATTTAAGCCTCTGAATATGAACTTACTAGAAACGGTTAAAAAGAAGTTTGTGTTTGCGAAAACAAAACGTAACTATTCCAAAACAGACTGCACACACCAGTGAATGAAAAGGCCCATGCCACGCCATTAGGTTGATGAGTCATTAATATCAAAGTTAACCATATTTTTACACTATTATCACAGGGAAACTGCGATTCAGTCAGTCCCACATGAAGACAAACTGAACAGTCAGACGCTGCAAATGCCCCCACAGCCTCCCTGGCTTCCTCGGGGCCGAGACCAGGGTGCTCCTCCCGCGCATCCTGTCCCTGGGGCCCAGCCTGACTGCAGGTCTGCAGGGGACCTGCCACCGTCTGGGCTCACAGGGAACCAGCCGGCTCAGTCCTGCACTCAGAGGATTACTCAGGATGCAGCAGACTCCTCTGAAGCCAGGATACCACTAAACACCCTGAACTGGTAATTCTCAAACGCACAATGAGGCACGCCATCAGGTGTGACGAATTTAAAATCTGACCTCACGTGCTGTTTTTTAAGTCAATTTTTAAAACGTTCAATACAGAAGTTTAAGAGATCGAGGACGGACTGGAAACAATGTCAGGTTAAAAACCCCAGAGATGCACTGAGGAGGCTCTGTGCACACAGACCAGCCACTCAGTCGTGGCCGACTCTCTGTGACCCCAAGGACTGTAGCCCAGCAGACTTCTCTGTCTGTGGAATTTTCCAAGCAAGAATACTGGGGTGGGTTGCTGTTTTCTACTCCAGGAAGTTCAACTTACTTCTAAAACTAATGTCAAAATTCAGGAAATAGTTTCTCTACTAAGAATTTGTAACCATCTGTAAAAAATTTATTTATCTGGATTCAAAATGTAATTTCATAACGTCAAAGTGTCACCTTTTGAACTTCTAAATATAAACACTTTCATATGAACAAATACTATTTTTTGAAATTTGAAAAGTATGTTTCATTTCAGTGGCTCAGTCATGTCTGACTCTTTATGACCCCATGGACTGCAGCATGCCAGGCTTCCCTGTCCTTCACCAACTCCCGGAGCTTGCTCAAACTCATGTCCATCGAGTCCATGATGCCATCCAACCATATTTCAGTTAACTTGTTAAAATTATGATAACCATGCACAAACTACCTTCTCAGACCCAAACCAGGAGCCAACAGCATCGTCCCTGTTGGGGGCTGTGCTTGGACAGGTGGCCCTCTGCTCACCTGCCAGCCCCCAGCTGCAGCTCCCCGAGGGGACAGGATCCATGAGCCTCCCGTACAGAAGTCTGTTCAGAGACAGTGCACCTGCTCCAGGGACCCTGAGAGCGTCCCGTCCCAGGGCACCAAAGGGGACAAAGAAGGTGAAACACAGAAATACAGTCAGTTTTTGTATTTGCCATAGAAACTTTTTACTTGTGACTTTCCTTCCTGAAAACGCCAGGGGCTCATCCAACCGCCGCCTCTATGGACCCCAACGTCTCTAACTGGACAGAAAGCAGGTGGCCCCTCGTGTTTTGTCCAGTGGCCACACCACCTGGAGAGGCTGCCACGGAGCAGACAGACCAGGGTGGCTGGGGTGGTGGGTCTGCCCAGGCGTGGGCAGCACTGCCCCTCGCTCAGGCGCTGTCTCCAGGCGGACTGGGCATCTGATAGCTCATACCAGGCACGGAGCAGGATGGGGCTGTGGACACGCGGCCTCGGGAGGGCCCTGCGCTGCTGTCTGCCCAGTTTAACTGGAGAGATGGGGGCCCCCTCAGGCCTGGCGTGCGCCCAGGGAACAGGAGGCTGCATCCGTCCCAACAGTGCGTGTGTATGTTCCAGGGGCTGAGAAGACGCCTGTGCGGACAGCAGGCTGCTCAGAGCTGGAGCGGAGCAATCACTCCTCCTTGGGCCTCGCCCGCGCCCACGCCCGAGCCCTCCTCTGCTCCCGTAAGCTCCGCAGGTCGGTCATCACCGCCAGGGTCTTGCGCACCCACAGGACCTGGAAAGAACCGTGCAGACGCGGTCACAACTGGACCTGCGTCAGAGGAGGAGGACGGCACAGGAAGCCCGTGAGGCACGTACCACGATGACCAGGGCGTTGAGCAGCAGCGGAGCGGAGAACACGAGGGAGATGAACATGCCCCTTGAGTCAAAATACTGGTGTTTGGAGAACAGTCTGTTTTAAGAAAGATTTACAGGTTACCGGGTGGCACAAACGGCACTCCTGCCACCTTCTCTAGCTCAGGGCATCTCGGCAAGCCCACCCCTCACTGGGGGCAAGACGGCCCCCCATGGACCACCAGGACCCCCACTCCCGCACCACCCAGGACCCCAGCAGGAGCCTCTGGGCACAGGACGACGAGGTGGTCAGAATCGCCATTGCACTCAGGGAGAGCTCACAGTCCCACGTCAGATGTGACCTTCCTAACCCTGCGGAGGGACAACTCCGGCCCCTCTGAAGGGGTGAGAGCAGCGGCCTACACCCAAGGCCTCCGGGTCCGGGGCAATGTGGGGGGGGGCCTCCCCGCGGCGGGGCAGCATGGCCAAACCAGGCTGCCCTCCAGGGTCTCATGGATGACAGACACTCAGGTCACTGAGTCAGTCACGCAGCGCAGCTCTGGGTCACAGGGCGCAGAGCCCTGCAGGGCGGGGCCCAGGCCACTGAGGGCTGGTCGGGAGGCATGCGTCCTGATTAGAAACAGGAAGCAAAGTGGGGAAGAACGGCCAGGTGTGGGCAGAGGGCAGGCTCTGCACCCAACAGCAGGGCCTGGAGCGCCGGGCTGGGGCTGTGACTGCGGAGCCCTGGAGTCAGGCCAAGGGCAAGCAGGCCCGGGAAGCAGGGCACGGCTTGGGTGGCATCATCTCCAGGGAGGGGCGGTGCTGGGGGTGCTGTGCTCCCCTCCCCGCCTGTGTCAGCCTCCCGAGGATTCCTGCCCGACCTGAGAAGGCAGAAGAAGAAGCTGCAACCAGGCAGAAGACTGGGGAGTGGATCTGCAAGGTGTGTGGGTTGGGAAAGTGAGGTCCCTGGACAGGGACCTGGCCACCCAGGCGTGTGCGCGGGGAAGGACACACAGGCGAGGAGGAAGCGGCTGGTGTCCCGGAAACAGGGAACCAGCATTTTCCGGACCGAGGAACCCAAGTAAACATGGGCGGGTCAGGAGCTCCCATCCCGGACAAGAGCGCTTCTGGGCAGCGACCACCACCTGGTCTCACGGCTGAGGAGCCCGGGGCGGGGCAGGGCAGGGCGCGGGCCTTTGTAAACAAGAGCTGCACGGCGTGGTTTCAGATGCCGTCCACGTGCCCAGGACTGCTTACCTCCAGTTCATCGCCGCCACTTCATTGATGTACTCGGCACAGTAGACCAAGGTAACTGAGGAGAAAGAACCCCAGGTGAGAAGTCAGAGGACGGCCGGCCACCGCGGCCTACACGTCCTTCTGAACAGGACGCTTCAAACGTAAAACAAGGCCACGCTATGCGGCTCGGGAGCCGGTCTGTCCAGCCCACCCTCGCACTCCTCACGAAGGCCCCTCACAGACCGGAAGGAACGTCCTCCCCGGCTGGGCGCACTGTTTCTCACTGCGACGCAGGCTCTGGGCTTCACGCCTGCCCCCGGAAAACCTCCTGTCTGAATTTCCCGCCTTGCACACAGCCAAGTGAAACATCACCTTTAAGATGAGATTTTGTATTTTGTTAAACTACCAGCAAAATCTTCAGTGTCTTCCCGACGGCTGCCAGATTAAGAGCCCGGCCTAGCCTCTGAGGCCCTGGCCCACCCTTCCTATATGAACATACTTCTAACTCGACAACATCAGACACGTGCTTCTCTGACAACTGACCCAACACCAGCTGTCGCCCTGGTGCTCTCACTGGTGCCTTCACCCCACGTGCTGGCCTGGGCCAGACACCTGTTATTTGTAAAAACAGATTTTCTCTCTTTTTACACCCCACACCAGGACTTCATTTTCTTCATTAAGTTTTTCTCAATGATTCCACACAACCCTGTTCCTTCTCTGAATCTCGGTGGATCTTATACACACAGATCTTATACTGTGGGTCTTATACTTCCTTCCCTATGTGCACCTCCCAGAGAAAGCTGAGAGGCTAAACCCACAGAGGGGAGCCCCATTTACAGAGTCATCGTCTTGGCAAACACAGCTACTGTTTGTGTCACCAGTATTTAGCACCCTCCTGGGAGCACGGTAGGTACTCCTACCGTGTCTTTGAAAGACTCCTTTCAAGATCAATATCCAAAATGAACTTTATCTTTATAGGAACAAAGAGTGAAATAGAGGAGTGGCCTGAAATTAAAGTAGAACACAGATAGGAGGGTGGAGAGGCCTTACAAATGCTTTACACATCATGAGGCTGCAGAGAGAACACCCACACACATAAGGCCAGATCACGGCGATCACACACACACACACACACACACCCAGATCACAGCGATCTGACATACACACATACACAACCTCCCACCCCCTGCCACACATACACCCAGATATGAACCCTGAGCTGCAAGGCTGCTGCGATCTCACACACACACACACACCACAGTGATCTGAATACACACACACACACACACACACCCAGATCACAGCGATCTGACACACACGCACACGCACACACCCCACAGTGATCTGAACCCTGAGCCACACACACACACACACACCCAGATCACAGCGATCTGACACACACGCACACGCACACACCCCACAGTGATCTGAACCCTGTGCTGCTGAGCTCACCTACACACACACACACACACACACGCACACACCCCACAGTGATCTGAACCCTGAGCTACACACACACACACGCACACGCACACACACACACACACACGCACACGCACACGCACACACCCCACAGTGATCTGAACCCTGGGCTGCTGAGCCACACACACACACACACACATCACAGTGATCTGAACCCTGAGCTACACACACACACACACACACACACCCCCCACAGTGATCTGAACCCTG
>CM035299.1:504952-516761 GCA_020226075.1 Hydropotes inermis
CACACACACACACACACACACACCCCCCACAGTGATCTGAACCCTGGGCTGCTGAGCCACACACACACACACACACACACATCACAGTGATCTGAACCCTGAGCTACACACACACACACACACACACACACCCCCCACAGTGATCTGAACCCTGGGCTGCTGAGCCACACACACACACACACACACACACACATACACACACATCACAGTGATCTGAACCCTGAGCTACACACGCACACGCACACACACACACACACACGCACACACCCCACAGTGATCTGAACCCTGGGCTGCTGAGCTACACCTACACACACACACACACACACACACACACACACAGTGATCTGAGCCCTGGGCTGCACGCCTGCTGATTCTACTCACCCAGGCACAGGAAGTGCCCCACCTGCAGCCTGTACCTCTGGGATGAGAAGCAGGTGAGCAGCAGGCAGAGCACATGGAAGCCAGCCAGCCCCATGAGCCAGGGCTCCGTCCAGTCCGTCTGCTGGAGGACACACAGCAGAAATTCATCAGGGTCCACTTGCACTGGGGCCAGGCTTCACACGCCGTCTTCTCTGAGCACGCCCAGAGCGCCCACCAGGCTTCACAGGACAGGATCGGGAGGGGAAGGGAGGGGAAATGTGCACCCCCACCCAGGGACTGTCACTCATGTCCCTGGAGGGCCGTCCACACAGCACTGAGGGCTTCACTGTCAAGCACAGCTTCAGGCTGGGGAACTGAAGGACCTTCCACTCTGGGAGGGAAGCCTGGTTCTGGAATGCACCCGGTCCCCGCGGAGGTAAAGCTACAACTCCTATTTCAAGCTCCCTAAACCTAGAGAGCATATTAAAAAGCAGAAATGCCTTTGCATTTAAAAGGCATTTAAAATGCCTTTGTTGGCATTACTTTGCCAACAAAGGTCCGTCTAGTCAAGGCTATGGTCTTTCCAGTGGTCATGTATGGATGTGATAGTTGGACTGTGAAGAAAGCTGAGCACCAAAGAATTGATGCTTCTGAACTGTGGTGTTGGAGAAGACTCTTGAGAGTCCCTTGGACTGCGAGGAGATCCAACCAGTCCATCCTAAAAGAGATCAGTCCTGGGTGTTCATTGGAAGGACTGACGCTGAAGCTGAAACTCCAGTACTTTGGCCACCTCATCGGAAGAGTTGATTCACTGGAAAAGACCCTGATCCTGGGAGGGATTGGGGGCAGGAGGAGAAGGGGACGACAGAGGATGAGATAGATGTCTGGATGGCATCACCGACTCGATGGACATGAGTTTGAGTAAGCTCCAGGAGTTGGTGATGGACAGGGAGGCCTGGCATGCTGCGATTCATGGGGTCGCAAAGAGTCGGACACGACTGAGCGACTGAACTGAACTGAGACCTGTGATTAAAGCCTCAGAAAATCTGGGCTGCCCTCCAAACAGCGCTAGACTTCAGATCTGCTAAACTCTAGGGATGGCTGGTCCGCACCCCTAAACTAGGACCCCCCTCTCGGAGGCTCAGGTCCCCCGCGGGTAAGGGGCTGGAGGCGAGGCCCGCGCCTGCCACTTGCCCACTGCGGGTGTTCGCATCCAAGCCCAGATCGGCCTCCATCCCGGCGCCCCGCAGTAACCCGGCCCACCGGGGGGCCCCTTCCTAGAACACCCCGCCCCTAACCCTGGCCCCGCGCACCTGAAGTCACGCCCCTACCGGGCCCCCGGGCCCCGCCCCGGAACGCCCCGTCAGGCGCCGCGGGCATCCTTGTTGGAAAATTCTGAGCCCCCTCTTAGCGCCAGCGGCCGAACTGGCGGACAAGGAGGGGGCGAGTTACCGTGATCACGGCGGGGATGCCGACGGGGAACCTGCTGACTGAGAATGCGGATGGCATCGCCCCCAGAAAGGCCCGGCCTCACCACGACCTTTTCGTCTTCCCGCCCCTCCAGGATAGGATAAGGAAGTCCTTTAACGTCCTCTCGCGAGATCTCCCACTTGTCGCGAGGCCTCCTGTGCCTGGCGGTGGGAGGCAGGCAGGCCGGCAGGCAGGCCGGCAGGTAGGCCCGCCATCTCGCGATATCTGTAGTGCCGAGTACTGGGTCCAAATCTCGCGGTATTCCGTGGCGTTGCAGTAATATGAGGTAGATAAACAGGCAGGCGCCGGGGTTTTCTCCACAGCGGTTGGGTGCGGGCTCTGGTTTTGTGGCGTGTGAGCGCGCCAAGTCGCGTCAGTGCTCCGAGTCCGCCTCTGCGGACAGAGCCCCTCTGTCCGAGGGTTCTCCAGGCAGGAGCCCTGGGGCGGTCGCCAGGCCCTCCTCCGTGGGGTTTTCCCGACCCAGGGACTGAACCTGCGGCGCTCATATGAGCCACCGCTCCTACCTGGCAGCGGGAAGGACTGGGGGCGTCCCGCCTTCTCCCTGCGCATCTCCGTGGGCTAGGCTTGGGGGTGGGCATCGCTCAGTAGTGGTCTGGCCTCTGGGAGACAGAGGAATGACCGGGACCCTCGAGGACACGGGCCAGTGATCCGAATCCCGGCACACGGAAGACAGTGACTTGGACCCTGGGGGACCAAGGGTGGGGGGACAGTGACCTGGAGTGACCTGCATAGTCTGAAAACGAGCTTCCTTCTGGGTCCTTCTCTTAACTGGCTTCAGTCAAGCTTCACAGAAGGAGGTCGACATGGTGAGGAGAAAGTAGCTCAGTAGTGTTTGACTCTGCCACCCCATTGACCAGCCCGCCAGGCTCCTCTATCCATGGGGTTCTCCAGGCGAGAACACTGGAGTGGGTTGCCATACCCTCATCCAGGGGATCTTCCTGACCCAGGGATCGAACCTGGGTCTCCAATCTGAGCCACTAGGGAAGCAAAAAATCCTGTTTTGACCTCTTAAGTGCCCCTCAACCACTCGGTGGGGTGGATGTTATGGACTCACTTTGCAGTGAGAAAACAGACCCAGAAAAGTAAATACCTGCCCGGGGAGAGAGTCGGGGCCTGGGTTAGTTGGTTGCATGGCACAGACTCTGCCAGATGCCTGCCCCACCAGCCTTCTCCTGGGCCCTATCTAATGAGGTGCATTTCTCTAGTTAGGGGACAGTTATTCCCCAGAGTGGTACTGTGGATTCAATGCCTGATTCTCTTCCCAGATAGAACATAGTCCCTGAATTCATCTCTCCAGCAACTTTGCAGGCCAGTGGTCTGACTTGAGATGACTGACGTTCGAGTCTGAGGGCAGATCTGGCTCTTCTCTCCAGGTGAAGCTGGTGCTCTGGGGTGAGGGCCAGCGAGGCTGTGACTGTCCAACCTCACATATGTCCATGTGAGGACTGTCAGGAGATGGGGCTGCTTGGGAATAACAATCTGCTGTCCTGCAGTGACCACTCTTTTCTCTAATGCTGGACGTTTTATATTCAGTGTTTACTCCCCTGACCTGACAGGGAGATGGGTTGGAAAAATCAAAGACTTCAAAGGCAGATTTTCTCCTTCCTAATGATGGCTTCTTATGCTAGGGCATAAAGATCAGGCTCTGGCCTTCCTGGCAACGCTGGCTTCAGCTGCATCTCTCCAGAAAGGCCGAGGTAGGGTAACTGACAGTGTCTAAAGCGGGGCAGGTCTCATGCCTTTAGCAGGTGCTGTTCATTCCTCCGATTCCTGTGACAGCCTGCCCCAGGAAGTGACCGGGTCAGCTCTCTGGTCTCCTGTCCCCTCAGGGCACTAGCTGCCTTCAGAGCAGCCACAGGTGAGTTTCTCTAGAGTCCAGAACCAGTGGAGAAGGCATGTGCATGTCGACTGAAAACTAATGCACAGCCTGAAAACTGAGAATGGTGTTTTTTTTGGCAGACAAAATTGAAGACTTAAGCACAGAATTCAGCCTCTCCGACAGCTCTGAGGGACTGCTCTCTAGAGGTGTGGGAGGAGCCAGGGTATAGAGGTGTTTTTCCACAAAGGCCAGGTAGTTAGAATATCAAAAGATTGCTGTTAATTAAAGAAAAGTAGACATCGCAGTTTAGTGAATTTAGCCCCTTTCTATGAATGGGAAGACAGAAGAATCTGGGCTCACTGGCGTCATTCCTTTGATGTGCACTTCATTCCTGGGCCCAGTGTCCTGGGCTCTCACCCTGAGTCTGCCCTTTGGTTGTCTTGCATCACCCTTTCCTCCAGCTTCAGCTCATGCAAGGGAGGGGAGGGGAGGGTGGATGGCCAGTAGGGGTCAGGAGCCCGAGGCCCCACTCAGGGCGTCCTCCTCACACCCAGTTCCAGGGGGTGTTAGTGACTTGCAGGTTACCACATTCATGCATGCTCAGTTTAACTTTTCTTTAGTTACTGCTTTAAGATCTTGTAATTGCAAGAAGCATGACATTTTTGTTATCACAATGATTAGAGTTGCTAAATTTCAGTGAATTTTAAGGAATATCATAAGAATTTTCATAATGCATTATCTGATGTCACATGTCCTCTAACACTGGGGCTTCTCTGCAGAAGGGACCATCTGTCATTTCCTGATCGACATGGATCTTCCTATAACCTCATTTCACTGCATTTTATTCTCCAAACCTCTGTCCATCTGACCACATACGTGCTTGCATGTTGGTGTCCATCTCTGTCTGTCTCTGTCTCCCTTAAGTGCCCGGTTTAGGCAGAATCTCCTCCCTGTCCCTATGGGAAAAGCAATAGTAGTGTGTTTTCAACCCCACGGTTGTCATGAGACAACTGTGTCAGCGAACAGAAGTTTGGAAATAAAAAATATGGAAAAATTCATCGTGTGAGTTGAGACACTGACTTCCTTCCAGAGAAAATCTGCAGGTGGTGCTCAAAGATCTCTTCCTTCTCTTTAACTGTTAGTGTGTGATACTTCCTCATCACAGGCCCACAGGTGAAGTCCTGTCCTTCAAAAGATACAGAACTTGCTAATTTCTTGGTCTTTGAGTTAAACTTCCCCTTGGTCTTTGAATTAAACCAATTAATGTTTCATTGGTAAAAAGAATTAAAATGGAAATGCCAGATTCCTTTGCTCATGAAGATGCTGCTCCAAGTCTGCTCTGTTCTGAACTGGCAGATATGTTGTCCTCCCTGGAGACTGCTAAAATGACAAATGTCAAAAAACATACACAGCAAAACCCTTATATGAAATGTAACAGTCCATAAATCTACTCCAAATTGTGTATGATAGTTTAAGCAGTGTTTTTGTTAAACAGTCTTTTGTTAATCATCTATTGTTTTCCAGTGGCTGATGTAGAGTATTTTTACTTTTTTATCATGTGATATTTTATTTACAAAACGTTGAACATAAATGAGTGTTAATACTCACTTTTTCCAAGAGAGTCTGAAACTGAGCAGCTCAGACCTGAGAAGGTTAAGAATTTGTCTTTCTCTTGATTTTAAAATTATTCTGTCCCATATGACTTATGAGGACACATTTTTATTTTATCATCTATAACTTTACACTGAACTCAATCTCATCACTTTAAGAGTCCAGCCCATCCTGATACTATCTCCTGCACACAGCCACAGAGCGTGTTTATAAGAATGGATGCATTAAGCCATTTTATGGAAGCTTTACGTGGAGCAAAAACCTTAAATCACATCTTCCTTTCCTGCCAGAGTGCAATGACTTTCTCCTTCTGTGTGACAGGAGCTGCATTCTCCACAACTTCTCTTTAAGGGAGGAACCAAACTTCTTTTCCCTCTAGTCTGTTATATCTTAATTTGTAATGGAAATCAAATTATTTATGCAACAGTAATATTTATTTCATTGACATACTTGCTTTTCACTGAGTAGTATATGTGAACTGAGGTTTATGTATCTACATTCACTTAGACATAAAAGGTTAATCTAGAATTTTGTCAGATCTTCCCTCTTGTCAGGTCCAGTCTTCTAATATAATTCTTGTTTTTCTCTTGGAAATCTGTCACAAAAATTTACCCATTTTTATAGATTCTTTCTCTTAGCATTTTCTAGAACCATCAGAGGGTGGAAAGGTAGACTGCAGGGGCTCTGGCGTCTGAATTGCTTAAACCATTAATCACCAGGGAAACGTAAATCAAAACCACAATGGGACACCACCACCTCATGCCTACTAGGATGGCTATTATCAAAAAAAGCCAAGTGTGAGCAAGAATGTGGGGAGTGTGCACTCTCAGTAGGGATATAAATGGTGTCGCCACTATGGAAAACAGTATGAGGTTCTTCAAGAAACTAAAATACAGCTGCCATATGAGCCACAATCCCACGTGGGGACAGTTGTCAAAAAGAAATCAAGATCTTGGAGAGACACCTTAATGCCTGTGTTCATTGCAGCATTATTCACAGCAACTAAGATACAGCAATACCCTCAGTGCTCATCCATGGCTGAATGAGTCAGGAGCATGTAATGTGTACACACAGTGAAACATTACTCAGCCCTGAAGAAGGAACTCCTGTCTGATAACCTGGAGGAACTGGAGACATTGTGTCAAGGGGATGAGCCGTCACAGCACAAGTCCACTTGCATGAGGAGACACTTAGAGCCACCAGAAGCAGAGAATGGATGATGGTGGTCCGGGACAAGGGGTGGAGGGCAGAGAGAAGGTCAAGGGTTAGATATCAGTGCTGCAGGTAAGTCGTGGAGACCCGATATGCAGCAGAAATCTGTACAGAGGGTAGATTTCATGCACCGCAGTCCTACCACAATTACATAACAGCATGAAGCACCACCGCCTTTGACCTAAAATGCTAATTTCAATGTCACTGATTCCGTGACACTGGAATCAAGATTGCCGGGAGAAATATCAATAACCTCAGATATGCAGATGACACCACCCTTATGGCAGAAAGTGAAGAAGAACTAAAGAGCCTCTTGATGAAAGAGGAGAGTGAAAAAGTTGGCTTAAAGCTCAACATTCAAAAAATTAACATTGTGGCATCTGGTCCCATCACTGCATGGCAAATAGATGGGGCAACAGTGGAAACCATGGCTGACTATATTTTGGGGGGCTCCAAAATCACTGCAGATGGTGATTGCAAGCATGAAATTAAAAGACACTTAATCCTTGGAAGGAAAGTTATGACAAAGCTTTAATTACCAACCTTTAATATGACAGCATATTAAAAAGCAGAGACATTACTTTGCCAACAAAGGTCCGTCTAGTCAAGGCTATTTTTTTTCCAATAGTCATGTATGGACGTGAGAGTTGGGCTATAAAGAAAGCTGAGCACTGAAGAATTGATGCTTTTGAACTGTGGTGTTGGAGAAGACTCTTGAGAGTCCCTTGGACTGCGAGGAGATCCAACCAGTCCATCCTAAAAGAGATCAGTCCTGGGTGTTCATTGGAAGGACTGATGTTGAAGCTGAAACTCCAATACTTTGGCCACCTGATGTGAAGAGCTGACTCATTTGAAAGGACCCTGATGCTGGGAAAGATTGAGAGCAGGAGGAGAAGGGGATGACAGAGGATGAGATGGTTGAATGGCATCACTGACTCGATGGACATGAGTTTGAGCAAGCTCTGGGAGTTGGTGATGGACCGGGAGGCCTGGCATGCTGTGATTCATGAGGTTGCAAAGAATTAGACACAACTGAGCAACTGAACTGCACTGATTCTGTGAGGATGAAAGTCGTGTGAAAGTTGCTCAGTCGTGTCCAACTCTTTGCGACCCCATGGACTGTATAGTCCATGGAATTCTCTAGGGCAGAATACTGGAGTGGGTAGCCTTTCCCGTCTCCAGGGGATCTTCCCAACCCAGGGATGGAACCTAGGTCTCCCACATTACAGGCAGATTCTTTACCAGCTGAGCCACCAGGGAAGCCCATGTGTGTCTGCCCATGCTGTGGGCCTTTCAGTGACGTGGCCCAGGGCATCTCAGCACCAGGGAGGCCGGCAGTGCAGCGCAGGCACAGGTCCCCACCAGCAGGCGGCAGTAGATGTCGCACCCCCACTGAGGAGCCAGACGTGAGGTCTCGGGATCTGAGGAGCTGCCCCTCCTCTCACGGTGGCCTCTGCTCATCGTCCAGGACCGAGCTCTGGGCAGCTGGTCCCCACACGGGTGGCCCCGGCCCCCTCCTTGCCCCAGCCCCCGGCCTCCTGGTGGACCTGCCCCCTGGTTCCTGGGGCCTGCACGGGTCCTCGTCTCCTTTTCTGTCTTCACCTTTGGCAATTAGTTTTTTTCAGCCCATGCAGAAAATAAGAGTTCTTTACAATTTTCTTTTCCATTACTGTTATAGATTAACTCCTTCAAGCCACCAGATTTTCACTTTTCCATACTTACTTAGAAGGCACTTGAGCTGAAGTGACAAGTACCTTCTGAACTCAATCACACCCGACAGTTCTCTTCACTGTGAAGGGCCTTTGAATGTGTGCGAGTCTTTCACTAGGAAGAAATTTATAAACTGATAATAGACTTCCTTAAAGGCATTCTAGATAATGAGGCAAACACCATGTTTGATGTGTCAGGGATTCAGTCCCTGGAAGGCTATTTACAAATCACCAGCTGAATCTTATCATAGGAAAACAGATTTAGTTTTCAAACACTTAGTTTTGAGAAGCACCTGAAATTCAACATGCACCGAACCTTCAAATGCTTTTGAAGGAGGTTGTCTGCTGAAAAGCTAAAGATTGAGCTCTTTAGCTTCAGGCTCCAAGTCAGGCCGCCTGCCGTGGGGCAGCCAGTGTGACGTGAGCACCCAGAAACCCCCCAGGCCCTCCCGCCTGAGCACCTTGAGGACCCTGGGCTGGTTACAGAAGTAATTGTCTTTGGTGTTGCCCAAAGCACTTTAAAAGGCTAGTGTGACATTGTCTTTCCTAACCACAAAAACAATATAAAATAAACTTTATGAAATTATGATGAAAACATAAACTAAATCTATTACATATCTGATAATGAAGCAATAAATCAATCACTGTTAAGGGTGTTTGTGTACATGCATTTAAATACATGTAGTTAATAAATACACACATAGAGGTCCCCTGCAGCAGCCCCTGTCCGCTGGCCTCTGTTAAAGCTCTCTGTCCTCGGGTTCTCAGGTTACTGGGAAACAGCGGAGGAGACACCACAGGCTCAGCTCTTGGTTTAGGGTCTTAACACAGGATTTGGTCTCCTGACCTGGGTTTGAATCTCATTACTGCAACTTATGAACGCATATTATCCTGGACAAATGACAGGGTTCTCTGAGGATGAGCGTCCTTGTCACAGTGATCTCCCACTGGAGTTCCCATGAGTGTTACATGTGCACACATGCACACACACACGCAGCACAGGTGCCCAGAGTAGCCAGTCCAGCTCGTGAGCCACTCCGTGCTGACGGCTGCATCAGGCCATTTAACCTGATGCCATTATGTACCCAACTGCCCAATTCCTGGTAATTTTTCAGATGTTTTGTTCAAGAAACTCCAAATATAATTTAGTTTTTATGATTCTCCATTTCATGTTGCCATGCAAAGAAGGAGTCTTGTGCTGTCATTTGAAGAAGACATACACACACATCTTTTTAAATTTTAAGACAAGCGAATGCTTGCTAAAATGTAACTGTTGTTAATGCTAGTTTCTGTGCACATAACATGACTTAGCTATGTAGCTATTGTGGAATAACCATCGCTTTTGAATATCAACTTACCCACAATTGGTCCCTAACTGTGGACCATGTTCAGTTGCTCAACTTTCATCTGATTTGTTTCTTTGTAGACTTTGCTTAGTGTATGTCCCAGTTTCATCTCTGTGAAACAATAAGATGACTGGCTTCCCAACAGTATTTTGTATACTTTACTAGCTAATGGGCATCAGGGACAAATGTTTAAGAATTAGAACAGCAGGTGATCTGAAAAGTCACTCCAGCTCCACAAGGGCTTTCTAACGGTCTCCCCACCTCCACCTTCCAACAGCTGCTCTTAGTTGCATTCTCGACCGAGACCACCATTCCTCCTCCGGCTCCCTGTGACACTCCCTCTCGCGTGGCCTCACTCTCGCTCCTCCCTTCCCTGTGTCCCGTGCTCCCATCTCACTAGCGCCTGTCCTGCCCTGGGAGCCCAGCCTGCTTCTAGGTTTGTGGTCACGTTAAGCAAAACAGATAAATTCAACTTGCATCTCTTAGAGCAATGGCCCCCAACCCCCAGGCTGCATCGACCCACACCTACCTGTCCATGGCCTGTTAGGAACTGGATCCCACAGCAGGAAATGAGCAGTGGCTAAGTTAGCAAGCTTCGTCTGTATTTATAGCCACTCTCCATCACTTGCATTACCACCTGAGCCCCGCCTCCTGTCAGACCATTGGTGGCATTAGATTTTTATAGGAGCACAGACCCTCCATACACTGTGCATGCGAGGGGTCCAGGTTGCGAGGTCCTTATGAGATCCATGGAAAAGTTTCCCACAAAACCAGTCCCTCGTGCCAAAGAGGTTGGGAATCACGGCCCTAAAGCATCAAATGCCAGAACTGGACGTGGTCAGGGCCCTGTGTGTGCTAAGGCCCAGCTCTGTCACCTTTCATCTGATCCCGGGTGAGTTTCATGAGTTCAGGCCTCAGCTGCCTTTGCCTTGGAAAGGGGCCAATGGTTCCCAGTGACATGTGTAAGAAGGGCTCTCATAGAGGAGCTGCCTGATATGCCAGGAAGCCCCCGGCCCAGCCAGGCTCCCACCTCGCGGCCCCTCAGGAGCCCTGAGATCTTGGCGGGACGGCCAGCTATGCCTCGAGGCAGAGGGTGTGAGGGCGGAGAGGCCCTGGATCCCAGGACCTGGGCTTGAGGTGCCCGCTCCTGTTGACTGGCTCACTGGTAAGCCATTGCCACATGTCACATGGCAATTACCCGTGTGACGCACTCAGCAGAAGGTTCTTCAGTATGGCGTTAGTAATTTCAAAGGCAACAACAAAATTATATAAAGGGCATATAACACAAAGGAATAAAAGATTTCCCTTTGATCATCTGTGTTTTCTTTTCACCTTAGCCAGCTTTACTCACTGTAAACTATTCCTGTGTTAATGAGTGATAACAGGAGTGAACCAGCCCTGTTCATTACTCACAGTGATGCCAGGATCTCTGAGCTTCCCCACCACGATCTTTGTGGAAGCCTGGAGAGGAGAGCATGTATTCACCGGCTGTGACCCCTAGGTGGACACTTGCCCACTTGCCTCTTGCTCCTGCAGGTCTATGTTCAGTTCAGTTCAGTTGTCTCTCAGTCGTGTCTGTGACCCCATGTGCAGCAGGCCAGGCCTCCCTGTCCATCAGCAACTCCCAGGGTTTGCTCAAACTCATGTCCATCGAGTTGGTGATGCCATCCAACCATCTCATCCTCTGTCGTCCCCTTCTCCTCCTGCCCTCAATCTTTCAGCCCCACCCCCAGGCTCGAAAAGGGACCACGTGTGCAATCAGCATTGAGCAGGGCTCTGGCAGGAGCCGACTGGAGACCAGAGGCCCTCCCAGTCCTGCTGGACCGACCTAAGGACTCGCCCACAAGGTTCCCCGCAGCTCCCTGGACGGGGCAAGGGGGGCAGTGGAGGGCTCCCCAAGGCTCCCCGGGGTCAAGCCGGGGCCACATGAACGTGGGGTGCTCTTCCTGCTTTTCCGGGGTTCCCCCCACCTCCTCCTGGAGCAAAGCCCCATCGCTGGCGGACAGCTGCAGGGTTTCCCTGGGGAAGAGTGGTTCTTGGAACCAAACCGCGATCTGAAGCTTGAAAAGCGTGAGACAGACAAGGGAGGAAGGAGAGGAGGGCTGCAAACAGACAGGGGACGGCCTCACCGCAGACCCGGCAGCAGGCTCCCGGCAGCTGCTGGGTGGGCACGCTCCCGCCCTTTGTCATCGTGAGGGAGCACGGCCAGCGTTTCCCTCGAAGGCAGACAGAGTGCTGGTTCCCCGGAAGAACACGGGGCC
>CM035299.1:525204-541198 GCA_020226075.1 Hydropotes inermis
GCTGAACCAAGACGCCTACAGACACTGGGAGGTCGGGGCTCTGCAGAAATTCTACTTAATGTTGCCTATTTTTTCTCAAAATAAATAACCTTGAAAGAGGAAGAAAATATAATGGATGTACACACTGAATTGCAGGAAATCACAAAGTTTCTGGAGATAAAAGTGGAAAGCATGTAGTTTACCAGCACCTTGTCCCACTGTTGACTATGCCAGCCAGAGTTTCGGGAAAGGGGACTGATGGGAATACAGAGATGTTTGCCAGGGGTTTGCTCAGACTGCAGCTGGGAGACGAGGATTCGAGAAGCGCTTGTGCTGGGCTCCGCTGGCCGGCGCGCGGGGGGACTCACGAGGGCACGAGTTGCCAGGTGACGTTACGTGAGCCGCTCACCGAGCATCTCAGCTGGAGCTGCAGGAAGCGAGGGCGCTGGCTACGCAAGGACTGGGGTCTGAGTGGTTGCTTCGTGACCAGAGCAGAGCTGGAGACCATATGCTGGCCCCTGGCAGATGTGGTTTTGAAAACTGCAGGTGTCCTTGAGTTTGGAACAATTCCTTATCTAGAGTTACAGTAATATACTCACTTTTTCAAAGCCACAACCTGGAAATACTTCAATTCTCTTTTCTCCCCACAATGTAATGAATTGAGTTTACATGTACTTGTGAGAAAGTAATTTTATTTCAAGCTTCTATTTCCATTGTGAGGATTTATGTAGCCCTCGCAGTATTTTTCATACTGCAATCATGAAGGTTTGAGTGAATTAATTTTAAAAATTAAACCCCCAAGCATTCAGAAAGTTCAGTTTCAACTCTTTCACCTGTTTGTCCACTAATACTGTTATAGCCATGCTTTCCAGGAAACAAACTCACTCAGAAGGACAGTGCAGATAGTGGAGTGCAGTTTATTACACCGGCGGGTCCAAGGCAGAGTTTCCTCTCAGCCAAGGACCCCGACCAGCATTTGTGAAAATCTTTTATACCCCATGTGTATGTGTCCAAACCCACCACCCCAATTCCCTTCAGACTTACATAAACAAAGGTAGGGTAAATACAACTACAATAACCCCATCGTTCACATGTTATGTGTTCAGTCTATAATCGATAAGCCTGCAGTTACATTCCAAACAGTTAATAATCAATAAGCTTGTGGTCACGTTCCAACCAGTTAATAATCGATAAGCCTGTGATTACATCCTGATAGATACGGAAAAAGTTTATGACCTATCCAGAGACAGGGATGATTATGGTATGTTTCCTCTTAGGCGATGAGTAACCTGGATGTGATCTTTGAGGTTCCCCCGTCCGGAGGGGGTCTTATCCTTCCTTTGTCGTTCCCACAGGCACGAAGCAGAGAGTTCAGAGTCCACTAGAGAGGCAGCCGAGTGTGAGCAGCACAGATAGGCCTGAGATGGAGTCCTGGCCCTATGAATTCCTTCTTCAATATATTTTTAGTCTTTTAAATAGTGGCATCCTTTTGGGGGTGGCTTTACCCCCCAAAGATTTGAGTTTTCCCAGTAAACATGCCTCGGGGTGAACAGAGTGTTTGGCTCATGGTGGCCTCCACAGCTGACACTCATCATGCGTGGTCACTCCCATCAGTAATTTTCCCAATATGAAAAAGATTCAATTATAGAATAGTTAAGTCTCTTAGCTATAAACTGGAACATAATTGACAGAAAGATAAAATAGATACAAGAACAAACACCTCCTCCCTCTAAACCTCCAAGGCAATCTGGTTTTTACTATTTCTGGCTCTTACCAGAGTAAGCAACATCGCAAATGTTTCTCAAGGTGACTGTGTTCTCCAGGGAGCATCACTGATGCTCCACGTGACGCTGCATAAGCCTGTGGTGCCAGCTTGTGAATCCATCTTCCCTCTTTAAATTCAGAAGTGGCTTGGGTTTATTTTGATAATCATGCCACCATAATTTAATTTTTATTTCCCTTAAATGGTAGACAGAGCTTTCAAAAGTACTGTATTACATTTTTACTCTTTTATTCTAAATATTTATTTCACCAAATTGGATTTGGGGGAAGTAGAGAGTTACATGTTTATTGGAGAATTTTCAAAGTCTTCTCACTTTCTGAAATTCACACTGTCAGTGTTTGTAAGGGGTGTCATGCAGAGACGGGTCACAGCACAAGCTGTGCTCGAGTCACGGCCATCCTCCTGGGCTTCTCCTTGGCCACAACGATCCAGGGGTCACTGGGTGTCCTGTTCCTTGGGTTCACCACTGTCTCAAGTTCATAGGGGCTCCTTGTCCCTGGAGATGGTGATTACAATGGAGAAGCCGTCCTGGGTCCAGGTAGCCAGCCCCACAGCTTGGCCAGGTCCTGAGCTGGAGGTGAAAACAGACTCCTGGGTGCTGAGTTTGGTCCCCACGTGGTCCTGCCAGGTTCCCATGGGCCCGCAGGCTCGTCAGGGCAGAGTCCTGCTTCCTAAGAACATGGAACATCCAGGAATCTGGGGGCACTTGTGTCTCCCTTTCCACTGCCCTTATACCATTATCTAGTGTTTTCTCCCACTGAGAACAGAGGCCACAAACCACAGAACTCAACTCTGCCTGTCAATTTGTCACCCAGAGAGATCACAAGTTTTTTAATGTACAGTTTTTGATGAAATCTTAATTTTCCCCTCAATTAATCATGCTGCAGTCAGACTTGCTCCTCCTAATCTTCCTTTTCTTTGCTGCTCCCAGCACGGCTTCCTCTGAGCCTGCAGGAAGGACATGGACCCAGCAAGTCTGGTGCCTTAAATTACAGCAGCCCTTGCCTGTCCTTGATGGTTTTAATTAGCAGAGGGTTTCCTACAAAATAGCTATTCCGCATAGAAAAGCTTTGATGCAAAATTTATTTTTAATTGAGTAGGTATAAATTTTAACTTAGCTTTTAATTTTTACTTTGATTTGTTTTCAAAGTATGTCAAATTTGACACCTTGTTAAGAATTGAATCTCTTTTCTAAGATTTCAAAAGCTTGTAATAAATTTAAACAAACCAAAGACACTGTAAGAGAATCTAGGGGCATTTTATGTTGCAAGTGATGCTATAAATAGCTCCCCTCAACCCTCACAGCCCCCAGACACACACACCTAAGTATTAATACCTAACTTGGCACCCGGCAAGCCCTGCTTGTTTCACACACTCGGGAAACTTCCGAGTGAAACTTGCATGTTCGTGAAGTGGTGACTCTAAGAGCTTTCTGCAGCCGCTGAGCTGCGCCCAGCTGTAATCAGGTGCTAGAGGGAGCCAGCGTGGGCATCCCCTGGTCTTACACATTCATGTCCGGAGGCAAAAGGAACAGGGACCAGACAACTGGCAAGGCTGTTCTGGTCGGGGTGGGGGCACCTTTCTCCTGCAGCAGGACGTCAGAGTCGTCAGTTCCGTTGCAGTCAATGCATAGTGACACATTGCTGTGTTTGGTGTGATATTATGAACTTACTCTTGCACTGCCTAGATGAGGCAGTGACACGCTTATTACACCAAATTAACACCTGTCAGGCTGTCTCCACACTCACTGTCACACCTTCTCAGGGTGGAAGGTGCAGGTCTCAGGTGCCGGACAGGAGAAAAATTCCCCAGGGTGATGCTGTCACCACGGCAACACCAGAGCATCTCTAGCTATCAGTACAGTCAGGCCCCTTCCGGGTTCACCACCTGGATTTAACCTTGGAGAAGGAAATGGCAACCCACTCGTGTCCTTGTCTGGAGAATCTCATGGACAGAGGAGCCTGGTAGGCTACAGCCCATGAGGTCACATGAGTTGGACATGACTTAGCGACTAAATCACCACCACCAAATTTTCCTTCAGGGCTTGTTTGTCAGAAAGGCATCATTAGAAAACACAGAGTCCCTCTGTTTCTGGTGAAGGGGAGCTGGTTATTCAGGCGGCGCGGACACAGGGTTTATGGTGCATTCAGTGATAGGTTGAGGGGTTTTCCAAGAGGAGCAGCTCAGCCATGATGTATTTGTGAAAGACAGAAACCGGACACGGTGCCCACCGCAGGGATGAGACACAGGAAAGAGGCAACATCAGCCAGACACGGTGCCCACTGCGGGGACTAGACTCAGGAAGGGGCACCGTTCACAAAGCCGTAAAGCCCCCATTTTCTTCCTGAACGAACCTGGACCTCCAGATCGGCTCAGAAGTTGTGTCACAGTCTGGCAGAGTCTCAGTCTGACTTGGTGGCCGGAGTTCTCTGGCTCTGAGGGACTCTGGGCCGGACTGGCTCTGACAGTGGGGGGGACGGGGGCTGTCTCTAAGGAAGGGGCCACCCCTGAAGGACCCTCACCCCTTCTGCAGGGAGCCGCTCCCCGCCCACCCATGACACAGGCACCCACAGCCCTGTGGCTCTTACATCCCATCTCACACAGGCTCTCGGGCACCTTCGTTTCCCACCTTCTTGCCTGAGATAGGATTAAAAGCTAAGTTAAAATTACCCTAAAGAAAGAGAAATACAATGAGGTTTACATGGTCAATTGGTGGCAAGATTATTTCCTTTCATTTTTATTTCTATAGTCAATGGTGATTTTCCATTTCAGACTGGTGAATCAATGTATATAATTCTCAGGAACTCATGGGCAGATGTAAAATATGACATAATGCTTAAGCCATATTAGCTGGTCTGCAATATTTTTGTGTCCAGAAGTACATTTTTTCCAACACTTCAATTGTAATGTAAAGTATGACTATTCATTATTAAACCTGGGATGGGCACCTCAGAAACAGTGCTTTGCTTGAATGTGCTACAAAGCATGGTCACTTTCCTCCCAGTTCTGATATATTTGCAGTTTCTCAAGTCAGCACAACTCTTGCTGTGACCTCTTCTTTACGACCCAAAGGCCCAGAGATCATTTTCAAAAGTCAGCCTTTCAATTAGCTGCTTCTCGTGGAGGTGCACTGTTGGAAGCTTCACAAGCCTTCTTAGACCAGAGCTCTGAAAACAACCAAATCTTTTTTCCAGTTTCTGATAAATTCAATTAGGAAAATGACAATGGAGTCTAACAGCCAGGGGTCCTACAATAAGCAATTATTTCTAGCCTTGAAACAAAATGTGAGTGATTTTGCCTAAAACTGATGAAAAACATGGAATCATTTCCATCTCTGAAGCAGTAATAGAGCGATTATAGGGTTTTTTTTTTCTTTTTTGGTTACCTAGGTGACATCAGTAACACATTTTTAAAAAAACTGTCACACAGAACAGCTGAGAAGGAAACACATTGTTAAACTGATCAATATCACATACAGGTTATAGACTAATTAATGCATAGCTAGTGAATCAGTCAGCTTTGCTTATTTTACTTGGCTAAATCTTTCCATTTAAGTCATCATAATCTTAGAGCATTGCTCTTGGCGTGATTTGGGAAGGTTGTCAACACAGATGATACGCTGGTCAAAGCTCATCAAAATGTACCCTTAAAACATATGCCTTTTGTGCGTCAGCTGGAAAAACAAATTTTATGGAACTGAGAAACAAAGATTTCGGGTCAGTCTGGTTAGCACGAGTTCTGTAAGGCCCTCAGCCCCAGGTGGTGTCTCTGCGGGAGGAGGGCTCCCTGAGTCATCCCTCCTCCATCTGCTTGCTCCCTCCTTAATCCAGAAGGTGCCAAGCACCTGGCCCATCCAGGCACGAGGCAACCTTGGGACCAGACCAGTCAGTAAGTGAAGGCGGCAGACCCCTGTCTGTATTCCAGACGTGGGCTGAAGATGTGTGGGGGATGATCGTGGAAGAGTGTGTCGGGGCAGGTGGCACCTGAGCAGGGCTGAAGGGCAGGACGTCAGCCCGACTTGGAAGAAGGGGCAGGGGCCCTCGGGCAGGAGCTAGTCATTAATAGAAGCATCCAGAGCTAATTTATTTTGGAGCTAAATTCATAGATTCTATGTCTTCATAAGCTAATGTAGGTGAAATTTCATAAAGTTTTCATTGTTAAAAATTACATTTTATATGTGTATTGTGTTATTCTTTAATTTATATTCATAGGCAATCTAAGTAGATTGCATGAAGTAATATAATACAGAATGCTCACATTTTTATAAATAATGTAAGTGTGTGAGTTATAATAACTTTTTTGAACTATAATCATAAATTTCAATATGAAAGTTCATTAACTTGTGAGATTATTTCTGGGCATATTTTTCTATAATTGCAAAGTCATTACTGATCATATTTTCTTATACCTTATTGAATTTTACTTTACGTTTTTATTAATAAGAAAATAAGACAGAAACTGAAAAATCTATTTTTAAAAGTAGCTAATGTTTATTAGTGTGTTGACTTAAGAGTATTTACATTAATTTTTAAGTTCCTAAGAACTGAGAATGCAAAGAAGATCAAAGATACTAGATGAGCCTTAATTTTATCTGTGACACCAAGAGGCAGGTGGGATCTTAGTTCCCAGATCTTTGATCCCTGGGTTCGAACCAGAGCTCCTGCAGTGGAAGCATCAGGTCATAACCACAGGCTGCCAGGGAAGTCCCTAGATGAGCTTTAGAAATGACATCCTCACCCCTCCCGAGGATGCCCTTGGTGTGGGGCTTGTCCCCCAAACCTGCTCATCCTCTCGGAAAGGAAGGGAGCAGGAAATGGTGCAGCAGTTCCCAAATCTCAGCCTCCCAGGAAGCAGCCGGGTTCCCAGCTGGTTCTTGTGGTGGGAACGTGCAGGGAGCCCTGAGCTGTTCCCACAACAGTGAGGACCAGGCTCCAGAGCCTCAGGCAAGAGGGCACTGCTCACCCCAGGGACTCACAAGTTTACCCCCACTGTGCGTTCACACACGCCTCTGCCTTGAGCTACTTTGTCAAGAAGGCGATGGAATCAGGTCTGAGCCTCTCTGTTCTGCCCACCCACCAACCCACCTCCCCTGGAATCAGCATCCCGCGGGATGCTCCGCGCTGAGCACGTCCCTCCCAAGCAATCTTTCTCCAAGGAAGTGCTCGTGAGTTAGCAATTTATGCACACTGCCTGTGGGTCTCGATTAAAATTCTATCACTGCAGCAGGTCACGCTAAAAACTACAGGAGCAGCTCAGAAAGCACGTGGTGCTGAAGTTGATGAAGCGAGGCTCTTCCCGGCCTCTGCCGCTTTCTCAGCCATCAGCTTGCACGTCGTTGTTCAGCCGAGCTTGGGTGAGAGGGCAGGGAAGCGAATCGCAGAGGAAAGAGGAGGAGGAGGTGAGGACCGCTCCAGGGAGAAGAGGCTTGGGGGGCACTGGGGCCGCGGGGGCACCGCCACACGTGCAGGGTCAGAGCCTCTCAGACCCGACCCGAAGGCACAGGCGGGCCACGCGTGTGTTCTACTGAATAGAAATAAGTGCGAAATCTACACAAAGCGCGCAGTGCTGAGCGGGGGAGGCACCTCTGTGCGTCTACAATGCAAACAGCTCCATTCACCGTCAAGGATAACACGGGCGGAACGGGGTGGAGGAAGGAGGTCTTTGTGCATCGACTTTATTCCCATGTTGGATAAAGATCATTCAAGAACTGTAATAGGTGCCATTTGCATTTCATTTTCCTTTTCTGATGCTCACGAGGCCTGTGCCGTGAAGTAAGACAAGCTACCTTCTCAACCTGTTTCCTTATTTATGAGGCTGGAGCCTGGGGGCGGTTCCCCACTGGTGGGGACGTCGCTTCTGCATTGATGCTGTTCCAGACCCCACGTCACTCCGGCTCTTCCTTCGTCTCCTTCCGGAAAGCCCCGTGTGCACATGGGCAGGTGTGTGTGTGTGTGTGTTTGTGTGACAGAGAGGGAGAAGTTCCCGTGAGGAGGGGGTCACTGAGCGATCACTGGGTGCTGGGTCCCGCCAACGCACTTTTCACACAGCCCCGAAACCCTCGCAAACAGCGACTTCATCCCCTCGGCCCTTGCCGAAGGCGTGAGGATTTCACAGAGGCGTGATCGGCCCGATCACAAAGATCTCTGCTCACTGATGCAGTCACAGCCATCAGGGCTTGGTTGTAATTCTGCCTGACTACCCCACTGCCATTGAGTTTTCTTGGGCCTTTGAGTAAAACTGTCGGCTCCTCAAGACGTTAATTTGCCCATCACACCTGACAAGGGGCTTCACATCGAAGCTGGAGCAGAGTTAGAAGTTGTGTGCCAGAGGACCTTAAAGGCTGGAAAGAAACGCGTCAACCCGCCCCGATGGCAGCCCTGTCTGTGAACCCACTGACGATGAACAACCTACATAGCAGCCAAAGGCGGGTGCGGTCAAAATGCCCACTGTCTGATGAGAGGATAGCAAATGTGTCCAGGGATCGATCAGTGATGGGGAGAGGATGCCTCTTGTGCTAACACGTTGCTGCCTCCTTGTTCCTGACCAGAGACAGCGGAAGACAGCATGTTGTATAATTCTGTTCCCATGAGGGTCGAGACCAGACCCGTCCAGAGAGATGGCAGGTCAGTTACACTCAAAATGAACAACAAAGACAATAAAACACACAACTAATAGAGACCGAAGCAGAGACGTGTGACTCTGAAAATAAACAATCTGCACATGGTTACTGTTACCAGGCTTGGTTAAGGCAAAGAATTATCACATAGGCAAACACTTTGATGAGGTCAAAAAGTGGCTGGGGTGCAGGGTGGGAGGTGGGGCAAGGGATGGGGCGGAGGAGAGGGGGAGACCCTGAGGATGTAGAGCTTCCCGAATGAGGATGTGCACACAGAGTGGGCAGAGGTTTCCATGCTCAGGTGTGCATCACATTTACTTGGAGACTTGTTAAAACAGATCGCTGGACCCACCCAGCAGTCCTAATTCTGCAGGTCTGGGTGCAGCTTGAGAGCCTGCACTTCTGACCAGTTTGTGGGGGTGCTGAATGTCCTCCATGAGAACCACTGCAGCAGCAAGGAAACAGTCAGCAGCGGTGACAGCCGTTAGCACACTCTTAGCGATACTTTGTGATTTCATGCCACTCGTTTTCACAATGCATGCAGTTATATGCGTGAGTGCATGCTCAGTTGCTCGGTCATGTCTGACTCTTTGCAACCCCATGGACTGTAACTCACCAGCTCCTCTGTCCAGGAATTTTCAAGGCAAGAACACTGGAGTGGGTGGCCATTTCCTCCTCTGGGGATGTTCCCGACTCTGGGAACAAATCTGCATCTCCTGCCTGGGCAGGCAAGTTCTTTACCACTGCACCACCTGGGAAGCCTGTATAGCTGTACATAATTTCATAAATAAGAAGGAAAAACACTTATCTAAGTGCTGCCTCAAAGTAGCTCCTCCAGCTAGCCACCCAAACTTCGCCCCACCTTGAAAAAAATGGATAAGCTTTATTTAGAGTTACAGGGGATAGGACCCAAACTTTAAGGAATTAGTAATCTGTTTCTCAAAAAATAGTTCCAGAAAACAAGAAGACATAAAACTAACCAAATAATTTTGTAAGTCTAGTAAAACTTTGACATCAAATAAAGCTTTGCTAAAGAAGATAATGATTAAATAACTTATTTAAAAATCTAAATGCTAAAATTATTTTAAAAAAGAAAACCGGCATACCCATATTATCTAGTAATGTGTGCATATAGCATGACCAAGCTGAGTTTGTCCCAAAGAAGGCCAGTGTGATTAAATATTAGAAAAGCTATTACTGTAAACACCACATAAGCAACATAAAAGATTACCTTTGGATTATCTAAAAGTTTCAGAAATGGACTTGTCAGTAATGTGTCATTCCTATTCATGATAACAAAAGAGGTTTTTTGCAGAACAGGAAAGGAGAGGCTGGCACTGACCCGATAAAGGATATTCATAAGGAGAAAATCAAACACAACAATGGTGAAACTTTAAAGTGATTTTCTCTAAAGGTTACCAGTGTTGTGCTCAGTTTTGTTTTTTTTTTTTTAAGGTATTTCCTTTGAAGTCAAGAGCAAGGCACAGATAAACTCTCTCATGGCTAATGTTGAACATTGTATGATCATGATGAATTGAAGGACAGGACTGGAGGCCCAAGTATCTTAAGTAAAGGAATGACATTTCCCTTCCTAACGAGCTGTAAGATTGAAGAAAAGGGAATTACTGAGAGAATTCAAGACATTCTACAATGATCCATGAAAGTTAAGCTCAACAGATGAATGGATTCAAAATAAATTACATAAGAATGCATAATTTATTGTCATAATCCAGAAAGGACCAGTGATTAAAAAATGCCATATAGCAATAAAATATTATGTGGTACCTCCCAATAAACCTAACATCTTTGTAAGATCTTTTTAGAGAAAATTACATAATTGCTAAATGCATAACCTAGATATAGATCATGATGTGAAGTCTCAATATTGTAAAAATGTCAGTTGCACCCAAATTGATCTGTGCACTCAGTGAGATTTTAAAATGCGTAGAACTGGTGAAAGTCAGGCTAATACTTATATGGAGGTACAAGAGTCCGATTTAAGCAAAGCGGAACCTGGAAATCAAGTGGCTAAGCAGACCGCAGGCTCACTTCATGTCTGCAGTGATTGAGGAAAAGCAGGCTCAGAGCAAAGACTCAGCAATGGTGGCTCTAAGGACGCCTTTGTGACCCAGGGCTTAAGACTCCACCCTCCCCGTGCAGAAGGTGCCTAGTTCACTGTCTAGGTCTTAGACATTAACCTGTAAGAGCCATGCTCTGTTTAGAGGTATAACAGAATAGTGTCTTGTAACTTTTATCTTGTAAAATCCATCTTTCTGTCAGGTAGCAATGTTCACATTGCAATCTTCTAAATACCAAGTATAACAATAAAACCATTTCACACACCACACATCTTAGGTATTGAGTGCATTTCTTCCCATTCTCTTTTTCTTTCTTGTCCAGGGATAATTAGTCATTCTTTGAGAGATGTAGGTGTTGGGATTTCTTTCTAAATAAAGGAGTTCCTTCTGGGGTATTAAGAGCGGAAAGGAAAGGACGTGTCAGCTCTCAGGGAACCAGCAGTTCCTTATGAGACTTCCACAGGCCTAAGACTGCCGCCTTCAGAGTGAGTGAGAGGTGAAGCGGGCAGGCTGGCAGCAAAGGGCACAACTTATCTATCCTAGTGGAGCTTTCCTTTTTAAAAAAGCTATTGCATAGGGCCCTCTGAAAGAGGGGCGTTTCTAAAGGACCACAGGGAAAGAAGGTGTGAAAGAGACAAGCAGGCGTGCAAGCAGCACCCTCCAGACCGAGCGTCAGTTTTCCGGACAAGACTGACCAAAAGGAATTAGGAGAAAACCAAGACGCACACAAGTGCCATTTAAAATCACCTCCCATTCTAAGTAAGAAGAAAACCATGCATCAAAGATGTTTCAATTGATTTCAAAACTAGATACTGAGCAAAACGTATGTGTATGTCTATATACATATGTACACTTTTATATATAATGTGGATGTATATAACACAGATACATACAATCATATGTTTACATGCTGGTAGGGGCATTGAGTTCATATCTTTGAATGTTTTCCCAGGCTTGGGTTTACAGGGTATTGCCAGCATTTCTAACTCATCCATCCACGTGTCTACGCTTAGAAGGGCCTCGACCTTGTATTGTTCAGTGGCTCAGTCGTGTCCTACTCTTTGCCTGGACTGCAGCACACCAGGCTTCCCTGTCCTTCACCATCTCCTAGAGCTTGCTCAAAGTCATGTCCATTGAGACGGTGATGCCATCCAACCATCTCGTCCTCTGGCATCCCCTTCTCCTCCCGTCTTCAATCTTTCCCAGAATCAGGGTCTTTTCCAATGAGTTGACTCTTCAAATCAGGTGGCCAAAGTATTGGAGCTTCAGCTTCAGCCTCAGTTGATCTCATATACTTATTGAAATTGTTTATAATGCTATCACTGTCTTGAAATTTTTCATAATTTTTGAACAACAGAGCCTGCATTTTATTTTGCACTGGGCACCTCAGATTACACAGCTGGCCTGGTGGGGGGGAGTACAGCCCTGCCTCTGGCCTAGACACGGCCCCTCCCTACTCACCTTCCACGGGCTTCCGTCCCCACAGCACAAGACAGGCAGGGCTGAGGCCAGGACGAAGCCCCTGGCAGCCAGGACCTGGTGGCCTGAGGATGCCAGAGAGGAGAGGGGAGGGGAGGGTCTAACCAGGTCAGCAGGGTGGCAGGTGCAGGGACACCCCCCGGACTCCGTGGCCTGTGGACATCACCTCTTCCCTCTGTCTTTCTCCTCCCGACCTGTCTTCCCACAGAAGCTGGGCTACTCAGACCTCGGCGTGCCAGGCTCGGCCAGGCTGACCTTGGGCACCTAAGAGGCAGGGACACGGAACCAAGCCTCCTGGTTGCTGGCAGCTGAGACTCGCTGTTGAGGTAGGTCCCTGAGAGCAGGCTGGCTCCCATGGGCATCTCCACCGGGGGACCAGGGACAAGGCCAGGGCCGGGGGACAAGACCGCTGCGACCTGGCCTCCAGCTTCTTCTCCAGCAGGAAAACAGAGACGTGATTGAAGCCCTGGGACAGCTCTCTGTGGTCATTTTACGGCGTGCCCATCCCCACCCCCACCCCTGCCCCGATTCCAGGAGAAGCAAGCGAAGAGCTTGGGGCGGGAACCTGTGCTGTCAAGGAGGCAGTGAACACGCTTTCCCATCAGGTCCGCGGATTCTGGAGGTGCCGGGACTGTCCTCTTCGGAGATAGGCGTCCTGAGATGCAGGGGTCCCGTCCCTTCTGTCCCACTCCATGGATGGCTGGCCGGGGCTCAGAGGGGTGTTAGTTAAACAAAGCACCTGAAACGTTTTTAAAAGTTTATCTTTAGGTTAGATAATATACTGACGGCCTCGAGCCCTTCTTTTGAAGGTTTTGGGAAGTGCTCTTTGTGAAAAGCATCAGACCAGGAAGATGGATGTCCTTTGTTGTAGAAAATACTTTGTCTGCAGACCCTGAAGAAGAGGATCTCCAGGGAGAAGCCTGGGGCTGCCTCCTCCAGCCTTAGGGTGAACCCCCCTCCCCAGGCTGCCGTGGCCTCCCTTAAGAGGTCCAACACCTCTCAGCAGGGGGCCCGCTGTCCCCCTGGACGCATCAGCTTGCCCGTCACCTGGCAGCCACCCGGTCTGTCCCTGCGGGGAACAAGCCCACACATGACGTCGGCATCAGGTCCTAGGTGACATGAGTGTGTAAAGTGAGCCCACCAGACTGAGAAATTGTGCCCAAGACGCTCCCACCCGAAGGCCAGCTGCGGCTCCTGTGGAGGCGGGCGCCCCGTCCCGTCAGCTGCGTCCTGGCCCCAGGCAGGTGGTCGGGGCGGCAGGGGGGCTGCTCTGGCAGGATGGTCAGAACATGGGCAGCCACGGAGCGTCTGCCTTGCCCTTGCTGTCTTTAGAGATTCTCTCAGGCATGAAATGCGTTGCCTGCTCAATGTAATTTCTGTGCGACCCCTGTGAGCTGTGTGTCTACAGAAAGTGACTGATCGTCAGTCCGAGAGTCTCTCCAGGAAGACTGCAGCCGCAGACCCTCCCAGCCCCGCCGACAGCGGCTGCTATTAGCCTCTGCTCTGCTCTGCCGTGCCGATGGACAGACCGACTGCGGCTCCTGAAGGGACAGACACACAGCAGCCTCAGGCCAATGCAGTTTCCCAGAGCTTTCGCCCAAACATTCATGAGGCTTTTCTTCCTTGCTTTGAGTGCACATTTTTCCTATTGAGAATTAGCAACTTGATTGTTGTAAAAAAGCAATTTCCAGGTCGCCTGCCGGTGAAGCCGTGTTGAGTCTGGCAGCTGTGTTTGTGGATTTTGTTTTTTTTAAGTGGCATTTCCTAAGAGCAGAAACAGTAAAAACTTGCCCCATCTTTGCTGCTCTTTCAGCGACATCAGGGCTGAAAAGAGCTAATCAGTGTGAATAATAAAGAGATGTTATGTTTTCTCTATGAGTTGGAAGCCCTTTGGCAAAGAGGCTGAGATGGGGATTTTGGTCACTTTGGGGTTTGGGCCTCAGCAGATGAAGCGGGGTGGGTGACGGGTGCATACCACACTCGCTGCGAAGAAAGACCTTCAGAGGGTGACCACGCCTGAGTTGTGCCCTCTGCCCCGTCCATCCAGAGGGCTTCCTGTCCCGCGGGGAGCGAGCGGGGGGCCACGCTGCCCACTGGACCCCAGCGGCAGGCCCGCTGCTGCTCTCGGCCCTCGGAGCGCGGAGCCGGGGGCGAGGCGTCAGCCCCTCACCCACCACCCGAGGGGAGCAAACCCTTCGGGGAAGGCCCGCACCCCATCCAGGGCTCTGGGGCCCCACTCTGTAGCCACGGAGGCTCCAAAAGCAAAGCGTTCTCACGCTAAGATTCTTTGTCTCATTCCACCCGGCACCCCCGCCCCTGGCATCTCGTCTCTCCCTCCTTCTGGACCCCCAGTGCCCCTGGCCGCTTCTCTCCTCGCACACGACCAGTATGAAGATGGATCAATACCCCCTCCCCACCACCCCACTCTGAAGATGAATCAGTACCCCCTCTCTGCTCCCCCCTCACTGTGAAGATGAGTCAATACCCCCTCCCCGCTCCCCCACCTCCTTGGGTGTGGACAGCCCTGGACTCTGAACAGTTCCCCCCACCTCTACTTTCTGAACCTCCAGCCCCGCACACGGGCTCCTCCTGGGACAGCCGTCCCCAGGCGATCTCATCCCGAGGCTCACAGCTCAGGGCCCCGCACGTCATCCAGCGGGGCTCCCCCATGAGAGACGGAGGCCAGACCCAGCTCCTCGCCCCAGGAGGCCAGCAGGGCGATGCTGGGGGAAGCTGGCAAGCAGGGTCCCATCTTCACAGTGCGTGGGGGCCGTCTGGCCGCCCCCTCTGGTTTCTGTGTTGGACCCTGCTGGGCAGGCCCCTTGCTGAGTCTAGAGATCTGACCTGACTCCGCCAGCCCCTCTGTCCTGGGGTGGACGAAGCCTCCCCTCACACCTGCCCAGGAGCCCCCCAACCTGGGCTGACGGAGGAGCAGGCCCAGCTCTACCTACTGTTCCCCAAGCTGATGGGCATGGACCCCTCACCATGAGACGTCTGTGGGCCTGTGAATACCCCCAGCCTCACGGTTCTCTCACTTCTTACTTACAGACCAGTTTTTTGAGGACATACATCCACACGGGCTGGACAGACCTGCATCCCAACGAGGAGAGCATGACATTTCAGACCTGCTCGCTCAAAACACCACCAGCTCACTCCTCTGCAGGAGGAGCCCCCCTGAAATCAGAGCCCTGGGGCTCTGTGTGGTTTGGAGGAATGACCACCTGTCTGAGGTCTGATCTGAACACGGTGTAGGAATGAGCTGTGCTTTCTGCTGAAACTCTATTCTGGAATCATCGCCAATGTTAAAACCAGCTAACACACAGCACGCAATCAAAGACCAATTTGCTTATTTCCAGAATCCTAACCAGCCTCCTCGGAGAAGGCAATGGCACCCCACTCCAGTACTCTTGCTCGGAAAATCCCATGGACGGAGGAGCCTGGTAGGCTGCAGTCCATGGGGTCGCAAAGAGTCAGATACAACTGAGTGACTTTATTTTCACTTTTCACTTTCATACACTGGAGAAGTAAATGGCAACCCACTCCAGTGTTCTTGCCTGGAGAATCCCAGGGACAGAGCCTGGTGGGCTGCCCTCTGTGGGGTCGCACAGAGTCGGACACGACTGAAGCGACTTAGCAGCAGCAGCAGCAGTAACCAGCCTCCTGCTCTCGGTGATTCTTATGTAATTGTGGCTGTCATAGTGCTGTCTGCTCAGTGTGGTTCCCTGACCCCAACACCCTCCACCGCCACCTACAGCTCCATGCAGCCCCCTCTTCTGGCCAAAACTGGTCCCCTCAGCACAACTGTGTGCTTATAATTCTGTTTTCTAATCCATCAACCATGGTTTTTCCAGTGGTCATGTGTGGATATGAGAGTTGGACTATAAATAAAGCTGAGCACTGAAGAATTGATGCTTTTGAACTGTGGTGTTGGAGAAGACACTTGAGAGTCCCTTGGACTGCAAGGAGATCCAACCAGTCTATCCTAAAGGAGATCGGTCCTGGGTGCTCATTGGAAGGACTGATGCTGAAGCTAAAACTCCAATATGTTGGCCACCTGAT
>CM035299.1:555979-579106 GCA_020226075.1 Hydropotes inermis
CTTCAGGAGAGGTGAGGGCGGGCGGGGGTGCCTGGGGGCGGCCCTCCCGCAGGACCACGGCCGCTGGGAGATGAGGGCACATGGACATGGGGCACCGTGCAGGGATCGGGTCCCCATGGCCGCCTCCCAGAGGGTCGGGGTTGCTCTGGGGGAGCCAGTATTTTTAGCCTCATGTGTTTTAGAACTAATGGATTTTTAAAATTAGTCAACATAATGGATATTACTGGTTTCTGAGTCTATTATGTAAAATTCCATGGCTGATTATTTAGGCTACAGTTGGCGTGGTTTACAATTTACACTCATAAGGCTAAGCCTCTGTGATAATTAGGACTGACGAGTCCTGCTTATTTTCGTTTTTTTTTTTTTGTTTTCTTTTTTTCAATCAGACCTCGGGGTCTGATAAACAGTGAATTTGGAGGCCCACATTCCTATGGAGAATGTTCACTTGCCTCTAAGGCCTGGAGCTTTCCTGCCCTCTCCATGATTGATTTCTGATCGTCACAGCGCTGTGAGGGGGAGCCAGGCCACAATCTGCACCTCACGCGGGCTGATGTTTAGGTAGAATAGTGACTCCGTGTCCAGGGCTCAGGTGACTGGCCAGCTCAGCTTCCAGAGAGTTTGATGAAAAGCTGGGGGTGTTTGGAAAGCAGGCGGTGGGGACCACGGGAGTCAGAGCACGGATGAGAAAGGCCCCGCTGATGGGAGGGGTCCCTGAGGCTGAAGGAGGCCTGGGAGGGAGACTGGCATGAGCACCACCTACCGAGCGTGGGTAGTAGTGCGTGATGGGCACTGTTACATCACCTCCTTATCAGGCATGTCTTCCCCACATCCCCGCCAGGGTCCCCATCTGACTGCTTCCCCTCCCTCAGGGGAGGGGTCTCGGCTTAACAGCTCAGCAAGAAGAAGCCCCTGGGCTTGGAGGACTGGCAGCACTTCAGGCATCAGGAAAGGCTCTGTTTTTGTTATGTGGAGGCTTAGATTTGATTTCAAGGGAGATTTTCAGTGATGTGATATTTTAGCTTGGCTTGGAAGGATAAAAAAAGACTTTTCAAAGGCCAAAAAAAAAAAAAAATGGGGAAAAATTTTAAGGATGAGTGAAGGAAGGAAAAGGAAAGTGCATGCTTATAAACACACCTTCCTTCTGTGTCCCCAGCCAGGGGCTTCCATGCAAACAGGCAGCCAGCCCCCATCTTGCTTGACGCCCACCGCGACACCCTGTCCTGTCCCTCAAGCCCCACACGTGTCCTCCTGGGGCCTCTGCCCCTGCTGGTCACTCCTCCTGGTTCCCAGCGTCCCCCCAGGTCCTCACCCAGCATCAGGAGGAGGTCACGGCAGAAACAAGGCCTCGGACGGTAAGAGGTCACCTTCTCACCAGAATTTCTCCAACTCCAGCCTGGATCTGAGGCTTCCAGAAGCAGCACGTTGGCAGACCTGTGGATATCGAAGTGAATATTAGGATGATAACCAAACAAACTTATTCCCTTTGCTTTAGGTAAGTGATTTGGTAATTTGAGACCTAAAACTAAGGCCTAATATTGTTACATGAGCCTCGGCACCTGGGAACCAGGACGCATCCTGTGACCTGAGCCCCCCTGCTCTGCTCCTGGGTGAGACCCCAGATTAACCCCTCATCCCGGGATCAGCCGTGGGGCCTGCACATCTCTGGGTAGCAGTCCGGGCTCCCGCCTGTCCCGGGATCACTCAGACGAGCCCCCACGTCCTCCTGCAGCAAAGCCTCCCTTGAGGCCCTGTCCCCAGGGCACCCCACATGGCCCCGAGTGGCTGGGAGCACCCGAGACCACGCCCTGCTGCCCATCTCAGCTGCCTGGGGCTGGCTGTGTGCTCAACATCCCCAAAATGCTGGGATGGGACCCCCTCCACGGGGTGGAGAGGAGACAGGACAGACCCTCCATGACCCATGAGAGGATGTGAGTGGTCAGTGCCCAGCCCGAACCCACAAAGCCTCCCCACCCACCCAGGGGGAGGAGAGGAGACCACACGCCTCCCAACCGTCTCCTTCTCAGTTCAGGGCTCAGTCTCAGAGCAGGTCTCAACGCCAAGCTCACAGGCTGGGTCGTGGGACCCGGCCGACCTCTCTTCCCACGGTTTAGGAGAAAGTATGAAGGGCATTCCACGCGTGTGACTGTCACTGGAGCTGCAATCCCAGAGCAAGGGGCCATCGGTTGACTCATCAGTGTTCCTGGCCTAACACAGGGCCTGGTGTTTTACAAAGTCATGGTGAATACTTGTTACATAAATAAACATTTGCAAGATTGGCATGAATGAGGAAGAAGCCGGGCGGGTGACAGGGCTGGGCTGCAGGGGTCCTTCCCACCCCGCGGTGCGTGCGGTCAGGGGCGAGCTGGTCCTGCTCACTAGTCTCCTGACCCTCCTGCTCAGCAGAGGAAGAAGGCGGGCCCAATGTACAGGACACAGACCTGCCCAGACAGCACCGGGAGCCGGAGAGGAGAGGACACACTGCCTGCCTGGGTCGGAGTTTTTCTCACTTGCGTTTAAAAAATCATCCAAAAACAATAGGAACCCTGGACACATTTTCAGCTGAGTGGGTCTGTGTAGGATGGACTGGATCATAGCCCTGACCTCACAGATGCTCTGTCTGCACTACAGGATAGAGAAATGTAAACCGATTTTCTTTAATGTAGAAGAAATCATTTTTTCCCCTCAAATGAGTTTCATTAAACATGAAAAAAAGACAAGCATGTGCATTCAGCATGGCCTAGATGGCTGCCCCAGGTAGCAACCCAGTGCCCATGGAACAGAAGAAGGGCATCTCTGGGGGAGACACGGGAGGATGCCGCAGCGGTGAACCTGGGGGGCTCTCACCTGCAAGCGGTGGACTGAGCGGGCTTCCTCGTGGGGACAGGAGAAGGCGGGTAAGGCAGCCCCAAGGCTGACTACTGCGGCCACTGCGGCCTGGCCCCAAGAGCCACATCGGAAGATTCGGTGATGCCTGCCCATCACCCATGGCAACAGGAAGACCTGACCACAGTGGGTAAAGGATGGGGAAATTCAGGTGAGATCTGAAAACTTAAAAGGAACCAAATTGGATTTCTAGAAGTGAAAAATCAAGTATCAGACATTAAAAATTCCTTGGAAGGAATTAGAAAAAGATTGAGCAGGAGAAGAAAGAATTTGTAAAAACTGAGACCTACCTATACTCACTACCCAAGCAGAAACAGAAAAAGTGAGAAAAGGGGCAAAGCTTCAATCCCCTCTGAAAATGAGTGCAAACAACTCAAACATGTAGGTAACTTTACGGTGCAGAAAAAATATCGATGAAAATATTCAGTTCTGTTCAGTCACTCAGTTGTGTCCAACTCTATGTGATCCCATGGACTGCAGCATGCCAGGCTTCCCTGTCCATCACCAACTCCTGGAGCTTGCTCAAACCCATGGCCATCAGTCGATGATGCCACCCAACATCTCATCCTCTGTCGTCCCCTTCTCCTCCCACCTTCAATCTTTCCCAGAATCAGGGTCTTTTCAAATGAGCTCTTTGCATCAGGTGGCCAAAGTATTGGAGTTTCAGCTTCAGCATCAGTCTTTCCAATGAATACTCAGGACTGATTTCCTTTAGGATGGGCTGGTTGAATCTCCTTGCAGTCCAAGGGACTCTCAAGAGTCATCTCCAACACCACAGTTCAGAAGCATCAATTCTTCTGTGCTCAGCTTTCTTTATAGTCCAACTCTCACATCCATACATGACTACTGGAAAAACCATAGCTTTGATCAGACAGGCCTATGTTGGCAAACTAATATCTCTGCTTTTTAATATTCTGTCTAGGTTGGTCATAGCTTTTCTTCCAAGAAGAAAGTGTCTTTTAATTTCATGGTTGCATTCACCATGTGCAGTGATTTTGGAGCCCCCCAGAAATAAAGTCTCTCACTGTTTCCATTGTTTCCCCATCTATTTGCCATGAAGTGATGTGACCAGATGCCATGATCTTAGTTTTCTGAATGTTGAGTTTTAAGCCAACTTTTTCACTCTCCTCTTTCACTTTCATCAAGAGGCTCTTTAGTTCCTCTTCCCTTTCTGCCATAAGGGTGGTGTCATCTGCATATCTGAGGTTATTGATATTTCTCTTGGCAATCTTGATTCCAGCTTGTGCTTCATCCAGACCAGCGTTTCTCATGATGTACTCCGCGTATAAGTTAAATGAGCAGGGTGACAATATACAGCCTTGATGTACTCCTTTCCCAATTTGGAACCAGTCTGTTGTTCCATGTCCAATTCTAACTATTGCTTCCTGACCTGCATACAGACTTCTCAGGAGGCAGGTCAGGTGGTCTGGTATTCCCATCTCTTGAAGAATTTTCCACAGTTTATTGTGATCCACACAGTCAAAGGCTTTGGCATAGTCAATAAAGCAGAAATAGATGTTTTTCTGGAACTCTCTTGCTTTTTTGATGATTCAGAGGATGTTGACAATTTGATCTCTGGTTCTTCTGCCTCTAAATCCAGCTAGAACATTTGGAATTTCATGGCTTACGTATGGTTGAAGCCTGGCTTGGAGAATTTTTAGCATTTCTTTGCGAGCATGTGAGATGAGTGCAATTGTGTGGCAATTTGAACATTCTTTGTCATTGCCTTTCTTTGGGATTGGAATGAAAACTGACCTTTTCAGGTCCTGTGGCCACTGCTGAGTTTTCCAAATTTGCTGGCATATTGAGTGCAACACTTTCACAGCATCATCTTTTAGGATTTGAAATAGCTTAACTGGAATTCCATCACCTCCACTAGCTTTGTTCATAGTGATGCTTCCTAAGGCCCATTTGACTTCGAATTCCTGGATGTCTGGCTCTAGGTGAGTGATCACACCATCATGGTTATTTGGGTCATGAAGATCTGTTTTGTATAGTTCTTCTCTGTATTCTTGCCACTTCTTCTTAATATCTTCTGCTTCTCTTAGGCCCATACCATTTCCGTGCTTTATTGAGCCCATCTTTGCATGAAATGTTCCCTTGGTGTCTCTAATTTTCTTGAAGAGATCTCCAGTCTTTTCATTCTATTGTTTTCCTCTATTTCTTTGCATTGATCCCTAAGGAAGGCTTTCTTATCTCTCCTTGCTATTTGGAACTCTGCATTAAAATGGATATATCTTTCTTTTCTCCTTTGCCCAGGAATGGGCAGAAAATATATCTGAAGCAGTATTGACAGAAAATAACCCAAATTATCTGAAATAGCAATCTGCAGATCCAGAAGGCACAGCAAACCCTTAACAGGAGAATCATAAGGAAAGCCACCTGAGGCCCCTGGAGCTGAAACCCGAAGATAAAAAAGCAGCCAGATGCAGAAAGAGATTTATTCCATGTTGGGAGCAATGATAAAACCCACAGAGGATACTTTGTCACAAAAATAATGATTGGCGGCAGAAGAAAATGTCACTGAATAAAAAGTCTGTCAAATTAGGAATGCATCTAGCAAAACCATCTTTCAAGCATTAGGGACAAATAAAGACATTTTAAGATGAATTAAAGCTGAATAAGTGTGTTTCCAGCTGATCTGCACCCTGAGAAATGATGAAGGAAGTTCTTCAGGCTGCAGGGAGATTTTATCAGAAAGAAACGTGGTGTCCAGAAGTAATCATGAACACTGGAAAGAGTACACATGAAGATGAAAAGAAGTGGTGTTTCCCTTTCTTCTGTTATATTCTTCAAAAGCTGACTATTTAAAACAGCAACAAAACACAAAATATGGTGAGATTGCCACACGAAATTTAAGTGGAAGGGAATAGCAGACAAGAGAGACTGGGTTTAATGTCATGAAAGTCTTTATATGACAGAGATGGATGAGACAATGTCAGAGTAAACCATAAAAAGATAAAGATAAAAATGGTGATTTGGAGGGAAACCAAAGATAAACAATGGAGACAAAGTCAATAGAGGAACAACTGGATAACAAAAATTCACCCGTTCAAGCCAAAATATAACAGCAAAAGAAGAAAATGAGAACCGAAAAGGATCAGTTGAGAAAGACTCGTAAGATAGTAAACTGAAACCCAACCCACAGGGCTCCTGGAAAGAGCTCACACGTCCAGACTGCGAGCCAGCTGGGCCCAGAGCCCGGCTGCGCGCCTCACCAGGTGGCGGGTCACTGCTCGCCGTTCGGGGACCTCGGCGTGTCTCCAGCCCCTCTGGGAGCGGTAACACTGCCGTGAGAGCTCCGAGTTTCTTCTGCGGTCCTGCTGCTCCCCTAAGGCTCGTTTCTGGGCACAGCTCCGTATCCACATGTACAGACATGTGACGCTGAGACGTTTCCTTCAGCTTGTGGATAAACAGTCAGCTCCCAGTTGGTTCACATCTGTGGCTCAACCCTAGAAACAGCCTTTGAAGAAACTGATAATGTATTTTCAAGCTTGAAATATATGGTTGACCTTTCCTGTCTCACAGTTTCTGTGTTGAAGACACCGAGACGTTGGTCTTCCAGAAGTCCCGCCAGCTGGTGTGATGACTGCATTCTGATGTGTAACTTTTTAAGTGTTTTCGTCAGTTCCCAGTATTTTCTGTAAATTGATACTTAGATCAAGATGCTTCACCAACTTCACGGTGTTGGTGCGCGTTTTTGGTGAGACTGTTCACCTGGGGACACTGTGCTCGGTGACCACGAATCATCTAGTGTCTGGGCACCTCTTTCTCCCTCTCTCCCTTGGTAACTGGCATTAACACTCACCACCCAGGCTCATTGACGTATTAGGGGTAGCAAAGTCATGATATTTTCACATTACCATTCTCTTCTTATTAGCTGAAATATTTCTACACAGAGAAACCTCCCTTTATCAACTATTTGGTTACTGTGAGGTACGTTTTTTATATGAAAGGCAGGATAAATGCTTTATTCTTCCTCTTTCTTTCCATTTTCAAAATTATGAGTTGTAGGTCTAGTATTTCCCAGAAGTGATCACAGATTCCTTTGATTTTACTTGTTGAGAATCATTAATAATTCATGGAATTTTATATAATAATAGGTGCTTCCATCCCTAACAGTTATCATTTCTGATGCTAAAACTGTCTTGTTCTTTCCCCGGAGAAGCCTGTTATGTTGTATCCTGACTGTTTTCATCATACAGAACGGTGCAAGTCCCCAGGCTCGGAGAACATTTGCAAACTGCAGTGGTGCTTGGACCAGCCCGAGAGAGCGGCTCCAGCATCCCAGTATCCCCTCCCCGATCCCTGGAATTCTTTATAAGAATTAGTAAACAGCAAAATAAGGTGCTTTCCTTTCACCATGCTTCCCTCACAGCTCAGCTCTTTGGACACATGAGTAACATCAGCAGTGACGTGAATAACAAACCCATTAGCAACAGGGGGGAAAGCGGTCCTGGATAGGTCCAGGTGGGAATTTCTAACTTCAAGCAAAGTAATCATGAAAAGTCTACACTTTTAGAATAACATACAGTTGTTCTCCTAATAAAAATGAATCCTTATCTCACAACTCAACCATAATGAACTGTTTTTAGATTAAAGATTTAAATGTGAAAACTAAAATCGCATAAGTGCCAGAAGAAAAACCTGGAGACGTGTTTTTATGACATCAGCATGGGAAATGCTCCTGCGCATGACCAAAAGTGGGATAAGATTTAGAATTTACAATGTGAGCAACTTAGATGCTGCACGTCTCCAAGGAAATGAACAAACCAGAAAATACACAATTCAATAATAAAACTACTGTATAGCGCAGAGAGCCCTGCTCAGTACTGTGTAACAACCCAAACAGGGAGAGAATAGACACACACATGTGTGACTTAGTGTGCTACCCACCAGCTGTTAACGGGATGTTCTTAAGCAACGGTACTCCAATATAAAATAAAATGTTAAAAAATAATGATAATAATAATTAAAGCTGGAAAATGGCCCAAATTACATAGAATCATTTCACTTACTAATAAATGAATGGAGATGCCCTGAGGATGTTTAACTTTGTTATAAAACAACGCTAAAATCATAATCACTTTTTCTTCTTAGTTTGTGAGCTATTGATTAGGTAGAATTTGGGAAGATATGTCTGATACACTCTTGGTGGAACCATGAGCAGCGTTAGCTTTTATGAAAGGCGGCCGAGAAGCACACACACTGAATGTAAAATGCTCACGGTCCTTTGGCCTGAGGAGTCAGGAGCACTCACCTGGCATAGAAGGGGGTCGGGCCGGCCAAGGGCGGGGGGCCCGGGTGAGGGTCCTGTGCAGGAAGCTGAGGCCCTTACCCCCAGGACCTGGGGCTGATTCCTGGGCCCTGCTTGCCCCTCCCCGCCTCCTCTGCCCCCCACCTGAGGTCTCCACCTGCTGCGGAAGTAGCCGGGATCAGCCTCACCTGCACTCGCTTGTTCTCATGAAAATCAAACCTTGAGCCAAGCAACCAACCGGAGAATAACCGACAGAAATAACCTGCATCCCACAGGCCTTGCGAAAACGCTCTAGCACTCAGAAACTCTTGGGTATTTCCTCTTTCAAAGTTCAAATCCTTGTATTCGTAACAGAATATTCTAGAAAGTGGACTGTCTTGAAAGAAAGCCGTTCAGACAGCTAATTCCCTTTAATATATCTGTGTTATTTGAAACGTCAGAAGTGTTCTTTGTCAAGGTATTTAAAATAGAAGAGCCAGTAGAGCTGAGTTTTTCTGAACACGCTGCCTCCTATAAATAACCCCTCCCAGCGGGAGGGCTCCAGGCGACTCCAGACTCCCTCTGGGATCCTGGTGCGTCTTCAGCATCCATCCCGCCTGGGAAGCTGGTACTGTGCGCTGTGGATGTAACAAATAGATTTTTTACCCGTCAGAACCGATATTGTGATGTTTAAATCTTTTTTTAGAATGTGGGAAATGTGTACTTCACAACATTATATAATGCACCATCAACAAAGGCCACATAGAAGTAAATTACATCAAAGAAACAGTTTGTTGGGAATAGAGAAAAAGATTAAGAAGGGAGAAGTTTGCTGCTTGAATTGCTTGATTTGAGTGGGAGCATGGCACCATCATTTTTCTAAGTTTTAGAAATGTACACAGTTAAAAATTTTATAACAGAAGTAGTAGCGCTGTAACTCCAGGCTTTGCTATTTGCTCAAAGACCATGGGTTCTTCTGCTCTCAAGTTTTCCCACAGGAACATCCTTCAGGCTGTGAGGGCCAAAAAGACACAGCTGGATAAACGTTATTTGGCTGGAAAACATGTGTCAGTCCTTCCCTCAAACATCTTTCTGGAAGTGGGGTATATACAAGGTAAATCAGTTTAGTTCAGTTCATTTCAGTCACTCAGTCGTGTCTGACTCTTTGCGACCCCATGGACTGCAGCACACCAGGCCTCCCTGTCCATCGCCAACTCCCAGAGCTTGCTCAAGCTCATGTCCATCACATCGGTGATGCCATCCAACCATCTCATCCTCTGTCATCCCCTTCTCCTCTCACCTTCAATCTTTCCCAGCATCAGGGTCTTTTCAAATGAGTCAGCTCTTCGTATCAGGTGGTCAAAGTATTGGAGTTTCAACTTCAGCATCAGTCCTTCTAATAAATATTCAGGACTGATTTCCTTTAGGGTGGACTGGTTGGATCTCCTTGCCAAGATAAATATATACATATATATATATGAAATAGTATATGAGACATAGGGAAGGAGGTATATATATGATATAGGGTGTATATATAGGCTACAGATGTATATCGGATATAGTGTTTATATATAACATATACATATATACACATAGGCTATCCGTATAGGATATAGGACGTCTATATAGGATATAGGATATAGGACGTGGGGAAGAGAGAGTGTACGGGTTCTGGAAGCCTGTGGCGTGGTGAGGAAAGGCTCCCTCCAAGGAGACAGGAGCCCCACAGCAGAGAAGGGGGACTCCAGCCTGGATGCCAGTGCTGACTGCCCCCACGTCAGTGGGATTCTTTGCAGCTACTTAAACTGTGTCTTTACATTTATTTACTGAAAATAAATGCAATTAAATCCATGCTATAGGACTGACCGACTCAAGGGACATGCGTTTGAGTAAACTCTGGGAGTTGGTAATGGACAGAGGCCTGGTGTGCTGCAGTCCATGGGGTGGCAAAGAGTCAGATGTGACTGAGCGACTGACCTGACTGACTGACAGCACTGCGGTGACAGCGGCAATGACCGACCAGCTCAGAGCACTGTGCTGAGTTTACCGCGGTATCGCAGGCAGGGGTGCAGGGGAGACCAAGCCGGAGGAGTCAGGACACAGACACCTGCATCAGTGACGCGAGCTCTGCCGAGGAAGTCCAGGCCTGACCCTGTAGTACAGGGTGATGAAAGCAACCCACAGATGACGCAAAGACTTAGAAAATACGGGCCTGTCTACTGAAAACTTACTTTAAATGCCCACTGCATTCTTTTTTCAGTTTCTTTGTACAGAAATGATTAGGCAATAAGAGTCAGACATTAGTGTAGACTAAGCCATCAATTCGGAGAAAGAAATGGCAACCCACTCCAGTATTCTTGCCTGGAGAATTCCAGGGACAGAGGAGTCTGGTGGGCAGTAGTCCATGGGTCGCGGAGTGGGACACTCCGAGTGAGCACACGCACGTGCGCACACACACACATCACCACTTAATCATGTAGGAGGCGAGCCCGGCTGGTGCAGGGGCGCCGCAGATGCGGAGGGGCCGTCGGGCAGCTTTCCCTTTCGGCGTCTCACCGGCATTTCTGACACAGCTTACGCTTGCTTCATGCGACACCACGATAAACGGTGGGAATACTGGGCACCCGGCTGTGAACCTGGGCTGCACAACATCCACCACCTCATGTTCTGATTCCGTCGTCTAGACAGATGGAAGCACTTTTGCACAAGTTTTTTTTTCACCAATTGTAGTTAGTGCCCCCTAATGTCTCTGGCATTTTGAATGAAGACATTACAAATCGGTTCACATGTGACCAAAATGATTTTAAGTGCATTAATTTTTCTAATTAAAAAACATCGTTGTTGTGTTTAACTTGACTGTGTCAAAATATTTAGAATATTTTCACTTAAAATGTGTACCTGTGGGCAAGTGTTGAACAGGAGAAAAACATAATCAGTAAAATACATAATATATTTCAAAAGTAAAAGTGAGAGAACCACTGTTTCATTTCAATGTATGACAAAATCCACCACAAATAAAAATAAATAAATAAATAAATAAATAAATAAATAAATAAATAAATAAATAAGTGAGAGAACCAGTGTTTAGATCTGGAAGTGTTTCATGGATTGGGTCCAGCCTTCCCAGGATTGCAGATTGCAGTGTTGGGAGAATGCATTCAGATCCCTCTGTGGGTTGTGCCTGCACAGCTGGTGAGAAAATAGGAGTAAGATGTGGATTTGGGGGGGCTGGTGTGGATGCAGACGCACGGCAGGGGCCTACGAGAAGCAGCTTTGATGTACTGCTCATTTCAGAGGGCACTGGCGTAACTTGTGTGTTTTTCATTGTAAAGTTCTGTCCAATACAGGGTCTGTCTGGAGCTATCTTTGAGGAACTAAGAAGCCAGGCCTGTATTAACAGCCACCACAGTGCGTGAGCCATGCGTAACTGGAGGGTCCTCAGCTCAGGGGTCAGCCTCTTCCTGCAAAGTCGTCACAGCCGGGAACCTGCCGGGCGTCAGGGCAAAGTCCTCCCCACCACTGAGGGGAGACCTGGGAAACGTTTGTGCTCAATACACTTGCAATGAACAATTGCGTTAGAACCCAACACTTAATGGGACGCTAAACTGATCATCTATGTCGCTCTTCTGGTACTTGCAATAAAAAATATAAAAATTGGTCTTATCTAGGGGATCTGTTTGAATTGAATTAAAACTACATAAGTTAAATATCTGTATTTTAGCGTTACAGGACTGGGATTGATTTAAGATGTATCTTCTCTACGAAATGTTTAGTTGAATTTTTGTTTCTTCATCCCATCTGACAGATTTAGCCTTTGAATTGGGATATTTTAAACTATTCAAGTTCACGAAGTGAAGAAGCGTGTCTCATTCTATCCACTCTTTGATTGTGTGTTCTGTACTTCTTTTTCTTGTGTCTGCTTCTATTCCTAAGTAGATTGTATTCAGTTTGTATTTATCCTCCTTGTGAATCAAATCCTGCTTATTTTTTCTTAAATTACATTTCTTTTATGACTGTTGACACAAATTGTATTTAAATGGCTTACATGATATTTCCCTTGCTATCAAAGCAAAGAAAAAGGTGGGATCATATATTTCTTTTGTGTGTAAAAACGAAGCATTTCATACCACTTTTCTTCCTCTCCCATGATCCATCTCCCAGCTTTTGCTGATAAAATCTGAGCTTTGAATGCTGGTATTTGTTATGAAATAATTTTAGATGACATGTCTTCTATACCATGAAATATTTGTGACATTTTCTATCAGCCTTAGAACTATATTTAGTCTAATATATTAGATTTCATTCAATTTTTATCTTATAGCTCCCTGCCTTTCATCTTTATAACGTGAATATTCTATTAATATGTGATAAAATCTTCAACTCCTGTGTTACACAGTGTATGTTGAGGCATTTTTCTTACAACTATCATGTTGGCATACCATAATTTTGAAAACTTTCTAAAGCCGAGAGTCTCTCTATTATATTTAGACAGGAATGATGCCCAAACTTGTGAGTAAGTCTCTCAAGCCTCCTATTCAGCAGTCACTTGAGGCTATCAATTGGACTGCAGGGCTGGGCTCCACTGCAAGGAGTCGACAGGCTTGAGGAGCTGGGTGTGGAAGGGACGTGTTTGGAAAATACCGCAGGCGGTTTTCTGGAGATGGTCTCCTCCTCGGGAGATGGGGCTCCAGCCGGTGGTCCGAACGTCAGGGGGATTCTGATCCAGAGCCTTCAAAGACCATCCAGATGCTGTCTGTAGGGGAACCCTGCATCCTCTGTGCAGAGAAGCCTGACTCCTGAGGCTGCCTTTTCACTGATCAGAATCAGAGACGCCGCCGCCACTGGCAGAGCCTGAGGAGGAAGGGTGATTCCTTCTGCGTGAGGTGTTAGGCTGGAGAGCAGGTCCTCTACCTGCGAGCTCCTCAGTGTCCTGACCGCAGAAGCCACTCGTTGAATTGCGAAGGTTGGGATTCGGGTTGGGATTCACGTTCTCAGTGTGGAGTGAAGGACAGACAGATCAGCTGCCCTGAAAGAGCAGGAAGAAGCAGAGAAACAGTGGGGTCCGAGAGGCAGCCGGTCACCCTGGGGAGGAAGCGCATAGGAGCCTCTGGCGTTTCTCCATCCGGTTGTGCTAAGATCTCTCGTTAACCAGTCACTCTCCACCTCTAACAACTCCCCCTAAATGCTATGAAGCGAGGACCTGTCCCCTGGCGTTGGTGTTGGCACAGAATCCACTGGTGACCTCGCTGACCCTCACCTCTTGCTCTTCGTGTTAAACCTGAGTATCTGAAAGGCATGTCCATGGCAGGGCATCTCTCCTAAGAAACTAGAAATACTGGCCACCAGCTTACTCATTCCATTTCAATTCAAATATACTTTTACTTACACAGTCACTCACTGAAACATAATGGCTCTCAGTATGTATTCAGAAATAGTTGTTCAGTGAATGAACAAAACAGCTTTTTTTTTTTTTTTTTTTTTTACTAAGCAGGCTGTTTTCTTGCAAAATATCTTTCTTCTATTCTGCAGTATGCTGCCGTCCAGACTGCCTTCTCTGCCCCAGTTAATGTCATGATGGTGTGTGATGCTAACCTCTACACATTTCCTTCTAATTCATCATGGATTTGGGGAGAGGTCCTGGGCATCTATCTTCTCCTCCTGCCCCTCAGGCTCCCACTTCAAAGAGTGATCAAAATCCCCTGCAAATTTCACTTTGTCGTTGTTCAGTCACTGAGGCGCGTCCGACTCTGTGACCCGTGGACTGCAGCACGCCAGGCTTCTCCGTCCTTCACCATCTCCTGGACTTTGCTCTAACTCACGTCCACTGAGTCGGTGATGCCATCCAACCATCTCATCCTCTGTCGTCGCCTTCTCTTCCTGCCTTCAGTCTTTCCCAGGATCAGGGTCTTTTCCAGTAAGTCAGCTCTTCCCATCAGGGGGCCAAAGTATTGGAGCTTCAGCTTTAGCAACAGTCCTTCCAATGAATATTCAGGGTGGATTTCCTTTATGATTGACTAGTTTGATCTTGCAGTCCAAGGGACTCTCAAGGGTCTTCTCCAACACCACAGTTCAAAAGCCATCAATTCTTCAGCACTCAACCTTCTTTATGGTCCACCTCTTGCATCTAAATATGACTACTAGAGAATCCAGAGCTTTGACTATACAGACCTCTGCCTGGCAGAGTGACATCTTTGCTCTTTAATATGCTGTCTGAATGTGCCATAGCTTTCCTTCCAAGGAGCACGTGTGTTATAACTTCACTACCCAATCTTTTTCTTCTTATAAATATGATACACAACACAGTGAATTTTAGGCCATACTATTTCTGAAGTTTTAATTCTCTTTTTCAAAATATTTGCTACCACATAGGGTCACAAAGAAAACATGTCTGATGAGACCTCAGGGCCACGGACTAGAGGCTGAGATGCTGCTTGGTCCAAGACCTGTCTGAATCAAGCTGGTGGCCCCTGGGTGTTCCAGTGAAGCCTGGGGGGCCACAGTCTCCCCTCTTTCTCTGAATTTCTCTCCTGTCTTCTCAGCTCCTATCTCTTCTCCTTTTCTTTGCCCACTCAGGTGCTCTGCTGTGGGTTGGGGGTGGGCTCCAGGGGTCACTCAGATTGGCCCCCTGGTCCATACCCAGCCCTCCCCCTCCACAGCCTGAGCTCAGACCACCTCCTGCCAGAACTTTCCATAGCAGCTCTCCTCCCAGGCGTTCTTCAGTTTCCATGCAAAACCCACCCTGGTTTTTAATCCAACTCCACAACTGCCCTAGAAATATAAATTAATACTGACTTACCATTAAATTAGGTATTTGAGTAGCAGACCCATGATTTTCATGGACAATAGATATGTAGCACATATAAGACAATGCCAAAATGTGTTTTAAAGAAGGATTCCAAATAATGTCTGTAGATATTCTGACCTCGAGAAAGCGAGCAAAGCCCCGCTTTAACTGTGGGCGGTGCTCAGCAGCATGACACACGCCCACGGTGTGGCGGGGGGGTGGCGGTGTAACTGCAGCGAAGAGACCCCACAGACCCCCGAGCCAGGCGGCCAAGGCCAGCATCCACAGCCACGGGGCAGGCTGGCCAGATAGACCCTGGGGGTGCCATGAGGAAGACAGTGCTTTTCTTCTGGGGTTCTCCTCCCAATAGCCCAGCACCAAGTCTCATCATGAGAAAATACCAGTCTACCTGAGGACAAGGTATAAAATTCCTGGGAATTACTTCAAAACCATCAAGGTTACTAAAACAAGGAAAGACTGAGCAACAGCCATGCCCGAGGATCCCAAGGAGATATGACAACCAATCCATGGGGTCCTGGATGGGGTCCTGGGACTGAAAAAAGACTTAGGTAAAATGGGAAATTTGAGAAACTATGGGCTTTAGTTCATCATAATTACCAATGCTATTCATCCATAGTGACGCGCACTACACCACTATAAGATGCTAATAATAGGAAAAACAGGGTTGAGGTGTATAAAAACTCACCCAACTATCTTTGCAACATTTCTGTAAATCTGAAACTATCCTAAAAGTTTTGAAAGTTTATTTTCAAAAGCACTTTATGACCTAGAGGGAGGGGACATATGTACACCTATGGCTGATTCATGTTGATGTTTGACAGAAAACAACAAAATTCTATAAAGCAATTATCCTTCAATTAAAAAATAAATAACTTCTTTTTAAAGTTCACATAAAGGTACCTCGTTGCACAGTAGGTAGCGCGTCAGTCTCATAAAGTTCACAGAAGAATTCAAATACTCAAGTAACCTTGAGAAATGTTTAACTTTGTGAGTAAAAAAATGCAAATTAAAGCTGAGAAACATTAAAAAATTAAAATAAAGACTTTGCAGATATACTCTATTACCTATGATAAATCGATATGGAGTTTGTAATCCTTTATTTTTGTTTTTGCTATAAAATCACAGATGAATTAGTATAAGCTTTCTTAAAGTTTATCTTTTTAATATACTGGTTAAATTTCATTTTCCTATTACTTTTCCTGTCTCCAGAAGCTGACAAGGGAAAAAGATGAATTAAAACTTCTGTAGATCTGCAGTTTTTCATAAATCACCAAGCAATGAAAGCATCAGCAAAAATTTAAAGACAGTAACTTAGTCTAAGGTTATTACTAATGCATGAGAAACGCTTTAAGCAATTTAAATTAATCGGACAAGTATTACATCAATAAAACTGTTTCTTTTTTCCTAAGTCAAATATATACATTTTATAAAAGAACTACAGTTTTTAGAATCCATGACAGACAGCTGTTAAAATCACTATGGAATTGCACCCAGGTTAGCTATCATTTCTGTCCCACCAGGAACAACTCCCTCCATCCCTTCTCAACCTGGCCATGGACTTGTCTAATGGCCCGGGCTCTGGTTTTCTATAATATTTTTGCTCTTATAGTTTATTTATGGATTAAAGTTTATTATATTTCTTGAATTAAAGTCATTTCTCTCTCCTGTGTAAGCTAATCCATCAGCAAAGACAGGAAATTTTTCCAGAAGGTAGAAATTTCCAAGTGGAATACATGCGTGTTTATCCTCACAAATACTACTGCTCATGGTACTTCTTCATTTCCGGACGTGCCTTCAGCTCCTCCGTGTTTAGAAGGAGCACCATGTGAGTCAACAAGTCTGACAGAGACTAGCAAGAACAAACCTCCCTTTGCAGCTGACATCCAGGGAGCAAACTGCCTCCTGGCTCCCCCTCCAGCCCCACCCCCACCCCCATTGCAGGACTGGTCCTTCCAGATGAACAGAGACCCCCCGCCCACGGCCTCATTTCAGCTTAGTCACCTCCTTGAAGGCCCATCTCCAGATGCAGTCACATCCTGGATCAGGAGGTCAATATACACATTTGGTTGTTATTGTTGTTGTTTAGTTGCCAAGTTGTGTCTGACTCTCTGTGATCCCAAGGAGTACAGATCGCCAGACTCCTCTATCCACTGGATTCCCCAGGCAAGAATACTGGAGTGAGTTGGCATTTCCTTCTCCAGGGGATCTTCCTGGCCCAGGGATCTAGCCCGCCTCTCTTGCGGCCACTGCAGAGCAGGCAGATTCTCTACCGCTGAGACCCTGGGGAAGCCCCTGGGCACCCTTGGATGGGACACAGTTCAGTCCAGGACGCTCTGGTTCCCAAATTAAGGCCAAGAACTCATTTTTTAAAAACAATCCCTGCATGTTTGTGTTTGTTGCTTCAAGCAGACAGATGTTGCTGCTAAGAAACAGTTCCCACTAAATATTTAAAACTAAAACCAAAATGTTATATGCTTCTGAATACAGCTATTTTACAAGCAGAGTATAATTTCTGGTTCCTTCTAGTTGCATGATGGGGTCATTCCTCCAGTGAATGGGGCTTATTTAGAACAAAATGTCAGATGGGGTTGAAGAGAGAAAAGCAGCAGGATGGCAGGTATTCTGCCCCTAAATCAGATAAAAAACAGAAATACTGTACACATTCAGCTAAAAGTAATCTTTTACTTTACTTTTTGACATATAAACATGAATTTATATTAAATGAAAGTTTAGCATAAAGACAAGTAGACTCAGAAGAATATCACTTCTCAAAATGCTGATGCTCTTATGCTCCCTTCTAACAAAACTCATGTCTCCCTTTCAGAAACAAACAAGCATCTGTGCAGGTTTCAGGCTGTCATCGAGGTCTGCCGGCCAGGTGGGAAGGCGTCTTGGTTGTTCAGAGACCACTGTGCCCACAGAGAATGTGTGGATCCTAAAGTGCCCACAGCCTGTTGCCACTTCAGTACTTTCCCATGAATCAGATATGAGTCTTTGAGAAGATATCTTTCTCATTCCACTTCAAGTTGAATTCTGATACATTTGGGAGGGAAAAAAAATCTCAGTTTCATCAAAGTTTCAAAGTCCAGTGCTCAGAGCAAACGCTCAGGCAAGGTGACTTCTGTAGCCCACACACCCATCTCTGCTGGGTGGTGTCTCTGAGCCCTCAGCTTCAACCCAAGTAGAGGCAGTTTGCACCCCCTTACCTCACCCCTCTCTGCACACCCCCCCTCTCTGCACCCCCCCTCTCTGCACACCCCCTCTCTCTACACACCCCCTCTCTGCACACCCACAGGCAGGTCCCACCGACCACTCCACCTTATCAGCCCAGCTCAGCCCTTCAGCACACCCCACGGCCGGTCCTGCAACCTCCGATCACGCAGCCCTCTGTCCAGGCGCTGCAGCTGTGCCCCATGGCGCTCTGCTGAATGAGGCTTTATCATAAAAAGAATGTACATATGAGTCAGAAACTGGTAGCATTTTAAAAGCTGCCAAATTTCGCCTAACAAGGAAGAAGGCTGCTTGAAGTGCCAATACAGAAGAGAAAGGCACTGATGAAATGATTTTGCTCCCCTGAATGGTACCCTCAGTATTTCTTCTGTAGAATTTGTCGTGAAATCACCAGATCCTTCTGGAGTGAATTAGGCTCCATCTGTCTGCATGACCTTTAGCTTTCAGGTCCACAGCAGAGGGACCCTCTGAGGTTTGGTGCAGAGAAAAGAGGACGCGCCGGATGGGAGGCTCCTTTGTGCCTGGAAGGGGGGCTTGCCCGTTCTGACCCGGACCCTCAGCTCAACAGCCGAGGCTGCTCTGAATGGCAGGTGGTCTGCAGCTGGAGGAGCAAGGTGCCCCCGCCTAGAGGCTCAGGCAGACGGCACCGCCTGTGCGAGCTGGTTCAGGGGGCAAGTGGGGAACAGGAGGGGACAGAAAGGGCCTGACCTCCTGGGCAGAGTCGTGACCCCAACTGCGACCACGTGCTGATTCCTGAACCTGAGACTATGCCACCTCACAGGGGAAGGGGACTTTCAGGTGTCATTAAGGCTATGGGCGTGGAGGCAGGAGGTTATTGGAGGTTACTGGTGGGCAGGTCTCTGAACGCAGTCAGCTGTGGTCACAGGGAAGTAAGCAGAGAAGAAGGGTCAGGAGTGTGGGCGTTGCTGACTCTAAAGATGAGGCCGGGCCTCCATCCGAGGACACAATCACCTCTGGGACCCAGGAAAGGCAGGAACAGACTCAGGGCCTCCAGGAGAGACCAGCCCTGCACACACCTCAGCTTTAACCAGGGAGACCAAGTCTGCCTTCTGACCTCCAGGACTGTAAGATGATGAATTCATATTGTTTTAAACCACTAAGTTTGTGCTTATCAGTTATGGAGGCAAAATGCAAACTAACACAGTGCGAAAAAGAGCAAAGAACACACACCGTCTGAAAGAAGCAAGCGCCTTGCCTGATTTTCGCCAGCGCAAAAACAGAGGCCAAATTTCATCGTGAATTCAGATTTTTAGAGAAGTCATAAGAATCAATTTCGTATGAACTACCTCAATTTTTTAAATACTGGAAGAAAGCTTTAAGAAGGACCAACCATGATGAGAGTCAAAAAAAAATACATTTGCAGGCAGAGGGTTGATTATTACAACCAGGAAATTTCTGCTTCGTGGTCTGTGGGAACAACCCCCACTTTGTGTAACTCCTTGAGTTTTTTTCTCTCTCAGAATGGTCACTTATTTTTATCCAAGTGCCTGCAAAATCTCTGTGAAGGACTCGTCTTCGTAAGTTGGCACAGTCATTGTTGTGGATTAAAAGTTCTCTGCTGGAGAAAGTTTTAATACCTTTGAAATCAAAACATTAGGTCAAACCTGTAAGAATCGTTAGGAGCTGTCTTCACTCACCAGAGTGTAAGATGATGTAAGTGACTTACAGAGGATGACAGAGCCTCACGGCTGTAAACTGGGGATGTCAGGGACCCAGATGCCACTCACCCAGGAGAAAAACTTGTCTCCTGGATTGTAAAGAAGCATCATTAGAAGGTTCTTAGCTAATGAATTTTAGTAAACTAATTTATCGAAGTTTATTTTTGCAAGTAATTGTCATATCTAGTCAATGATACATTGCTTATACCTTCTGCAGACTATGTAAAGGTTGCTTTATGTGCAAACATATTATTTTCCTGAATTTACCATAATTTCACTAAGAGTAGGAACTGTATCTCCTACCTTTTCAGTTTATCCTAAAGTGAAGAGGGTGGTGCTCCGCTTGTGACGTGCTAAATTACCTGGTCACTACACACTCATGACCCCTTCATTCAAACCTGCTCAAATATGTTCTTGACTTTTCGTTATCAACAGTCAAACAGTTCTCTCTAGTGTGGCTGTGAGGGGTCTAAACTACACCCTTGGAAGAAACTAGCATTCGCTGCGAATGGAGCCCTCAGCTACGCCGCAGCTCTCCCCACCGTCGGGGGAGAGGCATGTAGCTGGTTTCTGGTCGAATTGCTCTCTGAAGACCGACCTTTGCCTCTTCAGGTCCCTCCCTCCTCCTTGCCCCTTTACTCCCGGGTCAAGGGCAGAGAGAGTTCCCTGTGACAAAGACCGGCCCCCCAGATGCGCAGAGCAGGGGTTCAGGACCACACCCGTGCTCACAGGGGCAGCCCAGGGCTCCCTCCATCTCTCTCTCTGTCTCTCTCTGTCTCTCCCTGAGACAGGCTCTGCTTTCGCACGACTTCATCTGAACGCTGAGAGCAGCAGGTTACAAATTCCGCAGCCAAAGGTGGATCATGTAGAGGCCGTGTCAGTTAACGACATCTCAGTTTGAGGCTTCTCATTACGCAACTTCTGTTCTGGCTGAAGTTCTGTTTCGGGAAGTGAAGGAAGAAGGGCACTTGACTCCCACCTAAACCAGAGCTGCGGCCACACAGAGCGACAGAAGCGGACTCCTTCCTTTACGCGGGGAGTCTTTCATCTGCTGCTCAGAGCTACGGCCAGCCGCTCACTGGCGCTTTTGAAAGACATTAAAGAAAATATTTAATCAAAGAAAAAATGATCATAAATATGTCTCTAGACCAGATTTTAAAGATACCATTTCATAACCAGTTAAATGGCTCACAAACTTATTTCTTTATACATGAATAGGAAATTACTTTTCCAAATTACATTCTAAAATACAGCCCTTTTTTCTTCAAATGCAAATATTTTGGAGGGAAGTGGTCCCAGTTGCTAACAGCACTTAATTGGTCTTGTGCAGTTTTAACATGGAAGTGTAAAGCACATTTTAAATTGATTTGAGTACTTGTTTTCTACTAAGCTATTAACCAGATTAAACGCCTTAGAGTATTTCTCTTTTTGCAATCTGTGATTTATTTTGGATGTGTACTTGCAACATTGCAATGAAAGTAAAGTTCCCAGCCTTCTGGGCAGTGACCATTGGCCCCCAGCCCCGTTTGCGCAGAAGAGACTCGTGGTAGGAAGGGGACAGGTAGACACGGCCCCACACCCTGCTCAGGCCAAGGGCCACACGGCGAGACACAAGCTGAAGGCCAGGCAAGGCCCAGCAGGGAGACGGCCTCCGCCATCCAGATGCTTCTCTGCCCGTCCCATCTGGGAGCTGCAATTATTTTTTTTTTTTTTAACTTATTCCGAAATGTCTTTATTTTCTTTCATTATCAGAAAACAGATTATACCAATAAGTATTGTGTATTTGTGTATCCTGGTACATTACAATTCTCGAAGAAGATCATTCTAAATGGCATTTCTTTTTTCGTCTTCTTGGCTCCACGCTCCTGGAGCCCAGTTTTCCCCTCTCGGCCCTGGCTAGTCAGGGTGCTGAGGAAGGGTGCTGGGACCCCAGTCCCCCAAAGCCCAGGCTTTCTGCAGGCCTGGGGCTCAGGCTGGCACCTTTGGAAAGCCGGGCCGCACCACTGCCCAGGGGCACCTGGGGTCCACCCACTCTCAGATCCATCTTCTGCCTCTTCTTGCCTTCCTGAGACAACCAGCCAGGCCAGGACGCAACAGCCTTGCCCGCCCTTGGCAGACAGCGGGGGTGTGGGGAGCAAAGACCAGGGGCCCTCAGAGCCTCCTCCTCCCGGACCCGAGTCTGGGGGGCGTCACTTGAGTCTTGACCCTCTGGCCACCTAGCTTACTCACCTGAATGGTAACAAGTGAGACAGAAGCCTCCAAAAGGGAATGGTGACAGAACCAGGGTGAGTTGGAGAAGCCCTGCTCTCACCTCATTCTCTTCTCATAGATGGTCTCAACTTGCTAATGTGACTTGGATCAGACAGTTCAGGTAACCCTTGGAAGCCAGGCTCACAGCTGAAATTTCACTTGACTTGGCAGCTGCAAGCCTCGAAGAGCTGTGTCCTATCTTTGTAAGTTCTACTTTATCTGGTTATTTATAAGACAAGATACTTTCATTTTAATAATAATTGCTTTATGGATTAATTATGACAATGATTATATGAATATTTAATACAATTTTATGGTGTTTACTGACAGTAACTTGCAAATTAGCTGCCACGTATTAATGGGCCAATGTTAATAATTTATATTCATAAATGCAGTTTGACTCTCCTTAGCAACACTGGCTGGAAAATATATGAGCTCTGGGAGTTCATCTAAGTAATTCTTTATTTCTACAAAAACTACAAACAGCTTAAATGTACAAAAATTACTAAGGTCTTTATCCTTGTCGTGTTGATCTTGGAATTTGGGCAGTTTGTTAAGAAAGCATGGTTTCCACGTCTAGTCTGCCTTGCACGGGATCCTTGACTCGTCTGGACCAGGACTCAGCTCATCAGACACAGACGCCAGTGTAATTAGACACCCCTGCACTGAGGTTTGAGTGGCTTAATTTTAGTGCTGATTTTCCATTAACACTTCAGCCTTGTGAGAATTTTCAAGGTGGATAAAGTTTACTGGTTTGAGCTCCATCTTGGTGGTACTTCTCCTATGTGGAGGTGAACAAGCTCATAAACTACAGAACCAGATACAGCTTAGAACAGAAAGGGTCTGCCCACCTTGCCAGCACTCACACAGGGACTGGCATCCGGGGCCCTCATCCCAACACCACTCCTGTGTTTTTCTAATTTTTATTTTATTAATATTTTGGAGCAGAGTTGATTTACCGTGCTGTGCTGACTCCAGGAGTACAGCAGAGTGATTTAGTTACATATAAAAAAGGTCTTCATGACCCAGATAATCACGATGGC
>CM035299.1:584106-615155 GCA_020226075.1 Hydropotes inermis
CAGGGCAGTAGACCCAGGCCAGCCGAGGATGAGACACCACAGGCCACGGCTCCGGGAGCCCCGCTGTCTGAGGAGATTCCAGTTGGATACAAGGAAATGGAATCGCTTCCCATAGATGGCACGGATGTCGCTTCCAAAGAGTCTCTCTCTGAATCTCCTTCTATAAAGTGAGCAGGGAAGCTCCAGGACCTTCCGTGAGGACGCTCGTTTGCAGCCTAGTTCCTGCTCTCCATGGAGAGGGGTCATCCTCTGGGTTCTGCTGCGACCCGTTCACTCAGGTTGAGGGCACACGTGGCCCCTGTTAGGAATTGCTGGTGACAGCCACTGGGCTGCAACAATCTCGGCATGAACTCAGGCGGTGCATTCACCCCACAGACTCCGAGGCTGGGCCGTGGTGGCCTCGGGGAGGCGGCAGTGCCCGGGAGCTGCCAGTGCCCCCTGCTCACTGCAGCCCCGACAGAGACCTGCGGGGCCTGGGTCTCGGGCATCCTTCAGGGGGGTTTGCTGGAGCCACTTTGCCTTTCCTTGAAGATAAATGCCTTTATTGGGCTTCCCTGGTGGCTCAATGGCAAAGAATCCACTTGCCCACACAGGTTCAACCCCTGGGCAGGGAAGATCCCACGCGAGACTCCACTGCGAGTGGACCGGCACTCCACTGCGAGACTCCCTGCAATGCGAAGCCCCCACCCCCGACTGGAGAAGCACCCGTGCACAAAAGGAAGACCAGCACAACCAGAAACAAGCAAATTTGTCTTTTAAAATAACTTTACTTCTACAGGATCCTCAAGGTTCGTATTAAATATTCCCAACTTTCTTACCATAAACTGTGTCTGTCAGTAGGGAAGCTTCACCACCCAGTTCTTTCGCCCCCACCCCAACACACACTCAGCCTCAACCCCCCCCACAGCCCCCTGCCCCCCTGGTTCCCCTGAGTCAGAGCCCAAAGCACAGGGTCACTGGAGGACAAGCCAGAACCTGGAGCCGAGTCCCATGGGGCAGTCAGACTCCGAGGAAGGCCGGCCAGGGGCAGCGAACATTCCAGCACGATGACAGACACCAACCCAGGGACTTGGGCCCGGGACGGTCCTATGCTCGCCTCCCCATGAGCCCGGCCCTGCGCCCCGGGCCCCGGGGAGCTCCAGCCTCACAGCTGACTCTGAGCCCTCCGTGGCCGCTGAGCTGAGCCTGGCCGATACTCTAGGCTGTGTGACCTGAGGACACAGAGGTCAGAATGTGCCCCTTCCCTCGTTTATTTGCAGCAGCGGTTCAGTCCTCTGAGCCGCACAGCAACAGGCCAGAGACCGCAGGCAGCGCCCTGGTCGGGGGCAGGCGGGCGGGCAGCCAGCTGGTGGCCAGAGTCCCGGGCTCCCGGGCACCAGCAAAGCAACCTGCGCTCTCACCTGGGGAGGACGGCAAAGGCTGGCTCTGGAAACGCTCAAGGGAAGCTGAAAACTAGAAAACGCCTTTCAGGTCACTACTGGGAGTTCAGCAGATCAATGCAGTAAGACAGATGGAGTCCGCTTCCCACACGGCATCCTTGTGACTGATGAAAAACCCTCGCTCGTCTTTAAGACTAGGATGGCGTGAGGGCTTCCCTTACATCCAAACAACCGACATCTTTATTTCAAGAGCAGAGGACACCACAGCGCACGCGTCCTGAGCTGAAGGCACCGTGAAACCAAGGTCATTTCCAGAGGATGTGAAGTCGGAAATGTGTCAAGTCCTTTAAAAGGAAAGCTTGTCCTTTATATGGTAATTAGCTCAGTTCAAAGACCGTCTCCACTGTCTGAGGGGAAGGAAATGTTTGAGAAGACTTACCTGAGACACCTGGGGCTTGAAATGCAGCCGCCTGCTTGCGGGGGACTCAGAAGCGTAGCCTTCTGGAGGCTGTCTCCACTCACAGACAGAAAGAGCAGCCCACAAAATAAAGTGAAATTGGCTTATGTCTCCTCAGCAATCATGTCTGACAGGATAATTTTTCAGTAGCAAATGGAAATGGTGAACATTTAGGCGATTAAACAATTCTGAAGTCTCTGCTCGCAAAGTCACCCGCTTCCTTGGAGCTCAATTTGTGAAGAGCTTCGGCGTGTAATTTAGCAGCTATGAGTGAAGTCAGTTCTTCATAGACATCGGCTCACAACATCTTTACTAATTATGGATGGGAATGTTACACTGATGCGTCGCAGGCTGTCTCTACTGTAAGAGAATGCGTCTGCGGACGAACAGGGAGGCCCTGCTGCTGCTCCGAAAGCGCACACGAGGGCCCGCGCCTGTCCGGCGGGAAGCTCACGCTGGCTCTGCTTCCACGGCCCTCTTCACCCTGCGTGTTCTGGGAACAGCCGGTGTTCTGTTTTCACAACATGACTTTTAGGTTCTAACTAGTTGAATGAATGTCTTGGTCAATCCAGAAACTTCTGTGCCCAGGTCAGCTCACACTTCACATTTTATGAAAGATTAGAAAGAGGAGGAAAATCTCTAACAGTCAGCCACCCCCTGGGGCAGGGACTCCAATAAGAAAAACACGGTCAGGACTGGTCTGTTTCTTAGAGTGAGGGCTCTGTGTTGCCAAATGGTAGCAGAACAATGGAAACACGTCCAGTGCACAGAGGTATCATTCAAACACGAACTGTGGTATTGTAGTCAGAACACTCTGAAGAGCAGCTTCTAACAGATTCAAACAGAACTTTAAATATTGTAGTTTGATATGGCAAAACACTTTTTAAATCTACTTTAGCTACATAACAACTGTAATATTTCTGTTTTATATTTTATTTTCTGTTGAACTTTTTTTGTTTGCCTAAAAATACCTTTTTTTGAAACTCAACCTTCATGCTCAAAATCTTCATATAAAACTTTTAAAGTGATAATGATACATGTTTCTTATCAAAATCTGAAGTGGAAATCTGAGCCAAACTTTTTTTTACATTATTTTTCTGGTGAAACTATATTTAGATACAGATCTGCTATTTATCATAAAGTAAATATGTCCATGATTCATAGTAGAAATAATTTTGCAATTCAGAATTTTCCATCTTGAGAAAATTCAAAGTCAGAATGAAAGAACATTTACTTTCATATATCTCTATTCACAATGACAACCTGGATGTTTCACTTAGAATTTAATACATATATTGTATACGGGTTAATAATCGTGAAGTTTTCTTCTTGACACTTAAATGCATTTCATGATTTAATAAAAGAAGAACATGTGGCTCTAGGACTCTGGTTTTGCTTTTGCTGCTACATCTTAATCCAATGATGAAAATGGAGGGATTCTACCACCTTCTAAAATCCAGTGTTGTCTGATTTGTGACACCCACTGCATGCAAGAAATTCTGTTCATCAGTGTGAGAAACTTATGTCTGATGAGGATAAAGGATATCAGATCACTACGCAGTGATAGATTATGTGCTATTTTAAGAAGTTTCTTTCCTACAAGTAAAATTACAAGAATTTTAAGGCTGAAAGCAAATAATGAGTTTTGTCGTAGTTGAGGCAGATACAGCCAAATACCACAGACCAGGCTTGTAAAACAACAGACACTGATGTCCTTCCATTCTGGAGGCTGACATTTGAGGTCAGGATCCAGGGGAGTGGGGCAAGGGGGGCAGGGTCTTCCCTCCATGTCCTCACCTGGCAGGGGGCAGGGGTCTTCTCTCTGTGTCCTCACCTGGCGGGGGGCAGCTCTCTGGGATCTGCTTCACCAGGGACCTCATCCCATTAGGAAGACCCCACCCTCATCACCTCCAGCACCATCACACTGGGAGTTAAGATGCCCACATGTGAATCTGGAGAGACACAGACACCCAGAGTGCAGCATGTTGTTATGAGAACTTTGACAGTAGAAACACAAGCAAAAACAAAGGAAAGCATGCTAAGGATCACACAAATCTGGGGGAAGGTGGCCATGTTAAATTCCATTTAAAATTTAGCCAAGAAACCATTTCCCATCCCTCTCTTTCCCTGTTCATCCTTTTATTTGTTCAATTAAACAAGACTTTTCTAAAAATGTATTTCATAAGAAGAAACTAAAACATTGGGTTTTTTTCTCCTAATTTAAACAATAATAGATATTGACTTCTGTTACCAGTTACAGTGAAGTACTGGGCCAAGCTTAACTTTTGGACATAAACAACTGGAAAACTGGGCGGAATATATGAAACAGCTGTTTTTAGATGTTGTTACACATGTGTTGATTCTACTTTGTCGCTCTTCGATTTTATTTTCACTCTGTTCCCTCTGTATTTATCTAATTTTTAATGTAATGTTTTTGGTTAATTTCTTGTCCTTCTTCAATGCTACAGTTTTTCTCTGGTTTGATTATTGCTGTCTTTGTCCGTCTCTGTGTAGCTGACCAGAAGCTGCGCTTGCTCACCACAGAGGCTCGGCGAGGACCTTCACTCTGACGGCTAGCACTGTGCTCGGTTTCCTTCTGCCTCATGGTCATGCTTTTAGCGATGCATCTTCAGAAACTCACCTTCGAGTCTCATTTTGTATTTTCTTCTAAAGAGAGACTTTCCCAACTTCCCGTTGCATCTCTGGCTTGTCTCCTCGGTCGAGCGGCTGTTAGTGGTGGCCGATCAGACTGCCGTCACGGGAAGGGCTGTTCTGCGCCTCTGTCTCCAGCTTCCTCTTTGATTTCGTGAGGTCTGGGCGCCCCTGTGCGCTTACCCTGCCTCTGCAGGACGCCTCTCCTTCCCCAGAAGCATAGCCGCCCCAGCCTGCTCCTGGACCCCAGTCCGCAGGCCCCCCTGCGCCGTGGCCGAGGTCCCTCGCTCCTGCTGTGTCCACTCTCTGCTGCTCAGGACAAGGTCCTCGTGGCCTCACTCCCGGGCTCCCAGACAAAGGGTCGCCCACAGTGGAGACACCGTAGGTTTCTACTTATTTTAACCAATTATCCATTCACTGTTCAGTTAGAAAGAAAAAGTGTACTTATTTTTGTCTTTCTAAAGAGGAATTTTATAAAGTGAGATATACATTTATAGCCATTTCCAATAAGTTCGACTCAGCGAAACTTTATCCATATTTCTATAATTCTATTTATCTAGGAATAGGCCATGTTGGCAAAGCAAAGAAATGTGACTGTGAATGAATAATATCTCTTTCCTTCAGAATCTAAATGAGCAGACCCTATTCTGATAATCCTTGACAAACATTTTAAATCAATTTGGACAGCTTGAGCCCTTAGAGACCTAGGGTTTCCTACATACATACACTTAGACAAAGAAACGGGCGCCTTCAGGAGCTCATGAAACCAGGCCTAAGACGGTCACTGAGCTATGAATGCAGGATTTGTGGGATTCCGTGCGGACTTCACGGCTGACTCATGGGTCGCCAGCAGCCAGACGCCGCCTCCTCAGCCGCCTGAGTCCCCTTCATCTGCCGCAGCAGTTCTCACGAGCTGACTCCCTTCTCTTTCACCCCACTCAATCATGCCATAAATATTTATGGCAATATTTACTGTATTATATCTGCTTCTGCCCTGTTAGAGAATATTTCCTTTCACCAGCATATTAAAAATTAGCATTTCATTCAAGTGATGAATCTCTAAGTAATGTTTAAGAAGGTGAAATAATTTCCAGATTCACATCAGAAGTCACCAAGACATGAAGGTGTATTTCCCAAATTGCTCTTTTCTTAAATTGCATCTAAAGCAAAGAGAAATCTAATTCAAGAAAAAAGGGCATTGGATTTGCTGCACATCTGGATCTACTACAGACCCACAAACTCTTCCAGGTCGTAAACGAAGGGGCCGAGAAAATCGGCTTACCCAAGTGGGCAAACGAGGTGAGCGTCTGTCCAAAGATGCCGTGAGCACCAAAGAGACCACCCAGATTCGGAAACTTCCTCTCTTGAGCTCACGGGATGGGACGGGAGCCTGGGGCCTAGTCCTTGTGCAGAGGTTTTGGGCCTGGAGCAGAGTCAGCGGCTGAGTGGGAGGTTGCTCGGCTCCCTCAGAGAAGATGGAAAAGGGTTTCTCTTCGTAGGGAGAAGAAGAGGGCGCTGCTGCCCGCTGGAGGGGGTGAGACCATTAGACCCCAAATCCGTCCCTTCCTCCCCGGGTTCACGGACTGGCACTGCCCCAGCGCCTCCCGCCGCGCGGTCCTGCAGCCCGGACCCGCGGTTATCCAAAGTTGGCACTACCAAGGGGCTCTCTTTTAATCTGACCTGCAGCGATTAATTTTGGAAGAAATAGAATGATTTGGTAGAAATATGTCTTGTACTACTTGACAATGAAAATACAAGTGAATATTTTAATAACTGTTTTGTTAGTACATACATAAATGGTTAGAATTCCCCCAGTCACAAGGCTGTGTCATCAGATTGTAAAATACAAGTGGGATCTCAGGAGTTTGAGGTTTAAAATCCTGAAATTCCTGGTGTCCAAGCTCAGTGTCTGCTTCTCACACTCTGATAGCCATGCAAGGCAGGAGTGCATAGATTTTTGACAATTGTAGAATCAATTTTCCCTGAAACTTCTCAGAAGATTACTTTATTCTGTCAATTCTTCATGAAAAATCAATATGACTTACTTCTCCACTCACTTCTAGCTGTGCACAATGTGTATTTCAAAACAGATGCGTGAACCTCTTTTGTCCAATGAAAGCAATCTTATTTCATGAGAAATATGCAATAAAACCTGTGACTGTCCTTTTGGCCATGATTTCTACTCTCAGAAAAATATAGTGAATTCAGTATGGCTCTTGAAAGCATTTTAAAAGCTCTTTCTCTCTGGGAAGAAGCTCTCATAAATATGAATAGCCTCTTTTCCCTTAGTGTGGCATGACATCTATCTTTGTAAATTAGAGAGGTGGAAAAGCTGGCAGCAGGTTCCTCAGGTGAGACTGCAGGGTCTCGCAGATGCCCTTCACCGAGTCTGAGCAGCGAGATTGGGCATCAGACTCCCTCCCCACCCAGAGCATCAGGAAGACCCCACTTCTCCACCTGCTCACCCACTTCCCCATCCAAACAGCAACCGGCAAGGGTCCCCCCATGGCCTTCAGCTGAGACTTTTTAGGCTACTATGCAGAATGAAGATAAAATGGTCATACTTTTTTCCAGCTATAAAGGAAAATACCTTCTGATGTTTAAAACTACTTTTGTAGGAGTGGGATTGTCTGGAGCCATGGATACTTTTCCTGCAAATGGACTTGAAATATTTAATGACTCTCGGACCAGAGAGGGCTACGTGCTCACAGTGTACCTTCCAGAGGTGTCAGGAGGGTAAAGTCTGAGTGTTGACCCTAAAGAGCCATGACTCTTACAGGGAAGCAAGATTCCACACACAGAGACTCACAGGACAAGGGGAGCAGAGAGGGTGAGGGCTGCTCAGCTGGACTGGCAGGACCCGCCATGCTTTTCACCGAAGACGTCACTGTCCACACAGCACTGTGAATCCTCTCGAGATGACCCAGAGCGTCCAACAGAGATGGGCAGACAGATCAATAGTCACATAGGTAGTAGGTAGACAGTAGATAGATTATAGATAGAGAGAAAATGGGCTTCCCAGGTGGCTCAGTGGTAAAGAATCTGCCTGCCAGTGCAGGAGACATGAGAGATGCCGGTTTGATCCCTGAGTCGGGAAGATCGCCTAGAGAAGGAAATGGCAACCCTCTCCAGTATTCCTGTCTAGAGAATCTCATGAAAAGAGGCCCCTGACAAGCTACAGTCCACAGGGTTGCAGAAGTGGACACAACTGAGAAGGAAAGTTATGACCAAATTAGACAGCATATTAAAGAGCAAAGGCATTACTTTGCCAACAAAAGGTCCGTCTAGTCAAGGCTATGGTTTTCCCAGTGGTCATGTATGGATGTGAGAGTTGGACTGTGAAGAAAGCTGAGTGCCGAAGAATTGATTCTTTTGAACTGTGGTGTTGGAGAAGACTCTTGAGAGTCCCTTGGACGGCAAGGAGATCCAACCAGTCCATCCTAAAAGAGATCAGTCCTGGGTGTTCATCGGAAGGACTGATGCTGAAGCTGAAACTCCAGTACTTTGACTACCTCAAGAGTTGACTCATTGGAAAAGACCCTGATGCTGGGAGGTATTGGGGGCAGGAGGAGAAGGGGACACCAGAGGATGAGATGGCTGGATGGCATCACCGATTCGATGCACATGAGTCTGAGTAAACTCCGGGAGTTGGTGATGGACAGGGAGGCCTGGCGTGCCGCAATTCATGGGGTTCCAAAGAGTTGGACATGACTGAGTGACTGAACTGACTGAACTGACTAAATAAAACTGATGTTCATACACACCCCCCACACACACTCACATACACATACACACATGTATGCATTCATAGATACAAACACACACAGACACTCACACACATGACATATACACACGCTCACGTCCTTCATGCCTAACACCCTGCAGCAAGTTGCAGACGCAACACTAGACACCAAAGGCATGGTTCTTTTGATGGTGTTTTCAGCCCAGAGGGGTGGAGGCACACCTGTGAAGAGCCAGAATCCCAAGGACAAGCAGAGCTGCTCTGGGTCCTGGAGGAATGGCTGAGCCCACTCTGGAGGCTCTGGAAGTTTCTAGGGGAAGTAAAGCCTCAGGACGTGAGCCGCCGTGGAGGGGATCAAACCGGCATCTCCTGTGTTGGCAGGCGGGTTCTTCACCACTATTACCACCAGGGAAGCCCGTGTATGAGCGTAACTGTGTGTGAGTGCGTGTGGGGTGTGCCTGTAGGGTGTGTATGAGCATAGGTCATGCTGGTAATTTCGAAAATTCGTCTGGTAGTGAAACGCCCAGGGGTCTTGGACTGAGAAGGCCCAGGAAGCAAGGTGTCACCGCCTGAGAAAGCTGATGAGGATCCTGGCAACGTGCAAAGCAAACGTTTTCCCAGGGTCACAGTGGCTGTGTCCTTGGGGAAAAAACACTGTGAACAGAAACAGACGAAAAACAATCCCTTCATTTTAGCTCTGTCATGAGCAGTGCAGAAGTCACACCAGAGGAGACATTGCAAAGATCCTGCCTCCTGTCCCCCAGCCGGTGCCTACATTTCATATTTTGTACATAAACTCCTTGAGAGCTATATTTTCAGTTCACAATTTACTTATGATGTGGCAGCAAATAAGTCTAAGTTCTGAGAAGGATGAATGTATACAATGAAGCTTAAACAAATCTGTTTCAAAATGTAGTCATCCCTCTAGAGACAGCTTCCAGAAGTGAGTAATTTTCTGATTTACCTGTAGCTGCAAAAATAAAGTCACCTCACTTGAATTTTGGAGTTTTCCTTCTTCACCCGTCCCGTCAGCAGATGTCTGTGAGCACCTACTATGTTCAGAGCATTTATAGAGTACCACCCAGGATAGAAGGGCAGGCGCTTTTCCTTCAGGTTTTGTGTAGAGTAGATGTATGTATCAGTTTAGTTCAGTTCAGTTGCTCAGTCGTGTCCGACTCTTTGCGACCCCATGAACTGCACAGGCCTCCCTGTCCATCACCAACTCCCAGAGTCCACCCAAACCCATGTCCATTGTGTTGGTGATGCCATTCAACCATCTCATCCTCTATCGTCCCCTTCTCCTCCTGCTTTCTCTCTTTACTAACATCAGGGTCTTTTCAAATGAGTCAGCTCTTCGCATCAGGTGGCCAAAGTACTGGAGTTTCAGCTACAGCATTAGTCCTTCCAATGAACACCCAGGACTGATCTCGTTTAGGAATGGCTGATTGGATCTCCTTGCAGTCCAGGTGACTCTCAAGGGTATTCTACACCACCACAGTCCAAAAGCATCAATTCTTCGGCACTCAGCTTTCTTCATAGTCCAACATTCACATCCATACATGACCACTGGAAAAACCATAGCCTTGACTAGACAGACCTTTGTTGACAAAGTAATGTCTCCACTTTTTAACATGCTGTCTAGGTTGGTCATAACTTTCCTTCCAAGGAGTAAGCGTCTTTTAATTTCATGGCTGCAGTCACCATGTGCAGTGATTTTGGAGCCTAAAATAATAAAGTCAGCCACTGTTTCCACTATCTCCCCATCTATTTCCCATGAAGTGATGGGGCCAGATGCCGTGATCTTAGTTTTCTGAATGTTGAGCTTCAAGCCAACTTTTTCACTCTCCTCTTTCACTTTCATCAAGAGGTTCTTTAGTTCTTTTTCACTCTCTGCCATAATGGTGGTGTCATCTGCATATCAGGTTATTGATATTTCTCCCAGCAGTCTTGATTCCAGCTTGTGCTTCATCCAGCCCAGCATTTCTCATGATGTACTCTGCATATAAGTTAAATAAGCACAGTGACAATATACAGCCTTGATGTACTCCTTTTCCTATTTGGAACAAGTCTGTTGTTCCATGTCCAGTTCTGTATACAAGTAACTATCAAACTAGAGACAAAAGGATAAATTCTGAGAAAATGAGATCCACTAAAAAGAAAATTTCTTTCTGGGAGAAATGCTCAGAACAAGAAATTTAAAGTACAGCCACCTCCTGGATGTGCAGATACTGGGTGAATTTCACTGAAGACTGTTACTTAGAGTGAGCAAATGTGCAAAGAAGCATGCATCGGGATTCTCTCTGTAATGCTCTCCAAAACTGCACAGGGCCGTGTGCATCTAAAGCCTCGGTGTTAGTCAGATTCCTCCTGAGAAGCAGAGCCACTTGGAATTTCAGACACAGGACACGCATGACTTATAGAGAACTGGCCCGTGTGATGCTGGAGGCTGAAGTGTCTCTGGACGGGCAGGGTAAGCTGCGAGCGCGAGACTGAGAATGGACGGGTGTTTCTGCAGGAAAAGCCTGTGCCCCAGAGTGAGGGTCCTCAGCCAGAGGGAGTCCTCAGTTGGGAGAGCATCTGTTCATCCTAGGCCGCTGACTGATTAGATGAGGCCCACCACGTGGGGGAGGACCGTCTGCATTCCTGCGTTACCTGCAGTGAGTATCATCAAAAGGCAGCCTCACAGATGCCCCCAGGACCACACCGGGTCAAGCATCTGCTCACTGCAGGACCCCATCAGGCAGACGTGTAAGATACACTCTCACAGTATTCAACAATGAAAAGCAAACTAAATATCTGCTGCTGCACGCTGAGGGGATTTTTATATAGCAATAAACATGGCATCAACTTATAATCACATATACACGTGTTTAAATCTATTTTAGTTGGGAAAGCATAATAGAGAGTGGAGGTCCAGGTGTGATAACACACCTGTAGATAGTAGCGTATTTTTAATGTAAACCACACCCAAAGGAGGAATAATTCCTGAGAACATTTACACCAATGGTCACAGTAATAGCGGAATTTTGAGTAACGTTTCTCTGGAATTCAAAATATCTGGATTAGCTCACTTCTTTTCATATGCCTTGGGATACATATAAGAAAACACAGGGGGTGATTTTATAAAGAAACGCCACATTGTCTATGAACTCCGAGGGCATGGAGTTTCCAGAATAATTCATTTGGCATCAGGATTTGATGCAAACGGAGGACAGGTGTGTTCCAGGGAGGACTGGAACATGGAGCCATGAGTGACCCTCACAGACGCTGGAACAGGCGCAGAGCCCAGTGGTGGTCCAGACCACAGGAGGGTTAGCTGTGTCCTAGAGGAGCCTTTAGACAATTTTCCTTGCTTCACCCTGTATGCAACCCTAGTAACTAGTCCTGTGCTGAGGACTCAGTTTTGAGGAAATATATTTCAAACTCCTATTGAGCACCCAAATGTTTTGAAAAGATATCCTAGTGTGAGTTTGCAAGGGCACAGAATCTTCTCCAGGCACCAAAATATTGCAAATAATATATTGTTCATGCCTACAGAGCTGATCGCACCGCCATCTGGTAAAAATAAATCACCCTAATATAATAAACAGCCCTGTGGCCTGACTGTACGCTCCCTAAGGGGAAGGATATAGCAAGTCACACTGCTTCCTCTGACCCATACCACTTAAAAGAGCTCTCAGCACAGTCATCACTTTAATAATATGTCATAAATTAATACACTTTATTTTTAGTATTGCTGCTTAAGTTCTTGTTTTCCAAACACTTTACTTACTTCTATTTAAATTCTCACAGTTCAGATGTAACAACTTGCTTTCTGAAGGTATGAAAGACTAGCCCATGTGTTGACTATTTAATAAATGTTCACCCTGATTTTATTTCTGTACTAGATGTATGCTAGTGAAAAAGCTGTAAAGATGAATTCATGGGTTAAAATACCCCCAAAGGCTTAGTTTCATGAGAAAATGCACATCAATGCACAACTGCAGCACAGACCAGATCCGCTGCTCAGTTCTCAGGCTGCTCCAGATTGTGTCCGGGGGTCCGGGAAACAGCGCGGAGACTGCGGTTCTTTCTAGCCCCAGGTCTGGCTCTGTCCTCCCAGAGTGGGTGTGTCCGTGAGGCAGCCTTGCCTGGCACCTGTGAGAACAGACAACCCCCCAGCGCCTCCAGTGTGGCAAGGTCTCTACCATCTACCAGTCACCTGATCCTGGTAAAGCGTCAGACAGAAAAGAAGCAAATTCATGGCACTGTTTCAGGTGGAGCTTCAGGAGGTAAAACGCACATTAAACTTATAACAAGCTGTTTGTGTGCAAGCTCCAGTCTCCCGTCTCTGAGGGCTCCTGTTCTCAGCAGGCTGCACGCCTTCTTGTGTTTGCCTTTCCACCTATGTCTGAAAGCTGCTGGAGACATAGCGAGATCAGATATACAAAATGGTTTTGTGCATGTGCCTCTTCGTAAGTTTAACACTCTCCAATAGTACAGATTTTGTATTTATACTTCTTTGACATTTCTATTGAGTGAAAAACTCACGTGAATTCTATTTAAATGTTGATAGTCTTTAAGTAAAGTCATGAAGAGCATTTGTAGTGAAATCATATCTAGTAAGGAGATCACACTTGTGTTTCCATGAGGTTAAGTGAATGGAGAATTGTGAACATTTCACATGTTTCAGGGCAGTTGGCTAAAAGCTGTGGAATCCCTTTGGTGTTGGGAGTTGCTCCTGACAGTTAGCTCTATGTGTTTATAGTAGCAAAGTATCAGCAAATCAATCTTGCAGAAACAGTCCTCACGCTTCCCTGGGAAGGAAACGGTGAGAAACTGGTTGTAACAGCTGCTGCCAAAGGCTCAGGAATTTGATGCGAAATGTTTGGTGTCGGAAAACGAAAATGAAAACCTGAAGCCTATGCTTGTTCAATGGAAAAGGTTCAAAATGTTTGTCATGATGCAGAGCGGCCAAGAGGAGCTATCTCACGTCCACGGTCAGGAGCGGCGGCTGCACTTTGCTGAAATAGCTGTGAACAGATACCCCACGTCCAAGGTATGAGAAACCCAAGTAAGGCAGGAGGTATTGCAAGAAGGCATCAGAGGACAGACAGACTGAAACCACAATCACAGAAAACTAGCCAGTCTGATCACAGGACCACAGCCTTGTCTAAATCAGTGAAACTAAGCCATGCTGTGTGGGGCCACCCAAGATGGACGGGTCATGGTGGAGAGGTCTGACAGAATGTGGTCCACTGGAGAAGGGAATGGCAAAGCACTTCAGTATTCTTGCCTTGAGAACCCCATGAACAGTATGAAAAGGCAAAAATATACGATACTGAAAGATGAACTCCCCAGGCCGGTAGGTGCCCAATATGCTACTGGAGATCAGTGGAGAAATAACTCCAGAAAGAATGAAGGGATGGAGCCAAAGCAAAACAACACCCAGTTGTGGATGTGACTGGTGATAGAAGTAAAGTCAGATGCTGTAAAGAGCAATATTGCATAGGAACCTGGAATGTTAGGTCTACAAATCAAGGCAAATTGGAAGTGGTCAAACAGGAGTTGGCAAGAGTGAACATTGACATTCTAAGAATCAGCGAACTACAATGGACCGGAATGGGTGAGTTTAACTCAGATGACCATCATATCTTCTACTTCTAAGGGCAGGAATCCCTTCGAAGAAATGGAGTCGCCATTATATTCAACAAAAGAGTCCAAAATGCAGTACTCGGATGCAATCTCAAAAACGACAGAATGATCTCTGTCCATTTCCAAAGCAAACCATTCAATATCACATTAATTCAAGTCTATGCCCCAACCAGTAATGCTGAAGAAGCTGAAGTTGAACAGTTCTATGAAGACCTACAAGACCTTTTAGAACTAACAATCAAAAAAGATGTCCTTTTCATTATAGGGGACTGGAATGCAAAAGTAGGAAGTCAAGAATCACCTGGAGTAACAGGCAAATTTGGCCTTGGAGTACGGAATGAAGCAGAGCAAAGGCTAATAGAGTTTTCCCAAGAGAACGCACTGGTCACAGCAAACACCCTCTTCCAACAACACAAGAGAAGACTATATGTGGACAGTACCAGGTGGTCAATACCAACATCAGATTGATTATATTCTTTGCAGCCAAAGATGGAGACGCTCTATACAGTCAGCAAAAACAAGACCGGGAGCTGACTGTGGCTCAGATCATGAACTCCTCATTGCCAAATTCAGACTTAAACTGAAGAAAGTAGGGAAAACACTAGACCATTCATGTATGACCTAAATCAAATCCCTTAAGATTATAAAGTGGAAGTAAGAAATAGATTTAAGGGACTAGATCTGATAGACAGAGTGCCTGATGAGCTATGGACGGAGGTTCATGACATTGTACAGGAGACAGGGATCAAGACCATCCCCATGAAAAAGAAATGCAAAAAAAAGCAAAATGGCTGTCTGAGGAGGCCTTACAAATAGCTGTGAAAGGAAGAGAAGTGAAAAGCAAAGGAGAAAAGGAAAGAAACACCCATCTGAATGCAGAGTTCCAAAGAATAGCAAGGAGAGATAAGAAAGCCTTCTTCAGTGGTCAATGCAAAGAAATAGAGGAAAACAACAGAATGGGAAAGACTAGAGATCTCTTCAAGAAAATTAGAGATACCAAGGGAACATTTCATGCAAAGATGGGCTCAATAGAGGACAGAAATGGTATGGACCTAACAGAAACAGAAGATGTTAAGAAGAGGTGGCAAGAATATACAGAAGAAGTGTACAAAAAATATCTTCATGACCCAAATAATCATGATGATGTGATGATTATTTCTAGGTCTACTCACCTAGACCCAGAAATCCTGGAATGTGAAGTCAAGTGGGCCTTAGGAAGCATCACTACAAACAAAGCTAGTGGAGGTGATGGAATTCCAGTTGAGCTATTTCAAATCCTGAAAGATGATACTGTGAAAGTGCTGCACCTGATACGCCACCAAATTTGGAAAACTCAGCAGTGGCCACAGGACTGGAAAAGGTCAGTTTTCATTCCAATCCCAAAGAAAGGCAATGCCAAAGAATGCTCAAACTACCACACAAATTGCACTCATCTCACACACTAGCAAAGTAATGCTCAAAATTCTCCAAGCCAGGCTTCAACAGTATGTGAACCATGAACTTCCAGATGTTCAAGCTGGATTTAGAAAAGACAGAGGAGCCAGAGATCATATTGCCAACATCTGCTGGATCATTAAAAAAGCAAGAGAGTTCCAGAAAAACATCTATTTCTGCTTTATTGACTACATCAAAGCCTCTGACTGTGTGGATCACAATAAACTGTGGAAAATTCTGAAGGAGATAGGAATACCAGACCACTTGACCTGCCACTTGAGAAACCTGTATACAGGTCAGGAAGCAACAGTTAGAACTGGACATGGAAAACAGACTTGTTCCAAGTAGGAAAAAGAGTACATCATGGCTGTATATTGTCATCCTGCTTATTTAACTTTTATGCAGAGTACATCATGAGAAACACTGGGCTGGAAGAAGCACAAGCTGGAATCAAGACTGCCGTGAGAAATATCAATAACCTCAGATATGCAGATGACACCACCATTATGGCAGAAAGTGAAGAACTAAAGAGCCTTTTGATGAAAGTGAAAGAGGAGAGTGAAAAAGTTGGCTTAAAACTCAACATTCAGAAAACTAAGATCATGGCATCTGGTCCCATCACTTCATGGGAAACAGATGGGGAGACAGTGGAAACAGTGTCAGACTTTATTTTGTTGGGCTCCAAACTCACTGCAGATGGTGACTGCAGCCATGAAATTAGAACAGGGTTGCTCCTTGGAAGAAAAGCCATGACCAACCTAGACAGCATATTAAAAAGCAGAGACATTACTTTGCCAAAAAATGTCTGTCTAATCAAGGCTATGATTTTTCCAGTAGTCATGTATGGATGTGAAAGTTGGACTATAAAGAAAGCTGAGTTCCAAAGAATTGATGCTTTTGAACCATGGTGTTGGAGAAGACTCTGAGAGTCCCTTGGACTATGAGGAGACCCAACCAGTCAATTCTAAAGGAAATCAATCCTGAATGTTTCTTGGAAGTACTGATGGTGAAGCTGAAACTCCAATCCTTTGGCCACCTGATGTGAAGAACTGACTCATTGGAAAAGACCCTGACTCTGGGAAAGACTGAAGGCAGGAGAGTGGGACGACAGAGGATGCGATGGTTGGATGGCATCACTGACTAAATGGACATGAGTTTGAGCAAGCTCCAGGAGTTGGTAATGGTCAGGGAAGCCTGGCATGCTGCAGTCCATGGAGTCGCAAAGAGCTGCACACAACTTAAACGACTGAACTGAACTGAACTGAACTGAAAGATCTCCAAATTAACAGAATCTTGTGTCTGTGGGGTGCTGTTCTGTATGTAAGCTTATCAAGTCTTTCAGAACAAGCTGCCTTTGTGAGCTCCAACCATAATGCAGTAGGAGTTTTGCGCAGAGGGAGTAAGAATGACTTTCATTAAAGTAGTAGGAGCCCTAATACATAGTCTGAGTATTCCTATCCGCAAAATTCATTTGTTAAATCTCACACCAAATGGATATTTTTCTGTGTCTGGTGGTATGGCAGAGGCTAATTTTTGCTAAAGCAAATAACAGTTTCTTCTATTGAGTCTTCTCATTATAGTTCACTGAAGTGCAAATTAGAAGTATTATAACCACAGTGTGGCATAGAGCCCACTGAAAGCCTCGGGCTTGCCGGTGGAGTCTTTGTTCTGTCCCAGCGCTTTCTGAAGGCAGGGCGTGTGTGCTTGCGTGGAGACATTGTGGCCCTCCTTTGGGTCAGGTTAGGACTGCGCTGTCTCTGATGGGGGCTCTTAAGTCTGTGGTATGACCGATCATCACAGTGATCGAAGAAATTTGTGATAACTGTAGTACGTTTATTGAGTCCTGTTTATATTTCAGATAACACCGGACATGTCACAAATTAGTGGTCGTAACAGCTCTCCAAAGCAGGCGTCACGACTTGTCTTTGAAATCGGCGTTCGCGGAATGAGGGCCTCACTCCCTTAGTCTGGCCCAGGCACGGGCCGCTCGCAGCTCCAGCCCCAGGTCCCGCTCCGGCTCTGAGACACACGAGCCTCCCCCTCATCTGTGAAACAGGGTGGGACTGGCATTGGGCTCAGGGCGACCCGAGGGCAGGTGCACAGAGGACGCCTGGGTTCCGGTCCACTGCACGGAAAGCTCGGGAAACCTTGGTGGCCCCTAGGGTCGGTCACTGTCCCATCAGTGCTGACTCAGGCCCAGGCAGTGGCAACGCTGTCCTCCCCTGCCCCGCAAGCCCGCGGCTCATCAAACCCGGACGCGACGCACCGCGACATTTTCAAAGAGTGGTGCGTTTGGCCTCCATTTTCTCAGTTCAAACCACTGGCCACTTAAGGGAAGGAGTGAAGCGCCCACATTCTGAAGCCTGTTCACAGAAACGGAAAATACTTCCCCACGTCCAAAATTTATGTCCTCCTTTGGAAATAAATCTGCAGAGAGCTTCCCATTGTTCTTTATATGTTGCATGGACTCATTTTGTAATCAGAGTTCCCTCATGTGAAATGCTGAAGTGTAGTAATTTGAAAGTGGCGGTAACAGGCACAAAGATCGCTGGGCAAGCAAAATGATTGTTTAGGAGACAGATATGAAGGCCGAGTTTGGATGTTTTTAATGTGAAAAAAACTGGGAAGGATGAACAAGAGGAATAAATCTTGTACAGGACTCACTGTCTGATCAGTAAATTCTGAGTAATTCACAAAGATGCTCTTCAGGCATCCACAAGGAGAAAAGGTGAAAGAGGATTTCATCATAGTCTTGCTATGGCAGCAGAGCATTGTAGACAAACTATAGAAGTATCCTTTATTTATTTGGCAGGTAGATAAGTAAAACAGTGGAATTTTATGGAGCACTTGAGATAATGCATTGTTTATATGCCACATTGAAACGCTTCTAAAAGCACAGTGAGTCAGTAAACGTTATAATCTATAGCACACACACATACACACCACTCTGTATTTCCAAGGAAATACACATATAAATAAATATGCATATAAGATAGGGGGTGGGCATGGTGATCAGAGAAGAGGAATTATTGCAATATAAAGAAAGTCCCTCAACAAAGCCGTGATGATTATTTAAGAGGGGCTGCTGTTCCCAGCTCAGTCCTGTCAGGCTAATACCCTAAGCAATAAAAACAGCGCTGGGCTGCAGCAGGCTGTAGAAGCCCCACTGAACAGAGCTGTAATCTACATTTTCGTAATGTTGATTAGAAAAATTGCAATTGTAGAAATAAAATAATAAAAAAGAGTGGCGTGCATGTCCGTAAAGGAAGATTAGTCAGCCAGTTGGACATGGAGAATTGGAAGCCTCCGTGCAGTGCGCACTGCGGGTGTGGTGAACGGCGCCATCACCGTGGAAGAAGTAGGGAGGGCCGTCGAAGGTAAACAGGCCCGGCAATCCCACTTGTGGGTGTCGACGTGAAAGAAAACGAAAACTCTCAGAGGCATCCAGACTCCAGTGTTCCTTAGAGCAGCAACCTGAACGCCCATCGACACAGGAGCCGGCAGAAGACGGCTCTGTCTGCCAGAGCGTCAGTGGTGCGCTTCACTCTGCCATAAAGAAGAATGAAACCTCGCCTTCGCAGCAACACTGGTGGACGTGCAGGATGTTTCGCCAAAGGAAATGAGTCAGACGGAGAAGGCAGACATGCTGCCCTCACTTTTCTGTGGACTTGCCAGAAGGGACAAGGGAGAGACGGGGGGACGTGTGGAGAAGTGGAGAGGAGTGAGAGGGACAGAGCCCCAGCTACCAAACAGGTCACGGCGGCGCTCACCGCGCAGGGGACACAGAAGATAACGGAGGGACTCTGTCAGGGACACACGGCGACTGGGCCCATGATGTAAGTAAACGGCCAATCTCCTTGCTGTACATCTGAAGCTAATATAATACTGTACATTAACTATATTTCAATAAAAAATGAAAAAAGATGCTGAAAATTTAAGTTGGCAAGCAAAACAGCTGGTCTATATGACATATTCTATGACAGCAAATTTTTTGAAATATTATTTTATTTTCATTCAAAGGACTTCTGAAATAAAAGTAAGTCTACTCTCACGGTCATTTTCAAAAAGAGAGGGAATTGACTCTTTCAAACCTCGAAATCTCCTGTTGAAAAACGTGTGTCATCCGGGGTGGATACTGAGGGGTTTCGGTCAGGACCACCGGGCGCGACTGCCTCTCGGCCCCAGGGACGGGGGGCGGGGGACGGGGGGCCTGGGCAAGCCATCTGCCTCCCTCGTCCTGTCAGCTCCCTTTGTCATGGCTTTGCTAGCGTGTGAGATGAGTGCAATTGTGCGATAGTTTGAGCATTCTTTGGCATTTCCTTTCTTTGGGGTTGGAATGAAAACTGACCTTTTCCAGTCCTGTGGCCACTGCTGAGTTTTCCAAATTTGCTGGCATATTGAGTGCAGCACTTTCACAGCATCATCTTTTAGGATTTGAAGAAGTTCAACTGGGATTCCATCACCTCCACTAGCTTTGTTCATAGTGATGCTTCCTGAGGCTCACTTGACTTCACATTCCAGGATGTCTGGCTCTCGGTGAGCGATCACACCATCGTGATTATCTGGGTCATTACGATCTTTTTTGTGGCCACTGGGGAGGGGAGGGCCGGGGAGGGGAGCAGACTGCATTTCCCACATCCCGCACTCGCTGCCAAATGACACCAGACCCCGTGGTTTCTGCCTAGGTTTCCTGCACTGGGTTCTTCGCACCAGAGCCTCTGGTCCATGTTACAGCCATGGTTCTCCCATGTAGCACAAGCCTCACACACGACACAAGCCCAATGAATATCTTTGAATAAATAATGAAGGAGATAAATGAATGCTCACCTTATTAGGTTAGAAAACAGAAGAATCTCATATCCTTTGTTGTAGCTGGATGTTTTACTAAAGCACTTTCTTATAACAGAAAATCTGTAGCATGCAAGCAATTTTCTCCAGGAATAAGTAAATACACCAGAAATTCAAACTTTGAAAAACTCATATGCTTTGTACATTTCTAATGTACTTTTTAAGAAAAAAGAAAGTATTAAATGAGAAATTAGCCTCATACTTATTTTTATCACAGCACAAGTTGAGGAGAATAATACCATGTTGCTCAAATTTCTATTCATCTTACTTAAGTCTATGAAAATCAAAGTATCTTTGTGTTCAGAAACTAATTCTCTTCTCAGAGTCTCCATACACATATGTAACTGAAAATAAGGTTTGGTACCTTATGAGTCAAAATTTAATGTATTCATGGTTTATTTCTATTTGGAGACTATTCTAAAAATTCAGGTACATATTTGGATATTCTTGTACCGACTGGATATATTTAAATATAATCTCCAAATATTCTTACTTGGGTAAGGATATGGTGACATAACCAGTTTACAGTTCAATCATTCATTCTCCAAAATATTTGACATGTGTGTTCATAACCCGACTTGGGAAGGACATTTTTATTACATGGGCAATACAATGTCTGTAATCCATCAAGTAAGAGAGGCAGTGACCTTATTACGTCAGCCATCCACTAGATTCTGAGCAAGATGGTGCTCTTGCACGAATCACATCCCCAGTATCTACTCAGGCATCAAGACATCATTCAAGAATCAATTGTTGTTCAATGTGTGAACGATTGAGAAGAATACTGAGTATTAAAAGTGGTAAAAGACACAAGTATTTACATACAGTTATAGGCCCTCACTGATCACCCACCTGAAACCCATTCTTGATTTAAAAGCCCTCTACTGTCCGGCAGCCACAGAGGCCTAGTCAGCTTCCGAATCCTCTGAGCATTGCCGACAGCCGTGTTCCTCCGGGGGATCCCTGCAGGGACCACCCCTCCCCTGCGGTGTGATCTTCTCTCCCTTGTCTTCCTGCTTTCTTTCTGCCTTCCTTCTTTCCTTCCGTCCTTTTCTCTCTTTTTCCTTCCCTCTTTCTTCTTCTGCCCTCTACCCTCTTTCCCTTCCTCCCTCCCTTCCTGTTCTTCAGTAGCATATTTGTGTTGATTATATCACACCATCCTATTTAATATGAAAAGTCATCTTTCCAAAAAATTCTCAAAAACAGTACTCACTTCAACTTCTTAGCACACAAATATCAACAGATTCCAAAACAGTATGGATTCAGCACGAAGCCTGGGAAAACATGATACCCGCCCTACTCTGTAGTTCTTGTGAGTTTAGATATAACTCATATAATAACAGGTTCAAAAAATAGAAATATGGTAATGAGCATAAGTGATGCTCTTTTTCTTAAATGTTTAATAGATTTTTCTTTTACTCTTTAGTGAATTTCTACTTTAGACAAAACCAAGAAATTATGGCACATGCAAACACGTTTCTTGTGTAGCAAATACGGTTTTAAAAACACACCCTAGTTTCCTGCTATAGGCAAATGGAGAAAGCAGTATAGGCGTACCTCAAGAAATACACAGAACTATTACTATTCCCAGCAATCCTCCTGGGCATATAACCAAAGGAAATAAAAAACAGGATAGTGAAGATATCTGCACTCCCCTCTCTATTGCAACATTATTCTCAATAGCCAAGACATGGAAGCAACCCAAATGTCCAGCTGTGGATGAATGGATAAAGAAGCTATGGAATGTGTGTGTGCCTTTGTGAATGCATGTACTGGAGCATATATCAGATATATGATATATACATATATGTTATGTTTACACATAAGCATGTATATTATATGTACAGACAATGAATATTATTCATCCATCAGAAAGGATGGATCTTGCCATTTGCAACCACACGGGTGAACTTTGTGGGCATTGTCTTAAGTGAAACAGTCAGCAGAATACATACTGTATGTGTTTCAAGTCGCTTCAGTCGTGTCTGACTCTGTGGCCCCATGGACTGTAGCCCGCCAGGCTCCTCAGTCCATAGGGATTTTCCAGGCAAGAATACTGGAGTGGGCTGCCATTTCCTTCTCCACGCATACTGTGTGGTCTCACTTACATACTGAACCTAAAAAAGCCAAACTCAGAGAAACAGAGTAGATCGGTGGGTACAAAGGTGCTGCAGGCAAAAGCCAATTCTGACTCCAAGTTGGAACTGTTTCTTTGACTTGCTTTCCGTCGCTTTTGTTATTATAATCATACATAATCGCCTGCTTCAGAGAGCCCTGTCCCTCTGCCTGACTGTTAGAGTGCCTTTGTTCAGATCCCTGTCCACCTGTGGATAGCAGGAAGGAAGAAATTAACTCATCTCCTCTCTGAGGCTTGCCATTCTAGGAGATATTTGCAAGATTAATGGCCTTTTTACTTTGTTTCCTCACCTCCCCACTCTGATCTAAAAAAGAACCTGGCATCCAGACCCCAGTAAGAGTTATTTTGAGATTTTCATCAGCCATCCTTTCCTCCACACCTCATCTCCAATTTATTGGCTTGTCTTGCAGGGAGCAGAGGGATATTGGACTCTGAACTCGGTAGGTAACAAGGTGCTTGGGAGTTGGAGGGTTGCAAAGATGTTGATCAGAGTGTACAAACTGTTCAGTTAACAAGATGAATAAATTCTGGGGACCTAATGTACAGCATGGAGACTCGTTACCAAGACTGTATTATATACTTGAAAGTTACTAAGAGCAGATTATGAACATTCTTACTACTACCATAAAGAAATGGTATTTATGTTGACCTTAGCTGGCCTAGGATGGTAATCACCTTGCATTGTAAGTGTAGCAAATGAACACTTTGTACACCTTAAGTTTGCACAATGTTATCCATCCTCTGGCAAAAGCAGAAGGGGCCTGCAGAGGATGAGATTGTTAGATAACATCACCTACTCAATGGACATGAACTGGAGTCACTTCCAGAAGATGTGGAGGACAGCGGAGACTGGCTTGCTGCGGTCCAGTGCGGTCACGAGGAGTTGGACACGACTTAGCGACTGAACAACAATCAACCACTTCCCAGTAAAGCTGGGAAAGGCGGCAGTCAGACTGAGCAGTCTCTCCGGTTGCCCGATCTCCACTGGTCCACCCTGCCTGGGGCTTTCTCCCAGCGGATCCAGGTCACATGGCCCCCGTCTGGACTTTCCGCTCTCCCGCCTCCAAGGACTAAGGGCGGCTTCCCCAGGAGAAAGCCTGCGCGCACCCATGCCGAGTAGGTGCAGAGACCCGCAGACAGGGTTTGGAAAGCGTGGAAGGTGCCTGCTTGCTGCTTTTAGAAGGCTGGTCGCTTAGGGTGTGTGTGTTTCCTGAGATTATCCCAAACTGTCATTTGCGTTTGAATGAGGATGACTTGAGTCTGCGCAAGCCTGACGAGCAAGGGGACCGCCGACCAGCCGGTGCCTGCCTGAGTCCTCACTGCCCGGCAATGCGAGGCGGGGGCCGCCCAGCCCAGTGCCCGGGGCGCCCGGGGCCCTAGGTCCGCGCTGCCTCCGGGAGGACCCGAGTCGATCGTGCGGTTCGGGGCGCGGCGCCGGGTGAGGCTCCCGCGTTCTTTCCCTTTCTAGACAGTCGCCGGGGCCAGACATCGGCTCCGGATGCTGGGAAGACCCCAGGGGAGGGATGCCAGGGACGCGGAAGGCTTCGGGCTACTACCACCCGAGGGCGGGGAAGTCCTGGAGTGGGGGGAGGGGACGCCCCCGGTCAGATTCTTCGGGGAGCAGAGGTGGGAAGGGGGCGCAGGCCGGGAGGAGCGCTCGACCCCGGAGCGGGGGTCCGCAGCCGCCAGACACCACCACCACCACCTCCCCCGGGCGCGCCCCTCCTCCCCGGGGCGGGCCCTGGGCGGTGCTCGGGGGCGGAGCTCGGCACCCCCAGCTCGCTGCCCGCCGAGCCAGAGCCCAGCCTGAGCGCCGCCCGCGCCGACAGGGGCTGGGGACTCTGCGCCCCGGACCCTGGGAGGCTGGCGCGGGGCCCCGCAGCGCGGGCTCTCCGAGTGGGCGGCGATGAGCGCCGAGGGACCCCCGACCCCGGCTGCCCGCCGCGGGCGCCCAGGCCGCCTGCAGGTGGGTGCGCGCCCCTCCTTCCCTGCGCCCGCTCACCTCTGCGCCCCTCTCCCCCTCCACGCCCCTTCCTTCCCCGCGCCCCCTTCTCTGGGCTCTCTTCCCCTCTGCGCCTCCTTCCCTGCGCCCCCCTCTCCCCTGGCGCCCCCTCGTCTTCCGGTGCCTCCTGCGTCCCCGTCCCCAGGTCCCTGGCCGGTGACCCTCCGCCCTCCGCACCCCAGCACCCCAGATGGAAACTCGTGGGGTCTGCCTGCTCCCGAGTTGCGGGCTGGAAGGCGCGGCGACTCGGCCCCAGCGAAGCAGGTTTTCCGGGACCGGGGGCTCTGGGTTCGCCCCTCCTGTTCCTGAGAGCGGCTTCTGGGCTTGGGGGTTCAGGGGCGCGGAGACGAGCCCCTGAACCCAGGCGGCGGGCGCCTCCCCGAGCCCAGCTCGGTCTCGGGGAGGCAGCGTCCGGTGTTGCCCCTACCACGGCCGGGAGCCCCGCTACTCTGGGGGCAGCCCAGCCCTGGGTGCTGGATTCGTGATACCGGTTCGGGGTGCGTGTTGCGCGACTTCTCTTCTCAGCCCTGCCCCAAACGGCCCCCCTCCTCTTACTTTTAAATCTCTGCACTGTTCGGGGAAGCAGCGGTGTGGCCCAAACAGAAACGAAAAGTTCTGGAAGAGCCTTGGAGTCGCACCAGCCTCGCTGAGCGCCCGGGAGCCGTCTGAGGACAGGGGCCCAGGCAACCCCCCGCCCCAGCGGGACCGCCTCCTGTAGGGGGACCCCTCCCCACAGACGCCCCAAGCCCCGGAGAGGCCGAGACACGCGCCTGGACTCAGCCGCCTTCTTGGGGTAACTGAGCAGCGTTTCAAGCGATTGTGGCTTGAAGGCTTTTCTAAATCCTGCGTGTCAGAATGTTTCTGTACTTCGGCAGTATTAATAACTGTGTGGTTTTCTTTAAATTAATGACAGTATTAATGACTGTAGTTTTCTGTGAATATGTGTAGAAATAGTTGCCTCCTCCATCAAGTTATCCCACTCTGGAATGTTACTGCAACATCTTGCAGTTACTTTCCTGGTAAAGTTCCCTGTTGATTGTTTTAAGTACTCTGTCACAGAGGAGGTTAGCAGCTGTTGCAGATGGAAATTAAACGGGGAAGAGGTGCTGGAAGTAAGCTGCATCCTTCAGAAGGGGAGGCTGGGGGTTCTGTCCCCCCTGGGGTGACAGCCATGCCCTCAGTCAGAAGCTGAGGGGCTTCCCCAGGGTCCCTGTGATCTCAGTTCAGGAACCAAGTGGATTTGTCCTGCTGCATAATTCACCTCATAGACGAGTTGTTGCCAGCAACTTCAGTTTTGAAAAAATAAGTTAACGGCGGATCCTCAAATAAAGAATTCTGGAGTGCTAAGTGCTGGGTCCTCAGGCACCAGATCTGGGGCTCAGACCAGGGTTGCGCCCTGCTTGCCCAGCCGTGATGCTGTGATAACTGCTTCGTTCGGAGTCAGTCTTGAGGACGTGATGGCCCGCACCTTGTGCTGCCCGGGGTTCCCTAGGCTCCCAGGCTGTGGGCTGGGAGAGGAACATGGAGCTGCAAGACGGGGGTGAGCTCTCCGGTGTCATGGGCCCCAGGTGCGCTGGGTGCTGTGCGCTCCGGCCCCCGCCAGGCTCAGGGCTCATTTATTTATTCATAAAGCGAGCCTGTTACATGTTCTCCCCTACAAGTGTCTTTTCCAACAGGAACGTTCAGAGCGCACAGTCATGCATGAAGCCTGCGTTGGCCCTAAATGTCTTTGCATTGTTGGCCTCTAGTGGACGTCGGTTTTCATGTGAATCCCTGGCATCTGGACAGCCATGCGGATTTGCTGTGTTTCTTATCAGTAACTATCCATGATGTCACTGAATGTGCATAGTTACTTGTCATTTCAGTTAAGGAGAACTTAGTGCTTCTAATTAGACAATGATGACATTTAAGAAAGTTGTTTTCAACCCATTATAATTCTAGCTGTAAACATTTTGTTTTTTTAAATCAGCAAAACAGCATGTTCTTTCTTTTTTTTTTTTTTATTTGTGGTGGATTTTGTCATACATTGAAATGAAACAGCCAAGGGTTTACATGTGTTCCCCATCCCAATCCCCCCTCCCACCTCCCTCTCCACCCATTCCCTCAGCGTGTTCTTTCTGACTGCTGGTTTGAATCATGAGAACTTGGCCTTGCTTGAGTGTCTCTTGCTCGGGATTGGAGCGTCTGTGTCTCTTTTGAATTAGAACTGTTCCCTGGTGCACACTTTCCCCTTTTGTTTACCTGCCTCCCCCACTCCCTTGTGTGGATAAACCCCTCGGGAGAAATCCACCTGTGCATCTGCTTTCACATTCAGACACTGTGGTTCGTTTGTGCTGAACACACGTTTTCTGTTTTTAATGCATGCCACTGCTCCAGTGGAGGCTTCCGTTCAGGGACTGGGAGAGCCAGTCTGGTGTGGATCTAGCGGTGAGTGTGCTGACTGGAAGTTGAGAGCCTGTCAGGTCATGTGAAGTGTGTGTTGGGTAACATCACCACTTCCTCATCAGTTAGAGAGGTGGATCACCCAGGACCCCCGGGTAATGAGGAATTCCCCCAGGTAACCCGGTAACCTGGGGGAAGGCTGTCCGTGTGTTGCATGCTTGTCACGTGTTTCTCATCCTAGCTGACTCATCTTTGAGATAGGGAAGAAACTTCTGATGCTGTCTGTGATATCATAAGCAAGATGGACATCTTTAAAAAAATGGGGAATTACCTGATTTTTCCAGGAGGTATGTAAACATTTTAACAAGATCCAAGTTTAAAATGTATGTTTATTTATTGAAACTATCAGATGTAAAAATATGGCATATTTCACCAAGCAAATTATGAGGACCTTTTATATCTGCATGTCTGTATGACTGCATAAGCATAAATATGGCTTTTAAGGTTTCAGCAGTAGCCCCCATGTCCCATGATGTCCCAGGAGACATGCTGGAGGCAAGGCTGACGGCGGAGCTGCACAGACTGAATTCCAGGGAAGGGTGGCAGGTGGAGACGCCGAGCCGCTTTATCCTCTGGAGGGAGGGAGGGGAGCCCGGGTCATTGGGCTCAGAGCTGGTTCCCCGTCTGCACCTGGGCACCCTGGCTGCAGAATCAGGATGGCTGTGCGTGTCCTGGAGGCTTGCCTGTCGCCATGGGAAGCACATGACATCAGGCGCGTGAGGTCATCTCTGCACCCAGGGCCCTGTATTCCCGCACAGAGCAGACGCTCCCCGTGAGCTTGTGGACGTGGGCAGTGGGTGGCCCGGCAGGATGGGAACTGGGGACACGAGTCCCCTGCACCTCCACCAGCACCCGAAGAACCTGCGGTTTGGGTTCTGTCGTGGTCCGGGCGTGGCTTGGAAGAGAATTTCCAGACCTGAAACAGAATGAGAGGGAAATAAAGTTTGTTTGAGTGGGAGACGCTGTTAGAACAGCGGGCCAGCTGGAGGGAGAACCGACGTTGAACAGGGGTCCTTAGCCCACTTTTGTACCCAGGGCACAAGGAGTGGGATGGTGTCTTGCGGGCCCCTTGCTGACTGGGCAAGGCGCCTGTGCTGGGTGGGAGGGCAGGGCAAATGCCCTCTCCCTGAGGGGCAGGAGAGGACATGGGTTACACCGTTCCTCTAATAGTCACGGCCTGGGGAGGGAAGGGCCGCAAGGGTCTGGTTTTGCCGTTTCTGCATTCCAAGACCCTCCTTGGTTTTATCTGCTCTTTGGCCCCTGGGTCACCACAGGTTCTAAGAGTCCTTTGAGATCTGATTCCAGCACCCTCAGAAACTTGCCAGTTAGAATCTGCATGTATTTTTTGGGGTGAACCAAGGCAGGTTAAAGAAATACTTTTGGAGGAAAATGTAAGAGGATTTCATGGAAAAACGCATCTGCACTTAGACTGGCTTGTGCTTTTCCTTATTTCCCACTGGTTACTGTTGTCACTCAGATTTTGGTCTTGGCGAGGGCTGGGCTTGTTCTCACTGAACACTCGAGGTTGCTTTCCCCCAGGCCAGGCCAAGGTCCCCTCAATTCTGTGCTGAGCATCAGCCTCTGCACCTGGAGCCCTGCCTTGCCCAACTCTCTCTCCTTTCCTCTTTAACGCTGTTGACAAGTGTGGTGAAGACTATGATGTTGTGTTCTTCAGTTAAAATCATTGGTGAAGCGGTTTCTGCTTTCTACGGAGGCTGTAGTTCTACATCCTGTAAACATTACTAATTAGCTATGTTTTGATTAAGCAGAGAAGTGGGAAATTTTAAAACTGCTCCTGTTAGCTGCTTAGCTGACCTGTTAGCAGTTGTTGCTGGAAACAGAAAAGGCCAGTTATGTGGAGGTACCCAGGGGGCCTGCGGGGAGCCCGGCACCCCCACTGACCTGCTTCTCCTGAGGGGGTCTACGGAGCCGTCTCTGCTTCACACCTGGGGCTAGTCTGCGTGTTACTCACAGTCGTTACTGTGAGTGAATAAATCTGCTTGTCATTGGACATCAACCCTATTTTTGATAGGCACCAAAATCCCTTGTATCGTGGCGCTGACTTAAAATTGCAGTTATATAAATGGTAAGGTTCAGTGTCAAGTCTCATGATGTTATTAGCACTCCTACCACTTTATTTCTCATGCTGACTTTAGCTGAAGGCAGAGGCCCCTCCCCTGTGCTGTGAGTGGTAATTGCATTTAAGTGTTGATGAAAAGAGAAGTAACTGTAATTATTTATACTTTAATGGAGGTAGTTTAAATGACATATCATTGTAAGAATCAAATTCCATTTCTAGAATGAATGTGAATGCTCTTAATAGGAGTATAATTTGCTGTCTATTTTATGAATTATTATCTGTAAGAATATAACCACATGAATGCACCCAACTTCTACATTGGGACATTTTTGTTCATTGAACTAGTGATTAAGGGAACAATCTGTATTTTCAAAGTGTGACATAACTTTCAGTTATTCCTGTCAGAAATTACCACATTTGGTATTGAAAATAAACAGTACATTTGTCAGTGTTCACACACATTTTGGTGACTCGGCCTTCAGAAACTAAGTGCCATGGCCCTCAGGTGTTCTGACCAGGAGCCCAGCTTCCCTCCCGAGGTGCTGAGAGTGGCTGTGAGCCCAGCGGAGCTGGTCCTCTGCTCTGGCTCTGCAGAGGCGTGGGGCGTGGGGACCTGCTGCTGTGGGTCCTTTTCTTGTTTCCAGGGAGCCTCACCCTCTGGTTAAACTGCCCCCGAAGCCCAGTAATAGCCATCTTGGGGCCCCTGGGAACCCCGCCTGGCCGGTCAGTTAACACTTCTGGGACCGACCTCATAACCTCCTCCTGAAGCTGGGTTCTCTCTGTTTATACATCAAAAACAGCAGCAGCATCCCCCCAGCACACATCTTCACTGGACGCTCTGGCCTGCGGGCTGCCCTGGGGCCGCAGTGCGAGCTGTCCTCTCCCCGACGTGGGCCTCAGCGGGCTCGGTGCCGCCTCCTTTCTGAACACCAGTCCGGTTGGCTGTCTGGCCCGCCTCTGCTAGCACTGCCAATTCCTGCGGTCCCTCAGCCCGCTTCCATGCAGGTATCTGTGCCTATGTGTTTCATGAGCCTCATCCCACTCTCGGGTGTACGCATGGACCAGGCGCCATCAGTGATTACCTTTGGAAAGGGCAGGATGGCGGCTTTGCCAGGGAGGCTGCTTGTCAATGAGTGGGAGAGTCCCTTTTCTTCCAGAAAGAGACTCAGGACTGGATGAGTCAGTGAGACCCTGGTACACAGTGGCCGATACACATGCACTAGCTGAATCAAAGGATTCATCCCAGTTGATGGCATGTAATGCTGTGACTAAGGAAGCCAGTTCCGTTTCTGGCTCTTGTTCTGAGAATTTGTAATTATGATTAGCTATTTTGGGTTTGAATAAAACCGTGTCTTTATATTTTTATAATAGCTGTAGCTTAAGATCAGTGGTATAAACCAGCATCACTATTAATGGTAAAATGTAGCATATTCTCTTCCCATCTCTGTCCGGCTGGACGTTATCCTTAATGGTTGCTCTTCAGATAATCACACTTTACCGAATGACTCTGTCAGTTGACCTTTCATGTTACAATTATGTGGAGTTTTTGTTATGCTCTGAGAGGTGTGGAATGCCCCCTCACCATCACCTGGGCTGGGCGGACCCGTGAGGCCACGGGGTGCGGGGGACGTGCTGGGGACACACTGGGGATGCGCTGGCCCAGTGCATGGGGTGCCGGTCCAGTGGGTGCTGGGGACATGCTGGGCACGTGCTGGCCCGGTGGGCGCTGAGGATGCACTGGGGATGCCCTGAGGATGCGCTGGGGACACGCTGACCCGGTGCAGGGGGTGCCGGTCCAGTGGGTGCTGGGGACATGCTGGGGACGTGCTGGCCCGGTGGGCACTGGGGACGCACTGGGGACCCACTGGGGATGCCCTGAGGATGCGCTGGGGACACGCTGACCCGGTGCAGGGGGTGCCGGTCCAGTGGGTGCTGGGGACGTGCTGGCCCGGTGGGCGCTGGGGACGCACTGGGGATGCCCTGAGGATGCGCTGGGGACACGCTGGCCCGGTGCAGGGGGTGCCGGTCCAGTGGGTGCTGGGGACATGCTGGGGACGTGCTGGCCCGGTGGGCGCTGGGGACGCACTGGGGATGCCCTGAGGATGCGCTGGGGACGCACTGGCCTGATGCAGGGGGTGCAGGTCCAGTGGGTGCTGGGGACATGCTGGGGATGCGCTGGCCCGGTGCAGGGGGTCCCGGTCCAGTGGGTGCTGGGGACATGCTGGGGACGCGCTGGCCCGGT
>CM035299.1:615165-625432 GCA_020226075.1 Hydropotes inermis
GGGCGCTGGGGACGCACTGGGGATGCCCTGGGGATGCGCTGGGGACGTGTTGGCCCGGTGTGGGGGCGTGCCGGTCCAGTGAGCTTGGCCAGGCTGCATCACATGGTGGAGACGCCTCAGCTTCCTCACTTATGGCGTGAGACCGGCGGGAGGTTTCAGGTAATTGCAGACTCGTGTGGGCAGGTGAGGGAGAGACTCAAGCCCGCTCTTAGAGTGACATTTGCGTGACCCCAGCTCTCCGTGCGGCTCTCAGCCGGCTCCCCGCCCATCAGCCGCTGGCTGCAGCCCATGACTCCAGGCTTGGGGTCTGGACCCTCTCCGCTGACTCCACGCTGTCGCAGGCCCCCGCGTCTCTGTGACCCACCTGTAAGGCCAGGAGGAGAATGGGGAGAATCCTCCTGTCTCTAGAACAACGACTATGAATTAATTTTTGAAGAGGAACGTTTAAAGTATTTTTTCCCTCTTCCCTCAGAACTGCATTTCTGAGTTATCTTTTCTAGTATGTTGAAAACTTCAAAGGTAAACATTTTCCAGTTTCCATTAAAAACTGTAAGATAAATGCTTTGATAAATTTTTAGAACCGAATTTTTTGGAGAGTCTCCTTTATTATTATACTGAATTGCTATTAACATAAACAAAATATCTGTGGTGTTTAACTTTTACTTTCTATCTCATTGTAGTGGTAACTGGTGAATACCTAATGCAAGATTTGATGTAAAACATGGCGGATTTTTTGATTCTGCAAAGATTTTTTCGAATCTTCACATTTTAGTGAAGTTGGGCTGATGGAAGCTTTGTGAATTTCCTGTAATTGCTTTAGAGAAAAACTCTGAAGTCACTTGCCAAAGTTGGTGTTTCAGTTCAGTTCAGTTCAATTGCTCAGTCGTGTCCAACTCTTTGCTACCCCATGAACAGCAGCACGCCAGGCCTCCCTGTCCATCACCAACTCCCAGGGGTTTACGCAAACCTATGTCCATCGAGTCGGTGATGCCATCCAACCATCTCATCCTCTGTCATCCCCTTCTCCTCCTGCCCTCAATCTTTCCCAAAATCACAGTCTTTTAAAATAAGTCAGCTCTTTGTATCAGGTGGCCAAAGTACTGGAGTTTCAGTTTCAGCATCAGTCCTACCAATGAACACCCAGGACTGATCTCCTTTAGGATGGACTGGTTGGATCTCCTTGCAGTCCAAGGGACTCTCAAGAGTCTTCTCCAACACCACAATTCAAAAGCATCAATTTTTCGGCGCTCAGCTTTCTTCACAGTCCAACTCTCAGATCCATACATGACCACTGGAAAAACCATAGCCTTGACCAGATGGACCTTTGTTGGCAAAGTTCTCTGCTTTTTAATATGCTGTCTAGGTTGATCATAACTTTCCTTCCAAGGAATAAGTGTCTTTTAATTTCATGGCTGCAATCACCATGTGCAGTGATTTTGGAGCCCAAGAAAATAAAGTGTGACACTGTTTCCACTGTTTCCCCATCTATTTCCCATGAAGTGATGGGACCAGATGCCATGATATTCATTTTTTGAATGTTGAGTCTTAAGCCAGCTTTTTCACTCTCCTCTTTCACTTTCAGCAAGAGACTCTTTAGTTCTTCTTCACTTTCTGCCGTAAGGGTGGTGTCATCTGCATATCTGAGTTTATTGATATCTCTCCTGGCAGTCTTGATTCCAGCTTGTGCTTCATCCAGCCCAGCGTTTCTCATGATGTACTCTGCATATAAGTTAAATAAGCAGGGTGACAATATACAGCCTTGACATACTCCTTTTCCTATTTGGAACCAGTCTGTTGTTCCATGTCCAGTTCTAACTGTTGCTTCCTGACCTGTATACAGGTTTCTCAAGAGGCAGGTCAGGTGGTCTGGTATGTCCAGCTCTTTCAGAATTTTCCACAGTTTGTTGTGATCCACACAGTCGAAGGCTTTGGCATAGTCAATAAAGCAGAAATAGATGTTTTTCTGGAACTCTCTTGCTTTCTCGATGATCCAGCGGATGTTGGCAATTTGATCTCTTGTTCCTCTGCCTTTTCTAAAACAAGCTTGAACATCTGGAAGTTCATGGTTCATGTATTGCTAAAGCGTGGCTTGGAGAATTTTGAGCATTACTTTACTAGCATGTGAGATGAGTGCAATTGTGTGGTAGTTTGAGCATTCTTTGGCATTGCCTTTCTTTGGGATTGGAATGAAAACTGACCTTTTCCAGTCCTGTGGCCACTGCTGAGTTTTCCAAATTTGGTGGCATATTGGGTGCAGCTCTTTCACAGCATCATCTTTCAGGATTTGAAATAGCTCAACTGGAATTCCATCACTTCCACTAGCTTTGTTCGTAGTGATGCTTCCTAAGGCCCACTTGACTTCACATTCCAGGATTTCTGGCTGTAAGTTAGTGGTGACATCATCGTGGTATCTGGGTCATGAAGATCTTTTTTATACAGTTCTTTTGTGTATTCTTGCCAACTCTTCTTAATATATTCTGCTTGTCCTTTATTGTGCCCATCTTTGCATGAAAAGTTCCCTTGGTATCTCTAATTTTCTTGAATAAATGTCTAGTCTTTCCCATTCTGTTGTTCTCCTCTATTTCTTTGCATTGATCACTGAGGAAGGCTTTCTTATCTCTCCTTGCTACTCTTTGGGACTCTGCATTCAAATGGGTATATCTTTCCTTTTCTCCTTTGCCTTTCACTTCTCTTCTTTTCATAGCTGTTTGTGAAGTCTTCTAAGACAACCATTTTGCCTTTTTCATTTATTTTTCTTGAGGATGGTCTTGATCCCTGCCTCCTGTACAATGTCACAAACCTCTATCCATGGTTCTTCAGGCACTCTGTCTAGTAGATATAATTCCTTGAATCTATTTGTCACTTCCACTATATAGTCATAAGGGATTTGATTTAGGTCATACCTGAATGATCTAGTGGTTTTCCGTACTTTCTTCAATTTAAGTGAATTTGGTAATAAGGAGTCTTGTTTTTGCTGACTGTATAGAGCTTCTCCATCTTTGGCTGCAAAGAATATAATCAATCTGATTTTGGTGTTGACCATCTGGTGATGCCCATGTGTAGCGTCTTCTCTTGGGTTGTTGGAAGAGGGTGTTTGCTGTGACCAGTGCGTTCTTTTGGCAAAACTCTGTTAGCCTTTGCCCTGCTTCATTCTGTGCTCCACGGCCAAACTTGCCTGTTACCCCGGGTATTTATTTCTTGACTTCCTACTTTTGCATTCCAGTCCCCTATAATGAAGAGGACATCTTTTTTGGGTGTTAGTTGTAGAAGGTCTTATAGGCTTCATAGAACCATTCAACTTCAGCTTCTTCAGCATTACTGGTCGGGGCATAGACTGGGATCACTGTGATACTGAATGGTTTGTCTTGGAAATGAACAAAGATCATTCTGTCATTTTTGAGATTGCATCCAAGTACTGCATTTCAGATTCTTTTGTTGACTATGTTAAATTAAGTAACAGAAAACTTAATACAATGAAGAGGAAAAAGCTGGCAGTTAAAGAGAGGAGGTAAAATTGAAAAGCTTTCCCTTCAGGAGAAGACACAAAAAGCTGGCTAAGACTGCTGAGTCTCGTGCATTCTCGTTCTGGTAAAGGTGGAGCCAGCCCAGATCTTTGTGCGTTAATGCCACTTCCTTCCTTTTTTTATCAAATTCCACTGTGACCTGTAGGCTCCTTTCATTGTCGTCAGGGTGGAATTGAAGTTCTCTTGGATGTGTCTCCGTGTTCACAGGTGGGCAGGAGGAGGGGTGGGGGGTTGGATTGGACCGTGCACTGCAGGTTCTGGAATAGGGTGGAGACTGGAGTCCTGGGAGAGAGAGCTGGTGGTCCAGCCAGTGGAGTCCCTCTGGGGCCAGCGTGTCGTCACCACCGTTGCCGTGAAAGCCACTTGCTGCCCTGGGGCTGGAGCAGGAAGAGGAGGATTGGGGTGGCAAGGGTGAGGCTGGACCTCAGAAGCAAGTTTTGTGGCTGCATCCAGCCCCCTCCCTTGTCCTTCCCTGTGGGATCCTGGCTCTTTCTATCACCTCCTTCGGTTTAAATGTATTTCTTTCACATTTCGGCATTTGTGTGAATAGTGACATAATGTTCCTGACTCAGTATGGAAAATGTGTAAAACATTGAACAGCATAAGAAAAGTGTGTGACTTGGACGCATGTGTGCGGCTAGCATTTCATACACTTCTGGCTTTTTTTTTTTTTTTTTCTTTTGCCATGTATCCTATTAGCTACGACCATCCACTAGGTGCAATTTTTGTCCTGCCTTTTAAATTGTCTCATTATAAAAGGATGATTTTCACACTTTTTAGATATATTCATCAATACTGCTGAATCTCTGCTCAATAGTCTATTGTATCAACAGAGAGGCTTTGCAGCTGTTCCCACGAGGAAGGATTTAGTGGTGAAGTCTGCTTGTGTATGGAATTCAGCACAGCCCCTCCTGGTTGCTCTTGCCAGTTTGCTCATCTGTGGCTAAACTGGCTGTGTCCCTTAGGAATCCTTGGTATCTGTTAAGTTTACTCACAGTTCATAATCCCGTGGGGAGAAAATGCCAGATTTCTAAATCCCACATGGCTTTCCAGTTCTCAGGCTGGTTATTTTCATTTGTCACAAATGCATCAATAAGTCATGTTTTGGGGATGGATTTGTGTGATTCATTTTCTAAATCTAGCCTGTCTCCCCTGACTATGGAGGGAAGAAAGCAGTGGGGTGGCACTCTCCAAGGTGCTGAGGGAAAAAAGAAACACTGTCAGTTCAACATTTTATACCCACAGCAGCTGCTCATCAGAGCTGAGGATGCCGGAAAGCAGGTCCAGGTGGATGAGAGAAGAGTGTCTTCCTGTAACAAGACCTGGGAGCCCCCAGAGATGGAACCCAGTGGGCACAGACCCTCTAGCGCCCTGCTGTTGACGGGCTGTGCTATCTTGTTGTTTAACTTCAAAAGTCAGACTTTATTACTGATTTTTCTACAAGCTCTTTCCACATCTTGCACTTTTCTTGTGCTGTCCCTTTGTCATCATAGGTGTTCCTTCTGGGATCCCTGTTCTTCCTAAAGAACATCCTTACAGGTGGCAAAGGTCTCTTTGGGACATAAATCTCTCCTTTTACCACACATTCCTCCTGAAAGACTTACAGAACTCTGTTTATTTTTTGTCTGTACTTTGGAAGTGTATTTTCTCTGATGCCCATTGTTGATACTCAGAACTCTGCAGTCAGTGGATGTGTCACTGGTCAGTTGACTGTTTGCCTCTGTGTCTGAAAGACCATTTTTCCTTCCTGTTCTTCAGTGTTGTGGTGGTGTCTCTGCGTTAGTTCTAAGCAGTCCTCCAGCATCTTCTCTGAGAATTCTGCCCCTCTGCACAGCACCTCTTTTTGTGGGGAAATTCACCTGGATGTGAAGGAATTTGAAGTATTACTTATTTTCTTGTATTTTTGATTATTTCTCTTTGTGTTTCTTAGAAATCTGATGGTCAACATTCTTCACAAACTGTATTTCTTTAAACTTTATCTCTGAGTGTTATAAGATTGGGAAAGGTGTTTATAATGCAGAAGCCATAAGAAAAAGTCAGATAGAGTATAAAGAAATGTTTTTTAATCTCATAAAAATATAGTCAAATTAGAAAATAAAGTCAAAACAAGATAGAAAATTATTTCTAATATAAATGATAATTGAAGAGCTATATTTTCAATCAAAGAAAAAAGACTTCCAAGATTTCGAAAGAAACCCATGAGAAAAAAATATACAAAGCATATAAACTTGCCTTTAAATAAAGAGATTATAAGTAGTCATAACAAATGAAAAAGATACATCCTGTCCCAACCCAGGCAGTGGGAGGACTGTAGATTCTGGGGTTTTTTATGTTGATGACGGTGTCGTCAGCAGATGAGGGAGCTGCTGTTTCTCCGCTTGCAGCCTGCACGCCGGTGCTCATCTGTCTGCCCCAGTGCAGTGCTGTGTTCCAGGCGCAGAGTCTCGGATGCGGGCTGCACCTCCTTTGCCAGCAGGAGAGTTCCCCAGGACCTCCTCGGGAGGTTAGAGCCGGGGCGTCTTCCAGACGCACCCGTGTCTCCTGGGCTCAGCGGCGGGACCGAGGACGCGTCCCACTGCGACGCTCCTTAGCCTGAGCAAGTCCACGTCCATTCTTCTGGTGAGACTGCCAACAGGGAGGTTCTTGGGGATGCAGCACACATGCATTCAGCCAAAGTATTTTGTGATTTGCTCTTTGATCCTAGGAAGTACATAGATCACTTTCCAAATATTTCGGGATTTCTAGATACTCGTGTTTAATTCTGCTGTGTCCGCCTGGCGTGTGATGCTGAGTTAGACTGTTGAGGGCTGTGTGTTCATGGGCACCTGGCCATGTCTGCTCAGTGCCAAGCCTGAGGACTCAGCGAGGGCTCCTCTTCTCTGAAGGTCTCTCGGAAACTCGGTGAGGGGCAGGTGGGACGGGGAACAGGCTGGGTCACGCGTGGCTGATCCCCGTGGGGTCAGTGCTATGTGGTGGCTGACGTCAGGCTGCCAGGGGTCAGGCCCCAGTCGGCATTGTGTCTGCCCTCCTGCTGGACAGGGCCAGAGGCAGAGCCAGCAGTCTTGGTGAGTCTGGGGGGTCTGCGGACAGCTGGGAGCTGCCTCTCCCACCATCTCGCTGACCCCTTGACCCCGAGTCTCCTGGGTGGTGGACTGAACTGGCTTCTTCACCTCCTGAGTCGCCTCTGGGGAGCTGGGTGGCATTGGAAACTTTCCTGGGACTTTGTGCTAAGGAGTATCTTCCTCAAAATGTAGTTTTAGGAAAAGGGCTCCATGCCTGTGATCTTTTTCTGTTCTCCTTTTAAAAGATATTTCCCTTTCTTGAGACCACAAGAATAGGAACAATCAGTGCCACTTATTATGCAAATGTGTGGGCCTCTTTCTACAGCTGCGAGAGCGATTTTCCGTTTAAAGATCTTTTAACTCTTAATGTTGTATTTGCAACTTTCTAGTCCATTGAATGCTCACAGAGTGGGCTAAGTTGTTGCTGAAATTTACAGAAAGAGACTCTCATTTGATTTAAATTATATGCAATTAAATAATTTATGAAAGCACTGTACTATGTTTTTGTTAAGGAATATGTAGACATGTTGTCTTTGACAATTTCTAGTGGAAGAAATTCCACGGACATTAGGTGGCCTTAAGGTTTGATGCTTTGGTTGCGGAATCTGTGACCTCGTGGAGAACTGCGTGTCTCATTACAGCCTGTCTCAAACTCAGAGCGATCAGATTAGCCTTCTTTTCGCTTGTAGTTAATTCTTTGTCACACTCTCGCCAGTCTAACCAGGTGTCATGCGTAAGGGTGAATAACCACAGCCCAGGGTTAGTCCTCTTTGCAGGTAAACAGATGAGAAAGGGTGATTTTCATAGTAAACAACAAAACAAGAGAAAGTGCCCAGGGGTAAACTAAAAGCATCTGGTGAGGAATCATCCGCAAAGGCTTCTGTTTCCTCCAGATCTGGGGGCAAAGCACTACCTCCAGGAACTCTCGTGTTCTCGAGTCATTGGGACTCCAACACAGAGAAAACAGCACTTTTGGATGACAATATCCACATTTTCACCCACTGCTGTGTACTTAAATTTAAGATAAAGTGAAATCATGGTTTATCATCTGTTTTACCAAGAATACAATGGTTTCTGCAAAGCTCATCTTACCGACCAGATGTTTATCTGAGATTTTAGCCCCATGAGCTCTCTCACACAAGTGTAATAAATGAATTGATCTGGAATCCTCTACTTTTTAATAAATAAAAATAGAGGCATGTAAGGAAAGCTTGTTTTGATATTGGGCTTCACAAAGAGAAGATGTTTTTGCTTCTCTTGGACGGCGGTGACAGACGTGGTCCCAAAGGGCAGCTGGCAGCTTGCCGAGCCCGGGTCTGGACGCGGGCCGTTTCCTTACCCTGATGGCCGGTCGGGGCCCTGCTCTCCCTGGTTGTCCACGTTGTCCCCGGGTGAGAGCTGCGGCTTCAGACCTGGCATTCCAGCCCCGAGTGCCCCGTCCTCAGCTTCAGCACGGCGGCGTCTGCACCCACCTGGCCGTGTGCCCCCGGGCGGGCGTGAGCAAGTCACGTGGACAAACGCCAGCCCCTTTAGAGCCGGCGGCGGCGGCTGGAGGCAGCGCAGCCTGGGCGGGCTGCTCACGGGTGGGACACGCGCCCTGCTGGCCTGGCTCCTGTTCCAGGCCTCCTCTCCCTCTGCCCACTCTCTACCTGGTGCCCTGGCGCCTCTGCCCGAGCCGCGCACAGTTCAGAGAGGCGACCCGACGCCGTCCGTGGCCCCTGATCGGCCGGGGAGGCTCGTTTCCAGCTCGTTTCCCGCTGCCTTTCAGCACCTCTGTGCCCCTCTCTGCTGGCCCCTCCTTTCTGCCTGGCGTGACCCCCATCCCCCATGCCCGCCGCAGCCCCTGCACCCTGCAGATTCCCTGCCGCACGCCCCTCAGTAACGGGCAGGGTCAGGAGGGCAGAGCCCCTGTGAGCGAGGAAGCCCAGGGCGGAGGCCCTCGTTCCGTGCCGGCTCTGGGTGCGGGGCCCTGGGGGTCAGCGCTGCCCGGAGTGACACGTGACCCCTTTCTGGTCCTGAGCCCAGGTCTGAAGTCTGCAGGTCCAGTACTCCTTTATTCCATGGGTGAGAGGGAGTTTCAGCATCAGAGTTTAACAGGGATGGATGTAGACTTTTTTGCTTCTTTTACAGGGTATTTTCTTCCGTAGCAATAGAAAAGAGATGTGCTGAGCTACACAATTTGCTGGGAAAGATGCTCTGGGCACAAGTACATTATACGTCGCTTTTGTTCCCAGGAAACCTTTATTCATTTTTCCCCGAGAGCAATCACCTCAATTTGTAAAGATACAAAATCCAATCATCAGGTGTTGCTGGAGAACCAAATGTGTGTAAATCTCTTCTTTCTTGAACACAATCTGGTTTCCAAGGAAGAAAAACTGCCTCCTGAAGAAAACCTCCACTCCTGTAGAGTAATTGCCTTTTTCTCAGTGAATAAATAGCAGATTCTGAAAAAGAAAATCTACCCAAACATGTGTGCCTGCTTTCATTAAATAAAGCTTAGTTGTTTTTCTTTTTCTTTTGGGCAAATCAGAAACTGGTGGGAAAGGATTTCATGCCACAGCAGCTTGTGTGATTAAGACAGCTCCCTCTTCCAAAGCAGCCGGTTTGTGTCTGCCGATGGATGTCTGTTCCCCTCAGTTGGCGTTTTCTTTTCTAGGAGGTGGGAGAAACCAGATTCTCCACCTGAATTTTGGGGCCTCTGCTGGTGACAGCCGTTGCCCTCTCCGGCTTGCGTGGTGCTGGTCCAGGCAGAGATGTCCCTACAAGGATGGAATCCGGCATCGGGACACCTGCGCTTTAGCTTCAGGGCGTGTCTACAGAGTAACCTTCGTTGAAGAGAGAAACGGGCTCCTGGTCCACTGGTCCCTCAGGACTCCAGCCAGAGCCTGGCTGTCTGAGGGGACATCACAGGAAGTCTTGTCCCCACAAGCCCCCCGTGACCCCTCCTCTGCAGGAGACTGTCCCCCAGGGAGCCCCTCCTGGAGTCGACAGGACCGTTGCTGCTTTGGGATGGACCCTCATAACTACTTAGCTTATTCTCACAAGAGTTTCTAGTATTAAGGCAGGCAAGTGTTCCTGCAGCTTCATGGATGGGAGAGAGCAGAGAGGAAACGGTCGTGCTCAGAGACCCAAGCTGTTTACCTGTTTATTTTGAGAAGCAAAGCGAGGAGAGAAGGGGGGAGGCCTCTTATCTTTGCTCCCATCTTTTCCAGTGTGTGTGATCAGATTATATGCTGAAATTAGGGATATAAAATGCATGTGTGCATATTTTCCTACAAATAGCCGTAAAATCATGTAACCTTTTTTGAGTGAGGTCAAACAGAATTTCATATTTGCCAAATGTCCGCTTTCCTCTTACACCCCAAGGCTGGAGGACCGGGGCAAAGAGTGAGGGCAGTGGTGTGGGCAAGATGGTGTCTGCTCACTGCTCCTCCATTCTGAGCACAGCCAGGGGATCTCCTGGGATCTTGTATAAGGGACCTCTTGGGATCTCATAGCAGGGATCTCCTGGGATCTCATAGCAGGGATCTCCTGGGATCTTGTATTAGGGATCTCCTGAGATGATCTATCAGGGGATCTCCTGGGATCTTGTATTAGGGATGTCCTGAGATGATCTACCAGGGGATCTCCTGGGATCTTGTATTAGGGATGTCCTGAGATGATCTACCAGGGGATCTCCTG